>JADRCH010000144.1:2433009-2468025 GCA_019843965.1 Rhynchomys soricoides | reverse complement strand
GGGTGCCTGGGTCTCTGTGGAGTACCCTGAATGCTCTGCTGAAATGCTCAGACTGAAGAGGGCGGGGTGCCTGGGTCTCCGTGGAGTACCCTAAGTAGCATCCAGAAGGCAAAGAACACCCCACCCCCACCCCAGGTAAGAATGCCAGGAGCAGGTAATGAGACAAATGAGGGAGAGCGGAGAGAGAGAGAGATGGCTGACTCTGCATTTAAGAGCACTGCCTGCGCTTCCAGAAGACCCAGGTTCAATTTCCAGCACCCACTGGGTGACTCACAGCTATCTCTAACTCCAGTCTCAGGGAATCCAATACCCTCTTCTGATCCCTAAGGACACCGGGACATACATGGTGGACAAACATTTATGCAAGTGAAACACCCACACACAGAAATGAGTAAATTTAAAAAGGAAAAGACAGACAAGTGTCAAGTCAGTGCACACCTTTAATCCCAGCACTGGGGAGGTAGAAGCAGGCTGATTACTGTGAGCTTGAGGCCAGCCTGGTCTACAGAGCTAGTTCCGGGACAGCCAGGGCTACACAGAGAAACCTTGTCTTGAGAAAAAAAGAAAAGAAAATCTTTTGGTTTCCCACCTGGAGGATGCAAGCTCCTCACACCACCGGGGAGCACCAGCCTCCAGGGTAAGGCAAGGCAAGAAGCTCTGAAGCCAGGTCTCCAGCTGGGAGGCTTTTTTAATTTTCCGGGTCTTAGGAATTCACAGCTGGGGCCTGGATAAGTGGCTCAGGAGGTAAAGAGCTTGCCATGCTCGCACCCACAAGACTGTATCTCAGAGGCCACAGCAGGCGCTAAACCAATTGACTAGATTACAAGCACCAAGTTTTACCCTTAAGTGAAAGAACCTGCCCTGGGACAGAAGATGGAGAGTAATCAAGAAAGACACCCCCATCCACCTCTGGCCTACGTACACATGCGCACACGTGTGCACAAGCACACAAAGGCACATGCCTACACACATGTGCACATACACAAGCAGGCAAAGGAAAGAGAATCACAGCTGTGCAGAGCCCAGGCAACACTCACTTGCAGAATGTAGAAAGCAACACTTATAAACCACTTGATCTTGGCCAACTGAGCTGTCCGTGCCTTCACTGAAAAAAACAAAGCAAGGTGAAACATGAATTAATCCTACAAACCTGTGAACACACCGAACCACACGGAAATGCTGTTTTCCCTTATTAACACTTTCTAATCATTAATAAGCAACATACTTGGAATCATCAAACAGGACAACAGACAATGTGTAAGTCTGATAAACCTTACTCTGTACGCCACTTAACAAAATTTAAAGTTGGATCGCTATGCTATGATTTGAGTAGAAACCTCCTCAGACGGCATCAAGTCACCGCAAGCCTCTCAGAGACACTCCTCCTAACGAACTTGCTGCTCATCGACAGGACTAAACATCATCCCCATTTCCCAACCTATGCCATCTCTGAGCCTCCAGCAGCCCAGCTCTCTCAGGCCTGGGTTCTACACAGCCTGCTCCACCTTACACAGCCCAGCAGGGGCTCTCAAGACACACTGCTCTCTGGAGGACTCACTGTGTAGCCCTGAAAGGAGAGACAGTCAGGGCCTCACTATGCAGCCCTGGCTAGTGAACTGCGTGACTCTGCTGCAGAACACAGGGACTCAAGTGTGCACCGTCCTTCACTCACACAGGAGGTGCTCCTTGCCGTCTACACACTGTGTGCATGCCCCTGAGAGTGCCAAGTACCCTGAGGACCCATTGTGTGTTCTTTGTCTGGACTTCCCTCAGCAAAGTGCCAGCCTCGAAAGTGAAAATCTACAGAGGATGAATTGGCTCTGAAGAAAAGTCTACAAGGATTTCTGGATCTAGAAAGAAAAGTTTACCAGCAAATAAGGAGAAGTTAACACATGTACCTCAAATCCACACAAAAGACAGCCGCCCCGCCCCGCCCTGCCATCAGTGGCTGCAAGACAGGTACCGTGAGTTTTGAGTTTATCCGTCATTTTGTTGATCTTCCTTTCTAGCCTGGCATATCTGGCAAACTCGTCCATCATGTTGACAGTGGCCAGCTCCTGCTTCATGTCCTGGATCTCTGCTCTCATCTGTGACTCCTGCTCTGCATCCTTCTGCAGCACCCTGGAAATCTGGTAGGGAGGAGGTAGACATCAGGGTCCATCCTCACTGAGACCCAGACAATTTACTCCATGTTCCCCATATAGGCTTGACTACAAGGCAGGCCTCTGAATGCCCAGGCAACAGCAGCCACCAGGTGGCACCCACCAGCTATTAGGGCTTGTCAGGGTCCCAAGACAAGGCGGTCACCAGAAGGCGGGGTGCAGAAAGGTACATACAGGCCAGGCCAGTGGCAGCAACTGCCAGAGACCTGCCTCACCGACAAATGGAAGCACTACCCCAAAGGATGAGCAGGAACACAGCATTGTCCAGAACTCTCCAAACAGCACCGCTGGAAAGAGCCCTCTTCTCATGAGGGGAAACCAAAGCAAGCCTTCAGACTGGACGTCAGTGGCATGTTTGTCACCAGTATTACAGCCAAGGCCTTTACTCACTCACTGAAGAACAGAACAGCAGAGGGCTGTCAACTTACCTTCAAGGGTTCAGGGGAAAGCTGCTCTTTTCTATACCATGTGCCTAACCCCTGAGTGTGCGTGTCTGCCCGATCTTTAAAAGAATAGCTCTGGTGGCTTTAAAGACGAGAAGAGGAGGTACACAGCGGTGGCACCACCCCCAACTCAGACGACCCCTCCATTAACCACAAAGTAAGGTTACAGCAAGGGCCAAACCCTTGACCTCAGCAGTGATGGCAGACAAACAGTCTAGGCACACATTAAAGCCCCCTAGGCTGGGGCCAGCATTGTGAGTCTACACAGCGGGCAAGGAACAGGGTTTGCAAACCTGCCTCTATTGCTCATTATTCTCCACTCAAAGGGACCAGCCTGGTCCACCCTGGAGAAAAAAAATAGGAATGGACCAAAGTCTGTAACGGTCACAGGGGCAGAAATGCTCAGCGGTTAACAGCGCTTGTCTTTAGAAGATTGGGGTTCAGTTCCCAGAACCCACATGGTGGCGCACAGCCATCTGTAACTCCAGTTCTAGGGGATCCAACACCCTCTTCTGAATCCACGGGCACCAGGCATGCAGGTGATACACAGACATACATCATACACGCAGGCCAATCATCATTCACATGAAAAAAAAAAATAATTTTAAAGGTCAAAATAACTTTTTAAAAAGTCACAGAGCTATCATTCAAAATTCAGAGAACCAACCCCTCTCTCCCCCCACAGCCCTCGCTGCCTGGAGTTGGCCCTGCCCCTTGCCAGTGGTAGCACTCAGGAGGGCTAGCCGGGTCGGTATTGGAGACCCTGCCCTGGTGGTGTGGGTGCAGGAGAGCTGGCAGGCCGACCAACTCAGCTACCCCCAAGGCCCAGATCCAGGACTTCAAGGCTTACCCACCTGCCCACCCCAACCTCTACCCAATCTATGAACTTTAGGAGCATGTGAAGGGGACCGGTCCTGCAGAACCAAAGCTGCAGCATCTCCATGACACAGAGCAGCAACTGGATAGCAGAGAGGAGTCCCATTGAGGATCCAGTACTGGTGTAGCAGAAGCCGGAGGCTTCAAACCAGACCATTGACTCACTGCAGCCAACATTTACAGTGTTTGCTGGACAAAGGGTTTACTGTGGGACACACTGCAATTTCCAGGACAATATCTTTTTATTTTGTGGGGGAGGGGTCGCAAGGGCAGAGGTCAGATACGAAGGGACAAGGAAATGAGTGGGATTGGGGTACATGAGGTAAAATTCACAAAGAAGCAGTAAAGTTAAAAAAAAATCGGGGGCTCTATAAAGGATGCTTAAGCAGGAAACATGTCATTAGGGCTCTGCTTCCCCACCCCATAGCAGCATGTCCTGTGGTACACGCAGAGGATCCTGAGGTGGGGGAGGGGACAGACGGTGGACAAGTCAAGGATGGAGACCTCAGGCGGAGAGAACACTCTTGGAAGACGGGCTTCAGGGAGACAGCTCACAGCTCGTTTACTTGGGAGAACAAAGGCTATTGTTAAACCTTTAGGGGTGTGCAGGGGTCTTCAGGGAGACTGCACATCATCGGCCAGGGCCCGGGTGCTGAGGACACCTAGGGAGGAATTTCAGATATTGCTGGATGTAACCTTATAAGGAGATGGAGACCATCATGCTTGCTGGGCTCCGTGACCTCTTCTGAGGGGCAGAGGGTGGGAGCAATCTTACCCCTACTCATCTCAGGGGTCTGAACACACCTCGACCCCATTCTTGCTCCAGGCCAACTCCTCATGGTCCACAACTCCCTGCCACAGCCACAGTCCCACAGAAACAGGAGGAAGCTAGGCCTGGAAGTGTCCTGGCACCCCATCATTTGGGAAGCTGCAGCAGGAGAGGTTCAAAGCCAGCTACCTGCATCAATATGATGGCATAGTGGGTACATCCCAGAAGAAAAGCAGATGATTTCAAACTCACAAATGCCCTGGGGACAGAATTACTCATGATCTGAGGCACTAAGCTTGTGAAACTTTTACCCAGATGACTCAGGAGGGGCAAAGGACAGAGGCTCAGCTTCCTTCTTCCCACCCTATGGGCAGAGGTTAGCTGCCTTCGGGCAAGTACACTGTGCTCCTGCCTGCAGTGCTTCAGTCCTGTTTGGCCAGGATACCCTCTGCCGATAGATAAGCTTGTCCAGGACTGGACTTGTGGCCATGTTGTCACTGCCAACCCAGGGGCCGACAGGTCTGAAAGCTGGCGGCATGGCGGGCACAGCCTGGCTCCTTCTTCCCGGGATTCCTCACACAAGCTCAAAAAATGACCACCCCAGGTCACCAGCATGAAGAGACCAGAACCCAAACACAGAATGTCCAGAAACCTGCACAGGCTCTCAACTAGTACCAGGGTCATCTAGCACAAATCCCTGGGCAGGGCAACCTCCTCCTAAAATGCCTGTTCCCCACTTGTGCACCCTACGAGGGGGGCCCTGTCAGCCAAGCACTCTGCCTACCACCCAGAACACAGCTCTCTGTCAAAGCCCCAGGAGTATACCCTGTTAAGCTGCTATGTCTCCTAACACTTGGAAGGCATGCAAAATCCTGCCCCAACCAGGCATGGTGGTGCACGCCTTTAATCCCATTTAATCTCATGAATAAGAAACAGGCAACCTCTGAGTTTGAGACCAGCCTGGTCTAGAGAGTGAGTTTCAGGATAGCCAAGAAAGGGCAGGAGAGATGGCTCATTGGTTAAGAGCACTGACTGCTCTTCCAGAGGTCCTGAGTTCAATTCCCAGCAACCATATGGTGGCTCATGACCCTCTGTAATGAGATCTGATGCCCTCTTCTGGTGTGTCTGAAGACAGCTACAGTGTACTCATATACATAAAATAAATAAATCTTAAAAAAAAAAAAAAAAAGATAGCCAAGAAACCCTGTCTCAAAAATAATTAATTGATTAATAAATAAATAAATAACACAATCCCAAAGAAGGGCTTTGCTGAGTCTAGTCTGTGGAAAGGGAGTACCTGCAGCTTGGAGCAAAAAGTAGAGGGGTAACTTCAAAACTGCTGCACAGGCAGAGAGAAGCAGGCTACACCAGCCAGGCCCCAAAAGCATGTGTACACATGTGACTGCCAGCAGAGCAGGGTCTGTCAGGAACTTGGCATGGGCACCTGCACACTGCAAGCCCAGGACAGCCATGCCAGTCTTGAGAATTCTGCAAATCTAAGAAGAGCCTCGCCCACCTGTACATGTCAGTTCAGGGGTACCTGAGCAGTGTACCCCATGTATGAGCACACGGTGTGTCCAATGTCCCCTTCTCCTAAGACAACACTGGATACTTTATAAATTAGACAGTCTCAACTAAGCATGTCCTGACTGACCTAAAGGGAAGGACCCTCAGGAAAATTCCAACCAGGCCAACCACAGGCACCAGACCCACTCCAGCTGACAGAAGCCATCTAGGAAAGGCTATGGCAAACAGGTGAGTTTTCCAGAGATGGTCCACCATTTTTGCATGGCTGCAGTGGGTGCGCTCTGAGAGGCAGGATCCTCAGAGACCTTGTCCCAGGATTGCTTCCCACTGTTGATATGCCTTTCCTGCCACTATTATACAGCCTAATGGTTCCTTCATTAATAGGACTTCTCCCACTCAACTGGACAGATTTTCTGCAGATCAACATGAAGACATACTTTCACGTAGCAGTGCTGTGTAGAGGAACTGATGATTTCATAATCCTTGATCATGATTTTCTAGAACTCCTAAACTGACACAAGCAATCTCCAGCCCCCTGTAGAATAAAAGCTGAGCTCTGTAAACCTTCACGTGTCGCAGGCCAATTGAACTAGGAAAAGAAAGCAGGCTTGGAACAAACTTACAATGAAGGAAAACATTCCTTCAAGGTTAGGAACGAGGCCACTATCTGGTAACTAAAGGCCATAAACTGGGAATGGGCAATTTATTGTAGCTACAAAGACAGAAAATAAAGTATGGACTAGTTTACCCTATGCAAGACTTCAAAATAATAAGACACAAGGCGGGTGATTTGTCTCTTGACAAAATCATGCTAACTTACAGCATAAAAACTATTGCTTTAAACTAATAATGAACTTGGGCTAGAAACAGATAATGACTGTTGACTCAGGTACTAGTCTTAACAGAAAGACATGTAAACAACTCTGCTGTAACTCCTTCAGCCTTATCAATCTATGACATGAACTGTTACTTTAAACGTACTATGAACTTATGGAAAATGCTCAGAAAACCATGTAATCAATTATCCTGAGAAGGTATAAAAACTAAAAACAATAACTGAACAATGGTGTAGCCCTTTTCTGCTTCATCCAATGTACGTGCATCTGTATGTGTGCCTGACTTTCTTTTCCTTCCTCTCTGGCTCACGAAAAGTTAATGAACTCAGTCAGAGCCTCTGGTCTGGCCATTTAGAAGCCCAGTCAGAGTAAAGAGCCCAGATAACTAAATTTCTTTTCTTAATTCCCTGATGCTATCAGCAGGAGTTAATTGCCAGAAGCCATCAGCTTTTGGTCCCAGAATAACAAGAGAGTTAAAGAGCCAAAAGTCATCAGCTTTTGGCCCCCACTGAGGCTACAGCTCACTGCCTTCCTCAGTCTACCTGGGTGCCCAGCAGTTGGCCCAGATGGCCTCCCAGGACCTCGTCTTCCTTCCTGCTGCACTGAGGGTGTGCACTCCTGACTGCATGGATGCTCATGAACACTGTGCAGAAAGCTACACTCTGCAGCCTCAACCCAACCTTCTTATCATGGATTAGTTTCAAATCAGAGACTTGGGGGAGGGGGTGCTCTAAACATTGTGGGGAGGTATTCTGGCCTCCTTACACCAGGGTGTTCCCCAAAGCTCCCTTACTGGAAACCCAGGCAAACTGGATCTCTTATTTGTCCTTCCTGTTCTAAACTCCAATGACAGGCTCCTCTCCTCTGTGGTAATAATCATGCGTTGTCTTTCTGAACCCAGCAACCACTCCAGGTGTCACTGCCAAAGGATCTTAGCTCAGTGGGTTCAAGGCAGAAGCTATACAACCTTCAGGAACAGCTCTTGGTCCAGGCCCAGGTCAAGTCTAGGCACTTTCTCCGAACAATGATGGCTATGCACAGAGAGCAAACACTCAGGAATGTGAAACTACAGAGCCGTCCTTTGTGACAAGGGACTAATACAGAACACACACAAGTCTGGTAAACGTGTACTGGAGGACCCTGAGTTGATGACAGGATCTGTATCTCCTCCCGGCCTGCTAGCTACTGGAAACTCATGACCAGGTCAGTGAGGAGGACAGCCCAACACAGCCTCCCTGAACATCTGAGTTCTGTTTCCTTAGTTCCCCTGTGAGGTGAGAGGGAATGAGACATGGGACGGAAGAGGAACCCCAAGGCAGGGATCTGGCTCAGTGGTTAAAGCTCCTACTGTACAAGCATGAGGAGCCACTGACAGGTGGCTGTAGAAATGGAGCCAGGGTCCCCACAGCAAGCTAGCCCTGTCAGTGTACTCTGGGTTTTACTGAGAGACCCTACTTCAATGAGTAAGGCAAAGTAGCCAAGGTCTATCCTTGATACCAACGGACCTCAGTCTGTCTCTCTCTCTCTCTCTCTCTCTCTCTCTCTCTCTCTCATACACATACACACACACACACACACACACACACACACGATGGAAAAATAAAACTACACAGAAAGCAAAATAAGAACACACATAACCACAAGGGGTTGCTATCCGGACACATGAGGGATTTTAACCACAGAAACAAACAAAAGGAGTACAAGGATGAAGGACTAGATGCCTCTCCAGAAAGACAGATGATGAGGGCATCACGTTCAGTCTGTTCTACCAATCTCCTGCAACTCAGATGGCTGCTGTGATCCCAAATGTGTGAGCTCACCTGCTAGGTGTTCCCCATACTGCAGACAGTGTCAAATCCCAGGTGGAGGGCTCACTCACAAATCACACAGGCAGCTACAAGTTAGAGTTCCCTTGACCCCTCTTCAGGCTTCACTGATTTGCTAGACCAGCTCACAAAACTCAGAGAAACACTCTTGCTCACTGGTTTGCTACAGAGCATGTTTTCCAAGGCTATAAGTACAGGTTAGAGAGATGTGTCGGAGGTTAAGCACACTTGCTGACCCAGGTTCAGTTCCCACCAGCTCACATCACCTCTAAGTCAGTTCCAGAGAACATGAGTGGCTCTTCTGGCTTCCTCAGGCAACTACGTTCACACAGTGCACACACATACACTCAGGAACACACACACACACATACACAATAATAAATCTTCAATGGCTACATATGAAGGGGGTGGAGGTATTTCAGTGGTCAAGAGCACTTTATGGTTCCAGCACTCACATGGTAGCTCACAACTGTCTGTGACTCCAGTGCCAAGGACTCCAATGCCCCTTCTGGACTCAAAAGCACTGCATATGTGTGATGCACTTACATCCATGCAGGCAAAACCCCCACACATAAAAAACAAAAATAGATTTTAAAAAGGTTTAAAGGCAAGACAGATGAAGAGAAATATGCAGGCAGGTCAGGAAGGGTATTGAGTGTGAGAACATCCATCCCTAGTTAGTAGCCCTCAACCCCTCTTCCAGGGCACAGAAAAATCCTTACTGACCTTCCTGCACCCAAGTCCTTTGGGGAATTGTGTGAAGACTTCATTACACAGGCATGAGTGAAATATGCAAAGTCATGTAAAAATAGGTTGGGGCTGGAGACGGCTCAGTGGGTAAGAGCACTGGATACTGTTGTAGAGGGCCTGGGTTCTGTTCCCAGCATCTACATGACAGGTTAACTAATGTCTGTAACTCCAATTCCAGAGGATCCAGCGCTCTCTTCTGAACTCTGCCGGCAATGAATGCACACGGTGCACAGATATACACGCAGGCAAAACACACACACATAAACAGAAACCTGAGTAAACAAGAACGGTATGGCCTGTACACATTGCTCTGTAGTGTTCCTTGTTCCCATGGATCGAGCAGATGGGAGTTCCCTGTAGCCGGGGATCAGCGGCTCCAGCCCAAGCATCTGTGAGGATACCTGGCCGGGGCTGCTCTCTGCCGGGAAACGTGGCTCGGGGACCCCCACCCCTCCAGGGTAAGTGGAGCTGGTTGCAACCTCGCGATCTATGAGAAGCTCGCAGCCACCTGGAGGAAGAGAGCTGTAGCATGGACCATGCAAGTCGCCGCGCTCGGCCGCTCCCCGCCCCCGGCAGCTACTTACAAACGAGGACAGAGTCGGCAGGAGGATGCGCAGCACGTTGCACCCGAACACGAAGCTCAGCACCAGCAGCCACGACCAGCGGTCCGTCTCCGACGTGCTCATCTTGGATCCAAGACACCTGCACCGCTACTGCAGCGCCATGGTGACCGCGCCACCGCTCTCGCCTACGCCTGCGCACTGCAGCCTTGCTACACTACGGCGGCGCCTGGGAGATAGCGTCGTCAACAGCGCCTGCGCATTGCAGCTCTGCTGCACTTCGGCAGCGCCCGGGAGACGGCGTCGTCAACTGCGCCTGCTCCAGCGCCAGCTCACCGTGGCTACTGTAGCAACGCGGGACCCAGCACCTAGCGGCCGCGGTGCGCACACGCTACACTTCCTCTAGGGGGCGGCACGGGGTGATACTTAGCACCCATCTTCGCCTTTCGCCTTCCCGGCTTCCGTAACCGGGTTATCCCCATCCCACTCGCGGAGGCTAAACAGCTTTTAGCAAACTGTTATTGATTGTAGTAACCGAAAACTACTTACATTCTTACTGAGTTAACTAACACACCTTTATGCCTAAATAAATTTATTTTAGAATAAGCCTCTGCAGGAATAGAAAGTTACTTTATCTTAGCAGGTAACGAAAAATGTTTTCTAACCCGTTGTCGCATGTAAAATGGCTCGTCTACATTTTAAAAACTAAGCACTAATAAACACGAACAATGTAGAAAATTGTAATCCTAAAAGATAAGTTTATTAATCAAAAGACATCACTTAATGACTGGTAGAGACTTGCCAAGCATGTGCAAAGTCTTAGGTACCAGCCTCGGCGCGATCAAAGAAAAAGTTTACAGTGAGCGTTTAATACAACTATCTACCTTTAGGCAATAATGAGTACTCATAACAAAAGAACCCCGGTTCATTTATATATGGTAAATAAAGTGAAAGATAGTTGGCTGTCTTGTCTGCTTTGCTGGTCTGAGAGTGAGTTACTTATAGAAATACTGCCTGTGGCTCTACCAGCAGCGGTGGAATGAACTATCTCCATGAAAGGGCATGCTGACCAGGAGACTGACACTCCATAAGCTTCCCTTCCAGCTGGACTATCCCAGCCTGCAGGCAGACTGCCAGGTGCTGCACACGCTGAAGATTTAGATGGATTAAGGAAGAGCAGCCTCATGAGAAATTATGACGGTGTGTCTGAGTCTTCACACACACACACACACACACACACACACACACACACACACACCTCGACTCTCCCACACCTGCTTGCTCTTCAGTCCCAAGTCTCTGCTTTTTAGAATGAAGAGGAAAGTATCACCCAGGTCCACAATGCACATGAGGACCACTCTGTTCTTAGTGAGGCAAGATGCTAACAAAATTACTGGTTAATACTCTATAACATATATGCAGCTGAGGTGGGGTGATGGTTTGTATATGCTCAGCCCAGAGAGTGCCACTATTAGAAGGTGTGGCCTTGATGAAGTAGGCGTGTCCCTGTGGGTGTGGGGTTTAAGATCTTCGTCCTAGCTGCCTGGAAGCCAGTATTCTAACAGTCTTTAGATGAGGATATAGAACTCTCAGCTCCTCCTGCACTATGCCTTCCTGGACACTGCCATGCTCCCACTTTGATGATAATGGACTGAACCTCTGAATCTGTAAGTCTGTCCCAATTAAATGTTGTCCTTATAAGAGTTGCCTTGGGGACTGGAGAGATGGCTCAGTGGTTAAGAGCACTGACTGCTCTTCTGAAGGTCTTGAGTTCAAATCCCAGCAACCACATGGTGGTTCACAACCATCCACAATGAGATGCCCTCTTCTGGGGTGTCTGAAGACAGCTACAGTGAGTGGGACCAAAGCTAGCAGGGCTGCAGTGAGCAGGGCTGAAGAGAGAAGAAAAGGTGTCTGAAGATAGCTACAGTGTACTTACATATAATAAATAAATAAATCTTAAAAATAAAAAATAAATTAAAAAAAGAGTTGCCTTGGTCATGGTGTCTGTTCACAGCAGTAAAACCCTAAAAGAGGTGGCTAGGAGAAGCTCTTCCTGGCTCTCAGGAGCAGCTCCATTTGACCGAGTCAGCTCAGCTCCTAGTTCCTGTTGACCACTCTCAAAAACAGTTCTCCGCTGAAGACTGAATTCTATCATTATAAAGAAAGTGTGAAAATATCAGTCAAGATCTGGTACAAATTCTGGCAAGCAGAGCTCGTAACAAGTTTTTGTTTGTGTGCTATTGTAACAGGGTGTGGCAGGTCTGAGGTTCCTCCATCTTGTCTTCTTGCTGAGGCCATTCGGTGTTTAACTAAAATTTCATCTCCTTGATAGAGAATCCCATGGAAAATTACCCAGCCCTGCTCTAGGTCTAGATGCCCCAGATTATCTCCTCTTAAACTAAGGAAGCGCTGCAAACCTTCTGCTCCTGCACAGCAAGAGATCCCAGGATGTGGCTTCTGCTTTCTAAAACCCTGTGCTCTGGACACTTAGTGCTACACTCAGGTATTAGGGACTTAGGTGTAGTCCCAGCTGGCTGGAATAAAGACTTTAAGTTGACTATAAACTGTCTGAGTGGTCATCTCTGGTGGGCTCCCCATAACATTGTAATAAATAACCACACGTTTAGTGACTTGGGATTTCATAAATTTGTTTTTTGTTTTTTTTTTTTTTTACAGTTCAAAAATGTGAAGTGTGTCTCACTGGGCTAAAAATAGACCATCTTCCTTCTGGAACCCCTCAGGCAAAGTCCAGCATTTGAGGCCAGCATTCTGACCTCACAGCTCTCTTCTGTCTTCAAGGTCCGCATAATGGTATCATAGCGGTCTGCTTGGGCTTTCAATCAACCACCAACTCTCCCTTTCACTGTTGGAAGCCTTATGATTACACTGGGTCAAAGTGGGCGACCAAAGATAATCTCCCAGGCTAGAAGCCTGGAACCAGTCAGGTTACAGGAGGCATATGCCTATATAATACCAACACTCAAGATGTGGAAGCAGGAAGATCATCCTTGGGGTACCAGACTTGAGGCCACTCTATGATATGTGAGACTCTGTCTCAAAAACAGAGTTTACGAAATCCTCTCTGATTGACATATTTACTAACTGCAAGACAGAATATGCTAATGAACCCAGAGTCCCCAGTCCATTTCTTCCTAGTGCTTAGGTAAATAAAAAATGAGTATTGCAGCCCCAGGGAGGCAGCAACAGTGGCAACTAGCCTGACCCCCCCACCCCCCATACTCCTGGAGACTGGACCACTAACCAAAGAATACACATGGAGGGACCCATGGTGCTGGCCACATATGCGACAGAGGAGGGTCTTGTTAGCCATCAGGGGGAGGAGAGGCCCTTAGGCCTGAGAGTGTTAGATGCCCCAGTGTAGGAGAATGCCAAGGAGGGAGGACTAGAGTGGGTGGGTAGGTGGGTGGGTGGGAGAATACCCCCATAGTGGCAGGGGAGGGGGGAGGAAATGGGGAGGTTCCAAAGGGGAGATCTGGAAAGGGGGAAACATTTGAAATGTAAATAAAGTAGGAATAATTAGTAATACTACTACTAATAATAAAATGAGTATTGCAAATGATTACCACCACACAAAAGACTGTAAAGAGACACATGCTTAGACAGCCATTCCAGTCCTCATTCTAAGTTGGATGAGGTGTCTGAGAGTGTTCATGGTGTGTATTAGTAAGCAATAGAAAACAAAGGAATGCTAGCTTAAAGGGGAGGTTGTTGTGTGACAAAACTCACCCTAGATAAGAATCACACAACAAATACCATCTGTGGTGCTTCAAATAAGAATGGCCCCCATGAACTCATATATTCGAATGCACAATCAGGGACTGGCACTCCTTCAGAAGGATTAAAAGGTGTGGCCTTATTGTAGGAAGTACATCATTAGAGATGGGGGTTGAGGTTTCAGGAGGCAAGCAGGTCCACTGTCTATCTTCCTGCAGCTTGCGTTCCAGATGTAGAACTCTCAGCAATTTCTCCAGTGTTGTGTCCATCTTGGCACCTAAGACACCAGGACACCACCTAAGTCCAAGTTGGTGAACCATGAATTTTATTGGGGTTACTTACAGAAATGTGGGTGAGGGGTCACTTACAGGAGCAGAAATGACTCAAAGACTGCTGCCTCACCAAAGCCCAGCCCAGCAAGGGTGACAGCTACTTAAAGACCTTCCCTGCAGGATGGAATGTTTTGGTCGCTGAGGAATCTATTACACAGCAGATCGGTATGTGCCTAATCTAGTAGTTTTTCTTTTTTCATAAAAGCCATTAAGCAAATCTAACGTAGAGCTTGGGTATGTAAGGCTTAACAAAGGTTTTCTTTTCTTCTGTTGTTGTTTTGTTCTGTTCTGTTCTGTTTTGATACAGAGTCTCACTTTATAGCCTTGACTGTCCTAAAACTCTCTGTGTAGACCTAGATGGCCTCAGAGCCTCACAGAGATCCACTTGTCTCTGCCTCCCAAGTGCCAAGCTTAATAATATGCTGCTGGGCTAACAAAAGGTTTTTATACTGTTCAGATTACTCAGATGGAAACAAATATACTTGACAAGACGAATTAGTGGATCAGTCAGGAAGTTCCAAAAGGCTGGTGTACTGGCTGGTTTTGTGTCAAATTGACACAAGCTGAACTTATCACAGAGAAAGGAGTTTCAGTTGAGGAAATGCCTCCATGAGATCCATCTGTAAGGCATTTTCTCAATTAGTGATCAAGGGGGGAGGGCCCCTTGTGAGTGGTACCATCTGTGGGCTGGTAGTCTTGGGTTCTATAAGAAAGCAGGCTGCAAGCCAGGAGAAGCAAGCAACCCAGTAAGCAGCATTCCTCCAGAGCCTCTGCATCAGCTCCTGCTCCTTGACCTGCTTGAGTTCCAGTCCTGACTTCCTTCCATGATGAACAGCAATTGGAAGTGTAAGCTCAATAAACCCTTTCCTACTCAACTTGCTTCTTGGTCATGATGTTTGTGCAGGAATAGAAACCCTGACTAAGACAGCCAGGGAGATGGATCGTTTGGGAGAATTCTTGCCACACAAGCATATGGACCTAAGTATGATTCTCAGTGCTATGTCAAACACCAGCTGTGGTGATATACATTCATAATCTCAGAGCTGAGAAGTATCTGGGGCTCCCTGTTCAACGAGCCTGGCTGAATCAGAGAGTCCATATCCCAGTGAGTAAGACATCCAACATCAAACTCTTGTCTTGACAAGCTTGCACACATATGTGCATGTGCACACACAAGCACAAATAATTAAAAGATGTTAAAAATGCAAGATTAAGGGCTGGAGAGATGGCTCAGCAGTTAAGAGCACAGTCTGCCTTCCAGAGGTAATGATTCAATTCCCAGCAACCACATGGAGACTTACAACCATCCGTAATGGTATCTGATGCCCTTTCTAGTGTGTCTGAATACAGCTACAGTGTATTTGTATACATATAATAAATATTTTTTTAAAAATCAAGATTTAAACAAAATAAAAACAAAGCAAACAAACTAGCCTTTATCCCCTTTGCCTCCAGTACATCCTAAAACTTGGCCAATCAGAAGTGAGAAAGTATTCTGCTGCAGTGTGGATTTAAACATCTGTAGTACAAGAGAACAAAACAGATTAGTCTACCAGCCCAAGACCTCACGTCTTACTTAGGGTCACCGAACTTAGGTAGGCTAACTAGCAGGACAGGTGCATTTATATAACAAGAAAGCCCTTTCTAGTGCAAACCTAAATGTATGGTGTTCATGCATGTTCAGTACTGGCTAGCAGAGCACATAGCCTGATGCTGCTGAAACACACAATTACCTCAAAACAAAGAACAGGAGGGATTCCCCAAACACACATAATAATATTAATTCACAAATAAATGAGGTTTACTTACATTCAATTACCAGGAAATATATTTTACCAGTCAAACAGTGATTTTATTTCTTTTTTAAAAATATCTACTTTTATTATTTTAGTCATGTGTATGTGCACATGAACACAAGTGCCCACAGAGGTCAGAGGTATGTGATCTCTCTGGAGGTAGAGTTACAGGGAGTTATAAGTCACCTAATGTGGGTGCTTGGAATCAAACTCAGATCCTCAGGAAGAGCAGTAGGTGCTCTTAACCACTGAGCCATCTCTTCAGACGCCTTGGTTTCTATTTTATCTTTATTATTTATTTTATTTATTTACACTTCAAATGTTATTCCCCTTCCTGGTTTCCCCTCCTAAACCCCCCATCCCATCCTTCTTCCGCCCAGTTTCTATTTTTTTTTAATCTATTGTTTTATGGGGATTAGAGAGTTGGCTTAGCAGTTAAGTACCTGTTGTTCTTGCATAGGACCCAGATTCAATGCCAAGCACCCACAGAATGGTGCAGTACCATATGTAGCTCTAATCCCAAGGGATCTCACGCCCGCTTCTGACCTCTGTGGGCACTAGGCATGCACATGGTACATAAACATATATACAGGCAAAACACTCATACAAACAATATATAGACTGTTTTAAAAGTTGTTGTTTTGTATGTATGAGTGAATGTAGGTACGTGAACTACGTGTGTGCCGGCAGAGCCCAGAGAGAGCACTGGATCTCTGGAGTTGTGAGCCACCAGATAAGGGTGTTGGGGACAGAACCTGAGTCCTCTGCAAGAACGAGTGCTCTTGACTGCTGAGCCATCTCTCGCCCCTGTTCTGAAAGGGAAAAATGAAAAGGTGTTAAGATAGAAACTGCTTTCCACCTCTGTTCACTATGAGGAAGGGTTATCTGTGTCCCTTTGTTCCTAGTACTTTTTAGCTTTCTTTGTACCAGAACAATGTCTCCGTCACTAAAACAGTTTCAGGAAAGGATCCACGAGTATGCTTGTCTTTTCTTTCTTTCTTTTTCTTTTTCTTTTTTAAAAAGATTTGTTTATTTTATTGATTTGTGTACACTGTTGCTTTCCTCAAACACACCAGAAGAGGGCATCAGATCCCATTACAGATGGTTGTGGGCCACCAAGTGGTTGCTGGGAATTGAACTCAGGACCTCTGGAAGAGCAGTCAGTGCTCTTAATCGCTAAGCTACCTCTCCAGCCCCCTTGCCTTTTCTTTGTATAAAAGTAAAAGTATTGTTCTTCATAGAACACTTTGCTGCCAGACATAGTGGTGCATGCCTAGAAGCCCAGCATCCAAAAGACTGAGGCAGGAGATACTGACTCTGAGACCATCATGGGCTACAACATAAGACCCTGTCTCACAACAACAAGGAAATTCCACTTTTGCTATTCTGGTCAAGGCTGAAAATCACAATTGTGGATTAATCAAACTTAAGCAGCTCCTTGCTCTAGGTTTGACTGGACCATCATCCCTTAAACCACCTCAGGTAAGCATGTCTTTGTCCTGCCTCTGACTTTACAGTCAGTTTACAGGAGCCAACAAGGCCCACACTTGTTCACAGGCCCTCCAGAAGCAGATAGAGCTAACTCCTCTAAAATCAGAATGGATATCTTTCATTTCTCTAGAGTATGAAATACTGTTCCTTTGAGGAAGTGATTCTCCTTTGAACCATGTTGGGGAGAAACAAGGAATGAAAGGAATCCTTCCGTCCCGTCCCGTATTTGGAGGCAGGACAGAACAATTTGACCAAAGCCTGGCAGGCTCCTTGTTCTTCTAAAATAACCGTAAATGTGATGGACTGTTTAGAAGAAAAGGTTCACCATAGAAATAGATTTTTTAAAGAGAGAGAGAGAGAGAGACCAGTGTGGTGGCACATTCCTTTAATTCCAGCACTTAGGACACAGAATCGGGTGGGTCTCTGTAAATTAAGGCAAGCCTGGTGTACATAATAAGTTCATATGATACGCTGTATAAATAAATAAATAAATGGGGGGAGTAAGAAGGGAGTAGAGGCAGAGAAAGAGAGGGGGACAGAGAAGAACAGAGAGAGAGAGAAAGAAGAGGGGGGCCAGGAACACATTGGGGGGAGAGGAGACCAGAGAGAGGCCAGAGGGGAAGGAAGGAGGGAGGGAGGGAGGGAGGGAGAGAGAGAGACAGAGACAGAGAGACAGAGAGAGACAGAGAGACAGAGAGACAAAGGAGGGAGAAAGGGAAGGAAAGAAAAAGGGAGGGAGGGAGGGACAGAGAGAGAGACAGAGAGAGACAGAGAGAGACAGAGACACAGAGAGACAAAGGAGGGAGAAAGGGAAGGAAAGAAAAAGGGAGGGAGGGAGGGAGGTCAGAGAGAGTCAAACAGGCTGTTGATAGATAACTATTGGGCGGAGCCTAGAAGAAATGCTAACACAGGCTTAGTAGTAACTGCATTTATCTGATAAGCCATCTTGGCAGCCTTAATTTATGTGCGTGCGTGCGTGCGTGCAAGCGCGTGCGCGCGCCTACTGCAGAAACATGTGCGCCATAGCACGCATTGAGGTCAGAGAGGGTAGCTTTTGGGAGTCAGTTCTCTCCTCCCATCTTGTTGAGGCAAGGTGTTTCTAGCTATTTCTCTCACTTTTTATGCCAGGCTACTGGCCTGCAATCCAAGACCGATTCTGTTGCTGCCTCCTATTTTACCTAGGAGTGCTGGGATGACACGTGTCACCACACCCAGCTTTTGGCATGGATCCTGGGGCTGAACTCATCTTGATAGCTTGCACTACAAGCATTTTTACTTAGGAGCAATCTGGCCCCAGGAGTTTCACTCTCCTTTGCAGCCCTAGCTTCTGGAACTTGTGCGCAGCTGAGCTATCAGAGTGAAATAAATCAGCATTCAAGCGCTGAGCTGCACCTCCCTTCAAGTCCTTTCTTTTACACACAGGCTTGACTTGACTCACACCTACGTTGTCCACAGCCTCCACCACAGGCACAGAGGGCTTCACAGTGGCAAGAATACCACAGCACAGCAGGGACTGGAACTGTTTACAGTCTCCTCTTCAGCCTTGCTATCTGTAATGGTTTGAATATGCTTGGTCCAGGGAGTTGTACTATTAGCGGGTGTGGCTTTGTTGGAGGGGTGTGGCCTTGTTAGAGTGGGTGTGGCCTTGGAGGAAGTGTATCACTGAGGCTTTAAGACCCTCCTCCTAGCTGCCGAGGAGTAAGTCTTCTGTTTGCCTTCAAAACAAGAGGTAGAACCCTCAGCTCCTTCTCCTGCACCATTACCGCCTGGGTGCTGCCATTCTTCCCATTATGATGATAATGGACTGAACCTCTGAACCTGTAAGCCAGCCCTAATTAATTGTTGCCCTTATAAGAGTTGTCTTGGTCATGGTTACTGCTCTCAGCAGTAAAACCCTAACTAAGACACTGCCCATGAAGCTACCATCATTACTTGTCCTGGGCACAATACTATCTCCACTGGACCCTGAATGCTCTGTTTTCAACTTGGTGTATGAACACAAACCCACCTGCCTCCCCTGAAATCCTTGTGTCTTTCTGGTTCTCCTCCCATCCTGCTGAGCAAACACCACTGACACCAGCTATCAATCCCATTCCTGCCCTTTCTGACAGAAACCTCCTTTGGTTCAAATGTGCACTCCCTCGACTTGTGGTCCAGGTCCAAGGGTGAGCCTATTTGGATTGAGTCCTGTTCTCCTTGAATATTCAGACTGGATTTGGAACAGTGAGTCAGGACAATAGACTATGGAAGTTCTGGAAAGAACAATTCTATGTTCACATGTTATAATCTGGGTATGACAAAGAGTTTCCCTTCCAGCCTGAAGATGAAGCCATCAAACAGGAAAGAGCAGGGCATGGTGGCACGCACGCACACACACTTGCTGTCCCAAACATTCAAGAAGGTCAGTGAAGGAAATAATTACATTGTCTTAGTTAGGGTTTTACTGCTGTCCATAAACAGACCCCATGACCAAGGCAAGTCTTATAAGGACAACATTAAATTGGGGCTGGCTTACAGGTTCAGAGGTTCAGTCCATTATCATCAAGGTGGGAGCAGGGCAGCACCCAGGCAGGCATGGTACAGGAGGAGCTGAGGGTTCTACATCTTCATATGAAGGCAGCTAGCAGAATACTGAATTCCAGGAAGCTAGGATGAGGCTCTTAAAGCCCATACCCACAATGACACACCTACTCCAATAAGGCTACACCTACTCCAAGGCCACACCTTCTAATAGTGCCACTTCCTGGGCCAAGCATATACAAACCGTGATATACATGAACCTAGGAGTCTGAGACACATGTACGCAACGCTTAACAACCTTGTCTTTAAGAAAGGACTTGGAGGGATGTCTCAGTTTTTTAAAAAAGATTTAATTATTTATTCTATGTATATGAGTATGCTGTAGCTGTATTGAGACAAGAGAAGGGAGCATCAGACCCCATTACAGATGGTTGTAAGCCACCATGTGGTTGCTGGGTATTGAACTCAGGACCTCTAGAAGAACAGTCAGTGCATGTAACCACTGAACCATCTCTCCAACCTTGATGGCTCAGCTTTTTAAAGCATGTACTGCCCTTACATAGGACCTGAGTTCAGTTCCTACCCCCTACATTGGGTGGCTCACAACCACCTGTAATCACAGCTCCAGATGATCTGACATTCTCTTCTGGTCCCTGTAGGAACCCGCACTCTTCACAAACCTACATACAGACACACATATGCTTACTTACGGTTTTTTGAGTGTTTTTGGTTTTTTGTTTTGGTTTGGTTTTGGTTTTTGGTTTTTGAAACGGGGTTTCTCTGTATATCCTTGGCTGTCCTAGAACTCACTCTGTAGACCAGGCTGGTCTCGAACTCAGAAATCCGCCTGCCTCTGCCTCCCGAGTGCTGGGATTAACTGCCCAGCTTCTTATGATTAAAAGGAAAGTACTTG
Organism: Rhynchomys soricoides; assembly: GCA_019843965.1. Classification (NCBI taxonomy): domain Eukaryota; kingdom Metazoa; phylum Chordata; class Mammalia; order Rodentia; family Muridae; genus Rhynchomys; species Rhynchomys soricoides. Next base: position 2,447,486 of record JADRCH010000144.1, on the reverse strand, counting down.
GGAACCCAGGACTGAGATCCTGCTCCAAACTCTGAACCCAATAGTCTTGGAACAATCTCCTGTTGGAGATGACCCATTTCTTATTGTTGGCCCTAATTTGAGTTCTATGACTCACCACCAAACATATCTCTTTTCTCCCTCACATCCTGCCCACTGAAGAGGCTTGTCAGCTCCCAGCACCACCACAATGTATTCCAAATCCTACACCTGCCACTGATGCTTTCCACCCCTGCGGCCAATACCTGTGCTGTTCTTTGCCTACTAATGTAGGCAAACACTCACACCTATCTCATAGGCTGAGATGTACTCAGGACCCCTACCCATGACATAAACCTCACATGGCCCTTCCTTGCCTCTTTGCTGTCCACACACACTGAGCATCGCTATCACAAGTGACTCACTGTTACCTCTACACTCTTCAGACATCAAAGGCTACTAATGTTTGGGTACCTGATCTTCTTGTGCTCCAGCTCCCCTAAAGACATGGTTCATCTCACCCGGTACATTCCACCTCAGAGCCACGGACAATAACCACCACCAAGGTCATAACATCCCATCACCTCTGCTCTGCGTCATTCTCTCACTGCTATTTTATGGTAAGAGCACTTCACACATTCGACTCTATTCTGTGGGGACTGTGGAGATGGATTGGCAGTTAAAGAATACTTGCTGCTCTTGAGGAGGTCCAGAATCTTGTTCCCAGCATCCAACCACCCGTAATTCCAGCTCCAGGGGATTCAATACTGGAGAGAGAATCTCGTGTAAGCATCATTAAAATAGCTTGTGGCCAATGAGCTGAGGCAGAGAATGGGACATCCGGCAAGGAAAGAGAGAATTCTGGGAAATAGAGGTACAGATGATTCACCCAGAATGCCAAGGAGACAGTTGTAAACCAGCAGGTAGCTGGACTCGGGATAGAATAAAAGGGAGATTCACCCCCAAGAATACTGCAGAGAAGGACATAAGAAGACAAGGAGAGGAAACCAGCCAGGTAGCTGAACCCAGGTTAGGATAAAATAGATGACTTAATAGCAAGTCAGAGAGAATAAGCCAAAGCTCATGGCCTAGACACACACACACACACACACACACACACACAAGTACACACAGTACCCTTGTGGGTCTGGCATCTCTTAATAGCAGTGTGTTAAATTCACAGTACTCAATTGTGACACAAAAAAAAAAAGGTCTGAGAAAAAATATTTTGGCTCATAGTTTCAGTCTGTCACCTGGCTCTGGTGTTTCAGGGTCGGATGAGGCAGAAAATCATGGCTGCAGGAGTACACCAGAAGGGGCTGCCCAAGCAGACAACAGGAGCAGACACAGATGCACCTTCAAGCCTGCTCCCAGGGACATTTTCCTCCGACAAGGCCTCCATCTCCTAAAAGCCCACCCAGCTGTAATCTCATCAGTGAATTCATCCCCAGAGGTCACTGCCGTCCTTGTGATCCAATCAGATCTCAACAGCCCCGCCAACTGGATGTCTCGCCTTCAACACAGCTGGTGTAGTTTCTTCCCTGCTTTATAACAAGCCACAGAGCTTGGGATTCAGGCCCACTGTCCCCCCCCCCCCCCCCCCCCCCCCAGGATCTTCACAGGGCCTGATGCAGATAGGTATTTTGTACAAATCTGTGCCTCAAACTCAGGTGCCCCCCCACACACACATGGTGAGCCTTTTTTAGGGTTAATTTTTTTAAAAGCTACAGAACAAGAGAAAACCTAAGCTCCACTCCTGTTCCAGCTGTTCTCCATGTAGGTGACTATGGGCTCCAGACAGAAGAACTGGTAAGGTTAAGTGACCTCAGACCCCGTGAATCTCAGAATTCAGAACGGTAGAAGTGGGGCTTCTCCCTGCCTACCTCTACCTGCTCTGGAACAGGTATGAGGTATCTAGATGGATTCCCCGCCCCCCCCATCGGTTTCTCATTATCAGCACATTTTGCCTCATCTGCTACCAAATGATGGCTAGTGGGTCGGCTCTCAACATTTCACTCCAAGCATTTTTATGACTTTTCTTCCCCTACGATCCAATCCTATCTCATTAAAACATTTCTCTATAATAATGCCACTCAATTTGTTAGAGGTCACAAAGAAAGAGATTATGACTCCAACCAATGGGACAGGACAGGACAGGACAGGACAGAGGTTCCTCCATCTTGTATTCTTGCTCAGGCCATTTGGCTTGTTTAACTGGAGAATCCTGTGGGAAATTATCCAATTCTGGTCCAGGACCTAAGGCCATGATGCCATCAGATAACTACCTTAGCTCCAGTTGCTTGCTTGTGAAACCTCCCCCTGCAGCTGCAGAAGGAGATAACAGTATGTGATTTTTGCCTTTGAAAGCCCCTTGGTCTAAATGCTCCGGACTACACTTAAGTCCCGAATACCTGAATCTAGTCCTCCTAGCCATCTGGAATAAGGACTTTCAATAGGCTATAAGCCATGTCTGAGTAGTCATCTTCAGTGTGTGGGGCCTGTGTAAGAAATCACCAGACTCCCCTAGTCTATTCAGGTATGTGACTGTGTGGGAGCCACTACTGTTTGTCTTTGCTGTGTGTCTGTCTATGACTGTGTCTCAGTTTGTGTCCCTGTGCATTTCTGTCCGTTCTGTTGGTTGGAGAAACAGATTTAAAAGGAAGGTGGAGACAGCCATCCAAAGGGGCAAACGAACGGCTAACTTGGCCATCTCAGAAGCAGCCCTAGAACCTGTGGGGCCTTCTCCCAGACCTGGTAGCCCAGTTTATTGGACTGCAGGGAATACACCCTGGGGCCAGACTGACTGGAGAAATAAGAACTGGCCAAACAGGATAACAAAATTGGAGGATGCTGCCAGACAGCTGACTCATCTTTCCTGTGAGTCTGGGAAAGTGACTAGCGTCATCCCTTGAGGAAAAAGGGGGCCACTTAGAACAAGTCCACACAGATGGATTTGGACCTTGGACCCCTTAAAGATAAAGATTAAAAATGACCAGAGTTTACTAACCTGGAACACACAAGCTCCAAACCTGGACATGGAAATTCAGAAAATCCACAGACAAGAAACTATCCTTTGAGTCGACTAGTGCTGTCTTATATCCCTTCCAGGGATGGAACAGTATGGGTCTAAGGAAGGGACAAGTCTCCAGTAAAGCAGGTTGTGGAGAAGACTGGCTAGGAAATGGCCTTCAGGGATCACAATCTTATGTCTACCAAAAACAAGGTACCTGTACCATGTCCTCAAATTGCCTGCATTGCTTGTGCTAACAGTTTGACTAAACGTGCCTCCTCTGGTTCAATGGAAACCTACACCCTCACTCCATATGCACCATCTATGTTACTCTTCAGGTATGTGTCTATACCAAAGAAGAGGGGAAAACTCATATTGACCCTGACTCAATATTAATGAAGGTCAAATGGCCCCAATTCTGGTTCTGACTCTAAAAGGGGCAGGAAAAGCCAGTGCCACAGCTATAGCACCTCAGCCATATTGACTGTTGGGAATCAAAACTTTAGGAACTCAGTTCTCAGACAGACTTATACCTAGGGCATTCATAGAATTCTATTTCCAGGCTGGAAAGTCACAAAGGTAGTCCTGCAGAGCTGAGAGAGGCCGGACCCTCTTTTTATGAAAGAGAGGACTTGGCATGGCCTTAGGAGAAAGTCGCTGTTTCCATGCCAACAAACCAGTGGCGATTAGGGAAAAACCTTGCTATGGTCAGAGAAAGCTCAAAGAAAGGGAAGAAAGGAGACATGGGTCAGAGAGTCGGCATCAGTCTCTGTTCACCTGGTCGCAGTGGCTGACCACCGCACTGTCAGCATTAGTCAGGCCATTGGTTCTTCTTATTGAGCTAATGGTGAGACCGAGCATCCTTAACTACTTAGCCAACATCAAACAGAGAATAAACTCAGTTAAGTTCCTGGTCCTTAGCTAGACAATGCAGGGGTTCCTCCATCTTACAGGTGGGTGTGACAGGGCAAGGCAGGGCAGGGCAGGGCAGTGCTTCCTCCATCTTGTATTGTTGCTCAGGCCACATCAGGTTTAACTAGATTTTGATCTCCTTGATTGAGAATCCTATGGAAAACTACCCAACTCTATTCCAGGACCAGAGGCCAAGATGCCCCCAGCTAACTTACCTTAGCTCCTCTTTAACTGCTTGTGAAACCTGCCCCTGCAGCTGCAGGAGGAGACCACAGGATGCTTGGTCTAAATGCTCCAGGCTATACTTAAGTCCTGAATACCTGAGTGTAGCACCACCGCTAGAACAGACTTTGTTATTTGAGGTAGGGTTTCTCTATATAGCCCTGGCTATCCTGGGAAATAAAGACTTTTAATTGGCTATAAACTGTGTCTGTGTGGTCATCTCTGGTGGGCTTCCTGTAAGAGCAAATTTTATTTTAAGAGGGTACAATCAAAAGATAAAACACACAAGGACAGGTGGTGCATTTGATTTTTATTTTAACTCAGATGTTGTCAATGTCTTTCCCCCTCTAGTTGGAATAGGACCTCACAGTCTTAATTCAGTTTGGCAAGCATGAAAAGACATGGCCACAGGAGATGAAGGGAAAGGGGTTGCGGCTCCAATGACAGTCAGTGCTTCCAGCCATCAAATATCTGGAATACAGCAGTGGGCCTCTGGGAAAACAAGGCTTTACCGGGTGAAAGGATTAAAACATTTGCTTAAAAATCGTGAACGGTGCAAGAGATAAAAGATTCGAATTCCCTGTCCTAAATACGAGTTTTATAGTAGGCAAAGACATATATGATAATTCTTACAATTGAGCAGCAGTAATACGGCTGCAGGTTGGACTCTACTACCCAGTCCGCTATCTGCCTTTTCGCTGTGTACTCAATGTTAACCGCTTTCTTTAAACAAAAGGTGCAATCTGGAAGCGCGAAGCACCGGGTCTGGAAGGGGCAGATGCGATTCCTGCACACACTTGAACACTGGACGGGGGACGATGCAGAGGGGAGGGCAGGAGCTGCAAGCTCTAAAACCTGACAAAGTTACCTAAAAATAGGCCAGTAAAGGCGCGTAGGACAAGCTGAGTCTGCGCGACTAGCCCGCGCACGCCTGCGCACTAGTGGCCGTGCCTGCGCCTCCCCGGGCTAATGGCAAATCTCGCCTAGGCATTCCCGAACCCAAGGCGACTGCGAGTTGACTCCGCGGGCGGGAGCCTGGCGTCCGTGGCATTGTGGGAAAGCGATGCGGCGTCCACGTGACACGTCCCCACTAATCAGCGCGCAGACCGCACTTTTGCTGTCGGCTTCAAACAAACTACCTAGCGGGGTCGGGCGGCTCCGGCCCGCCCCTCGGCCGGGGTCGCGCCCGTGGGGTGGGGGGACCGAGGGGAGGGGCCGTGCGGCGGAGTGACAGCTCGCTGCACCTATTCAGGGGCACGAGCTGCGGCGCTGGCGGGCGCTGTGGGCCTAAGCAGCCAATAGAGGCTGGGGGCGGCCCGGCCGGCGGGGAGGTGCGGGGGAGAGGGGGCGGGCTCCAATCCGGTTCCATCCGGTTCTCCCACCGCCCCCGCGACGGGTCGCAGCAGTTCTTGTGGTGGCGGCTAGGCAGTGCAGCTCCGTGACAGATCCGGCGTCGCACGCGTCTCCCACCCCGCGCCTCCACGATGCCCAAGAGGAAGGTGAGCGCAGCGGGGCCCCGGCGCCCGCAGGGTGCGGGTCTGAGGGGTTCTGGAATTTTCGGGGGGCGCGGGCGGCTGGGCGTGACGTCACGCGGCCGCATTGTTCTCCGCTGTGCTTTCTCCTGCAGGTTAGCGCGGATGGAGCGGCCAAGGCGGAGGTGAACGCGGGCCTCGGGTGGGCCGGGCGGGGGTCGGGGTGGCCGGGGGTGTCGCTCGCTGCGTCGCTCACCGCGTCTTTCTCTCCGCAGCCCAAGCGCCGCTCCGCGAGGCTGTCGGCCGTAAGTACCGCGCTCGGGGCGGGGCGGGAGCGAGCGGGCCCGGGCCCAGCTCGCCCACTCCGCGCCTCACACCCTCTCCTTTGATTAATTTGTCTTCCCAGAAGCCCGCCCCTGCTAAGGTGGACGCGAAGCCGAAAAAGGCCGCGGGAAAGGTAGGTTTCGAACCGGTGTCCAGGCAGGCCGCTTAGTTGAAGTTGTGTTTAGGAGGTTTCTGGAAGGTGGGTCGGGGCGGCTGGGTAAAGTGTGCTACGTTCGTTCATCCGCAGCAATATGGCTTTGCAGTAGACCTGAGTTCAGTTCCCAGCATCCACAGGGCAGCTCAGAAACATCTGTGACTCCAGTTCCAAGAGGAATCATGTCCTTTTCTAATCTCCAGCAGCAGGCACACATTCGCACATGCAAAACACTTAGACCGAAGCTGACCCACTGTTACAGAGGGACCTGAGTCTTGAGTGACAGCTCCATGGGATAAGAGGATCTGATAACTCTCTTCTGGCTTCTGCATGCACAGACATATATGTATGCACAGTGTTTAATAAAGTCCCTCCCCCCAAGGACATTTTATGGAGCGGAGTAAAAATTGAAATGTTTTCCCGATGTTAGTTGTTTTATTTCAAATATTTGTGGGTATTTTGCCTGCACATAGATGCATTTTGGATGCCAAAAGAGGACCTCTGGAATTAGAGTTAACAGTTTGGAACCACTGAGTGAGTGCTGGGAATTGAACCTGGATCCTCTGGGAGAGCAGCTGGTACTTTTAGCCAATGAACCATCTATCTCTCAAGTCCTAGTTCGTGATCTTTTCAAATACAGCGTCAAGGAATGGTGGTGATGTGGACTAGACATTCTCAGGCCAGAGAAAGTCATCCTGACATGAACACTATGCCTGAGGGTATGATGAGTGTCTGTGTGCTTCTGTCCCCACCTCCTTATGTATAAACGGGCATTTGCGCCTGTTTCCCTCTTAAGTGTTTGTTTATGTTTTGAGCTGCTTATAAAGTTTTAGGTAAGAGCGGTTTAGGCTTGAGTTAAGTAGGTTTGCTGTAGCAATGTGATCATTTTCTTTTGAGGGGTAAGTAGGTAAGTGTTTTTGTCTTCCGTTTTGCCTTCCAGCCCCTCTTACCTAACAAACATGGAGTAACACGCAGGCACCCCTACACCTGGCCACTGTGCTAAAGGAACAGACTTGCCATTTGGCCATCCTGAAGAAAAACTTTGGAGAAGGGCTTCATTTTTTATATTTCCTTATGTCTACTTTCTTTAATTAACTAGTAGTATACACTTGTGTCACTCTTTAGAAGTAAGCATTTCAAAGGTTTAATTATACGTAGGAAGACTTGATTTATTTCATTTAGCTTACAGATATTTTGTGTGTACATATTTAGGGGGAGGGGCTTTTATGTGTGGCCCTAGCTGGCCTGGAACTCGGAGCTCTGCCTGCCCTCTTTGGGGTTAGTGCTGGGGTTAAAGGTGCAGCACCACACAGGGCCAAAGCATCTTATACTTTCTGCTGGTGCAGGATCTACCCCAAGTGGGCACCTGGCAATAGTGGGTAAATAGCCACTCTGCTATAAGGTGCTTACACACACTTACACTCTTGTTACACTGGTTTGCTTGTTTATCCTAGGTTCTTTTAAGTCCTGTAAATCACCGGTACCCATAGGGAGTGGCTTTCATTCCATTTGTTTATTGGATTGTGTTTGTGCCACAGCCTGTGAAGGCAGAACTTAGTTCATTCTAACTTTCACGCAGACGTGGAGAACTCGGGTCTCAGGCTTGGTGGTCCACGCTGAGAGTTTGAATATGAACCGTTGACTTAATTTGTGTCTACAATCTTTACAGAGAATTGTTCATTTTGTTTTTGTTTTGCTGAGCTCCTTCCTGTGAGACAAATGAGACCCAGAAATTCTGTTTCTTACTGCTTGTGGTCTGGTTTTGAACTTAATGTTTCAAGTTCTGTCCTCACAATAATGCCTGTGCTTTTCAGATTCTTCAAACACCCAAATGAAAATAACTCAAAAATTGATCTTTGTAGTTATTTGTCGTACCAAGCAAGGAAGGAACTGTAGTAGGATAGTCAGCATGACTTACAGGAAGGAGCATGAGGGTGCACGGTCTTACGTGTGTGGGTACAAGTCTTGTGAGGACAGTGGCGGCGGCTGCTGTGTGACAATTAGATTATTCATGCTTAAAAGAATTTGGGGGACTGGTAGGGTTACAGGGCCTTTGCATTTAATCTCTTGTGTGTGGTGGTGCTGTGGAGAAGTGCAGTGCAGGCTTATGGTTTAATCCCAGCTAATGACAAGATTTAGGACTCCTCAGCATACATTGTGTCCTTGTTGGGGTGGATCTCATGTTGTCTAATATGAAGGCTGTGTGAGGTGCTGAGGTTGGCTCCTGTGTGTCAAGATATCCATTGTGGATGTGCTCTGCGTCAAAATTGAATGCAAAATTTATTAAAATGTCTCTTGTTTTAGGATAAAGCATCAGACAAAAAAGTGCAGGTAAAAGGGAAGAGGGGAGCGAAGGGCAAACAAGCTGAAGTGGCTGACCAGCAAACAACAGATCTGCCTGCAGAAAATGGAGAGACGGAAAACCAGGTCAGAAGAGTGTGCTCCAAATCAGTGAGAGTAAATAAGAATTTGCATATGTCAATTTCACCTCAATAGGATGCAGAGTGCCTGGAGGTTCCTGTGACTTTGCCAAGCTGTCTTGGAGCAGGTGAACTGCTTCTCTGCCTTACATTGCAGTGCTCAGCTTGCTGTGGTCGCTGAGGCTGCTGTTGGGCTACAATCCTAGTTTGGATATTTTGAATGCATAAATTACTAGACTCATTCCAATCAGGACAAAAATGACAGTTTTGTTTCTTCTGAAAAGTTAGTTGCTAGTTTAGGGCTGAGTGATAACTTGGTTCAGAAAAGTAACGTTGATTTCTGTGGTTTGTTTTTGTTTCCAAGACAGGGTTTCTCTGTGTAGCCCTGGTTGATTCGGAACTTGCTCTGTAGACCAGGCTGGCCTCAAACCTCTGCCTCCCAAGTGCTAGGATTAAAGGCATGTGCCACCACTGCCTGGCTAATGTCTTTATGAGCTGTGAAGTTTGGTGCTGGAGAGCTGGCTCAGAGGTTAAGAGCACTGGATGCTCTTCCAGAGGACTGTGGTTCAATTCCCAGCAACCACATGGCAGCTCACTCACAACTCTCTGTAACTCCAGTTCCAGGGGATTGATACCCTCAAACAGATACTGAGGCAAAACACCAATGCACATAAAAGTTAAAATTTAAAAAAAAAAAAAGACTCAAAGTGCAGTACAAGGTTGCAGGGTCTTGAACTGATCCACCTGCCTCAGCCTTTCAACTGTGGGGACTCGAGGTATGAGCCACCATGCTTGACAACTGCTAGCTTTTTTTAAACCTAGCATTCTTAATTTTTTAACCCTTTATTATACATTCTAAGCTTGGGAAGGCAAATTTCATTTTATGTGGGATTGTGGTAAGATCTCTTGCTGAACCAAGCTTTCCTGCATGCTGGAATTACTACAGGTGGGCTTCCACACTCAGCTGGCATCTGTGGGTGCTGAAGAACTCTAGTTATCCCGTCTGTGTGGCAATTAGCGCTACCCACTGAGCCAGTCCTCCAGCCTGATTAGTATTGTGGTTTTTGGTGTGATCACTGTTGGCCTGGAACTAGCTCTGTAGCTCAGGCTAGCCTTGAACTCTCAGACAACTTGTGTTGTCAGATATTTGCTTCTCAGTCAGAAAGTTTGTGGGTTTTTTTGTTTGTTTTTGTTTTTCCTTTTTCGTGGTACCAGAGATCAAACTCGGGATTTTCTGCATACTAGATGAAGACTAAATTTATAACCAACAACTGTATATTTTTAAACATTTTTCTGGTTCTAACTGCATGTCCAGTATTAAGTGATTGGGACTCAGACTACTGATCTAATCCCAATCATAACAACAGATTGAGCTGGGCACTGGTGTACAGCAGGTGGCAAGTTGCAGGTAGAATCAGCAGCTGAAGGCATGCCTCTCATCATAGTAACCAAATATAGTTGATTCTCTTACAAGATTGCCAAAAATCCTAAGCCACTGCGCTTGGCAGATTAAGAAAACTTGCCCCAACTGATCAACACAGTATTGTGTGTTCTTCGGAGCAGTGCCTAGAGTATGTATGTAGAAAATGTATGAAGGCCTTTAGTGTTTGCAGATCATTAACATGAACCAGCAACATGTGCTCTGTTCTGTTGGGTACATTACAGCCAGGTGCAGATAGCAACACTACAGTGGCACTTGGATAAAGCTGTAGGGCCAATCTAAACAGGCCGATCACCAGAAAGAAGCTCAGACATTTTGAATATAAGTGGCAATAAGGCTGGACTGTACTAGACTTGAAATGAGGCAGCTTGAGAGAGTGAGAGGCCAAGGCTTCACACTGCTCTCTCTGCAGTTGCCACCTTGATTGCAGATCTTACAAGAGTTGGGTGTGTTGCAAGTACAGAATCTGAATAAAGCGACCACATTAAGAAATAGGGTGGCACACACTTTAATCCCTGCGCTCTGGACAGAGGAAGGTAGAGGCCATCCTGGTCTACATAGTGACTTCTAAGACAGCCAGAGCTTGATGAAGAGACTAAGAAGGAAGGAGGAGGGGTGGGAATATATAAGCACACCATTCTGTAACATGGTATACTTGATGTTTGCTTTTTCTGTGGTTTGCAGAGTCCAGTCTCTGAAGAAGAGAAAGAAGCCAAGTCCGACTAAGCACCCATCACGTCTGTCAGCGGTCCCCGCCTCCCTTCTTGTACAATCCAGAGGAATATTTTTATCAACTATTTTGTAAATGCGAGGTTTTTAGTAGCTCTAGAAACATTTTTAAAAGGTGAGGGAATCCCACCTCATCCCATTTTTTAAGTGTAAATGGTTTTTTTAAGAGGTTAAATCATTTGCTGGTTGTTTATTTTTTGGTACAACCAGAAAATAGCAGGATACTGAATCAGGAGAGGCTGTGACTGTCTCGGGGGTCACCATAACATTCCGTGGAGGGGGCTAGTTTTATATCCTACAGTACAAAGCATACTAAATGGCAGTTTGGAGTCTCAGTCGTGCATTTGTGTCTGGAATATTTTCAGTTATATCTGGTCCCGTGTTTCTAGTAGAAACATTTTGTAAGAAAGCCAGTCTTTGGTCCTTGCCCTGTCAGAACTGTGATGTCTGTGGTCATGGCAGTCCATTTTCCTAACAGTTGTGATTATGTACCGTGAACGATAGAGATATTGAGTATGTTCTGTGTGTGGCATAAATTTGTAAATTGGTGGAACTGAGGATTATGAGTGTTTGGTTCTTATGAGAAGTCTTAGGGAGACATGCCAAGTTTGAGGCTGGAGCATCACTGGAATGAGTTCAAAGAAAAACAATACGTAGCTAAGTTCAACGAGAAACAATACGTAGCTCTTTATTTGCATACGTGAACACATGTGACTCTTCAGAGTTTGGGTACATGAACACAAAATATATGGCTCTTTTGGGTACGTGTGATAAGAATTGGAATGTCTGTGTACTTTGCTCCTCGACCAATAAAATCTGTTGTGAAAGAGTATTTGAAAATGCTTGATTAGTTTTCTGATAAACTTCTCTGTGGTTTTTGAGTTTGCTTTTTTCTGTGTAGCCCTGACTTGCTCTATAGACCAGTCTGGCCTTAACCCAGGGATCCTCATGACTCTGTCTCTTGGATGCTGGAATTAAAAGCATATGCTGTGGGGGCAGAAGGACAGCTCAGAGGTTAAGCGCACTGGCTGCTTGGTCTTGAGTTCAATTCCTAGCTACCACATGGTAACTCGGAACCATGCCTGGTTCCGTCTTCTGACATTCAGTGTACATGCAGACAGATCACATAAAGTGTCCATGCATGGTTTCTCTGATTCTTGAGAGATTTACATAGTTGGTTTGTGATAATGACTCTTGGAGTTGACTAAGCACTTTGGTTCACAGCTGTGCACTGCATCCGGCTCCTCCTTTGTGTGTTGCTGATGACTTGCACTGCCAGAACCCCAACACCACCAAATGAATGGGGAAAAGTTCCCTACCAGTTCCAATAGGACAGACTTGTCCTGGCTACCATGGGGGTTGAGACAGAAGGATACCTTCAGTTCGTAGATGTGCTTTTCGTCTAGGCTGGCTGATGAGGGAATTCTGGGGATCTGAACTTGGTTCCTTGCCTCACCACCTCCGCTGTCCTGGAACTCATTGTAGACCAGGCTGTCCTCACAGGTACGCCTGCCTCTACCTCCTGGGTTAAAGGCGTGTGCCACAACAGCCTGGCCCTGCCTCCTGGATTAAAGGCGTGTGCCACAACAGCCTGGCCCCCTTGAGGCTTCTTAAACCTTGCCCTTCATTAGAGGAAAGTATACCATGCCCCACAGCAGTACAGCATAAAGAAGTCCTGTGTCCAATCAGTCCAGCAGCCATGAGAACCAACCAACCTGTCGGGTGTAGTGATAGGTACATTTATCCCAGCACCCAGGAGGGTTGTGGGGGAGCCTGGCCTGCGCAACACAGTGAGTCATGCGCATGTGTACGTGCGCGTGGTTAAATATCTGTAGAGACAAAAACCAGGAACAAATTTTTATATTGTTAAACATTTACCTTGGAAGTGAATATTTTGTCAGATTTAAATACAGAGTCAATTTAGCAAGCCTCTATCATCATTGATGTTTTTTAATGACTTTAAACCAGGTGTAGTACCATGAACTTGTGGTCCCAGCACTTGGATAAGTTCAAGGCAAGACTGGGCTACATGACATCTGAGTGAAGAAAAAGGAACAGCAAATTAAACAAGGACTGTAGCGTAGCAGAATCTTTGCTTAGCATCATCTTCTACCTTCCAGGTGTGGTTCCACAGAAGTCTGTTGAGAAAGATTGAGCTGGGCAGTGGTGGCGCACGCCTTTAATCCCAGCACTCGGGAGGCAGAGGTAGGCAGATTTCTGAGTTCGAGGCCAGCCTGGTCTACAGAGTGGGTTCCAGGACAGCCAGGGCTACACAGAGAAACCCTGTCTCGAAAAACCAAAAAAAAAAAAAAAAACCAGATTGAGTGTTGGTGAGGCTGAGGGTCTGGAGGTGTAGGAGTGAGGAATGGCAGGCAAAAACAGTGACAGGTGGGGTGTGTCCCTTCTCCATCCTGTATACTCAACTGCAGCTGAATGTGACCCACTGGGAAGGGACATGAAGGAGTCAGGACTTCACAGAAATGGTGGGTTGTGGGGTGGCAATGTTTAAGGGGACAGTGCTGTTGCTTGTGTCCCCTGATACGTGACAAGCTGGGGACTCTAGGCCTGTGGTGGCTTTTCCGTTGAAATGGTATGTCTTACGGAGAGTCTTTGGAAGAACAATTGCTTTAGCCACACGAGAGCATTAGAGTGGATAGCTCTTGTCCATGATGCTATCTTGTTGGGAGACTGCTTCTGTTAGGTCCTTGTAGTTTGAATGAGATTGGCCCCCACAAGCTCATACGTTTGAATGCTCTCTCGGTCGAAGGAATTGTTTGAGATGGATTAGGAACTGGAAGAGGCAAGTCACTGGGGGCAAACTGACGTTTCAAAAGCCCGGGCAGTTATTCCCAGTTAGCTCCTCTTGCAGAAAACTTGGGTTCAGCTCCTAGCACCCATGCAGTGGCCACAACCATGTGTAACCCTAGCTCCAGGGGATCGGAAACTTCTTTTGGACTCTTTAGGTACCAGGCATGCACACAGTACACATATACACACATGCAGGCGAAACACTAAAACAATTTCTAAATGTGTGAGCTTGTTGCACCATTGGCCCCAGTTGAGGTTTCTCTAAAAGAATGTACTTACAGCCTTAACTGCTCTGCGTGGCTTTTCACTTTCTCCTTTATTTTTCCTTATTTGACAGCAATGTGAACTACAAAGTAAGTTCAGTAAACTGAATTGAATGGATCTGTATGATGAAGTGGCCTCAGTAGCTACTGAGGTAAGCCCTACTTTGGTGAAGGAGTCCTGCCATCCCATGGCAAGGTCTTAGTATCTTAGTCATCATCAGAAAACAATCAGTTTACAAAGAAAATGTGCCACGACTGGAGTCTTTGATATACAAGGTGTGAATAAAGGCTAACAGCTTTAAGAGGAGTGACTTTCTTCTATCTCTCTATCAGGTATCTTTCTATCAAAAACGTTTAGAACATTTACTGCTCCTGCGAATGGCCTGGGTTCAGTTCCCAGCACCCACTAAGGAAATCATCTGTAACCTCAGTTCCAAGGATCTCAAGCATGATGCACATATACATGCAGGCAGTACAGTGACACATGAGAAATGAAAACTAAAAGTGTAAATTCCAGAAGTTCTAGGAACATTGGAAAGTCTGAAATAAACAGGTGTCACCTCTTACCACTGTTCCAAAAAGCCTGGCAGCAGGGACCTAGAGCTTCAGGGACTTGCGGGCGCAGGGACTTAGAGGTGCAGTCTTACTCCAGCTCACAGCCTGAGAGAGGATCAGTCCATCATGAGGAGGAGGGCATGGTAGGTGGAGTGGCAGGACCTGGAAGCGCAGCTCCTTGGCTGCTCGAT
>JADRCH010000144.1:2389752-2432999 GCA_019843965.1 Rhynchomys soricoides | reverse complement strand
GGTATGAGCAGAATACCTGACTTGCTTTGTGTGGGTGCCGGGGTCCAAATTCCAGTCCCTGAGGTTGAGCAGGAGCCTCGGAGCCAGTACCCGCCACATTCCAAAAGGGCCTTAGTATGGTAAGAGGGCTGTGAAATCTCCCTTACCACAGTTCGAAAACAAGGATTAATGACACAGACTATAATTAGCTGGGAGACTTTACATTCTCATAGAGGAATGGTGAGGTGGGTCTCTGGGTGAAGGAGGTCACTCCAAACCTAATGGTCTGCCATTTGGTTATCAAAACCCATGTTGTAGGATGGGGAAAACAACCCCTACCAGTTTCCCCCTGGCTTTCACAGGTGCTCTGTTTTACACAGACACACATGGGTACCCCAAAGAAATAACAACACAGTAAGATGTTCTCTAAAACTTCCTGCGCAAAAGGCCTGGCTTAGTGTTGCATGCCTGTAATCCCCATGCTCTGTGCTTTAGAAGCTGAGGCAGGAGAATTAACAATTCAAGGTCATGGAGCTGGAGAGATGGCTCAGTAATTAGCATTGGCTGCCCTTCCTGAGTTCAATTCACAGCATCCTCGTGCTGGCTCACAACAGCCTGTATGTAACTGTAGTTTCATGGGATCTGATGCCCTTTTCTGGCATGCAGACATACACACAGACCAAAACAAAAACATAAATATTTTTTTAAACATTCAAAGCCATAATTCCAGTATGCAGGAAGCAAAGAGAAGATCTCTGGAAATTCAAAGTCAGCCTGGACTATGTGGCAGACCAGAGCACTAGGGTTACATAGAGAGAGATTGTCTCAAAACAAAACAGAGAACCTCAAGGCCAGCCTGAGCTACTAGAGTATATGAGGCTCTGTGTTAGCCCTCCCACTCCCCAGCAACACTGCTCAGCGTGGCAACTGTTTTGAAGCTGTGCACTCTGGCCCACAGGGGCAATTGGCTTTGGAAACAGCTTGATCCCAGTAACATGCACCTTTGCAGGTCATGTGTCTTCAACTTTTTGCAACTTAGCCTCAATGCATCCGAGTCTAGGCCTTTATTTTCCTCCTTTGAGTCAGAGTGTCACCATCCGGGCTTGTCTCCAACTCCCTAAGTAGCTGAGGCTAACCTTGAACTACTACTGATTCCACATCTGGAGTGCTGTGATTACTGGCAGCTGGTGTGTGTCACCATGCTTGATTTTTATGGTGCCAGGGAACACCAGGGCATCTGGTTTGCTAGGCAAGCATCTTACTCACTGAACTATAGATTCCGACATCCTTCTTAACTCCCTATATAGCCAAGGCTGGCTTTAGAACTTCTGATCCTCCTGACTCAAACTCCTCAAATCTGTGATTCTAGATGTGTACACCAGTAAGCCTGGCTGGAGCACGCTTCGTGGAGGTGAGAACCCATGTGCTCTAATTTACATTAAAGGCTGACTGTGGCTGCTGAAACAAGCCATCACAACTGTGTTCGGCTCTGTGCACAGCTTGGATTAATTAATCTCAGCTCTGATTAATCCCAACTGCCTACTCCACAGGAT
Organism: Rhynchomys soricoides; assembly: GCA_019843965.1. NCBI lineage: Eukaryota > Metazoa > Chordata > Mammalia > Rodentia > Muridae > Rhynchomys > Rhynchomys soricoides. The sequence goes on along the minus strand of JADRCH010000144.1, from coordinate 2,431,467 downwards.
TCAGAATCACCTGGGAAACAGATTGTCTGCTGATTTTGCTTTGCTTTGTTTTGAGATAGTGTCTTTATCTAGTCCTGGCTATGCTGGAACACACTATGTTGACTAGGCTGGCCTTGAACTCACAGAGATCCTCCTGCCTTTGCCTTCTGGTATTAAAGTCAGTCTGCACCACCAACACTCAACCACGGGTGTTTCTAGAGACATATTTTATTTGTTTTGGTTTAGATGTATTTATTTTATTGTACATGTGTGAGTATTTTGCCTGCATATATCTACTTGCATGAGTGGTGTCTACAGAGGTCAGAACAGAATGTCAGATCCCTGCAGCTGTGCCTTCCACCTCATCATGGACTGTACCTTAAAACCGCAAACCACAGGCTGGAGGGGATGTCTCAGTGGTTAAGAGTACTGGCTGTTCTTAACCACTGTTCTTCTAGAGGTCCTGAGTTTAATAACCAGCACCCACATGGTGGTTCACAACCGTCTATAAAGAGATCTGATACTCTCTTCTGGTGGGCAGGTGTACATGCAGCAGAGCACTCATACATAAACAAAATAAACAACAACAAAACATGAACCAAAATAAACCACCGCCCTTCCTCTTGTAGGTTGCTTTTATCAAGTATTTCATGACACCACCAAGCTAAGTAGCTAGTACAAAAAAAATGGTACCAGAAGTGGGGCTGTCACTTTAATAAACCCGACTCATGTTGTTCATAGATTTTTGGAACTGGATCATGGGAAAGTTTGAAGCTGTGGGTCAGAGAAGCTATGGGATGGTGTAACTAGGGCTTAGGGAGACATTCTGGTAGGAGTTCAGAAGTCCAGGGTGCTGAGAGAGACGTGGAGCCCCAGCTTCCCAAGGTGAGGACAGGCTTGGAAATCCAACTGCAGTCACCCATGTTATGTTCTGGGAAAGACTCTGCTGCCTTCTGCCTGCTTCCTGAGAGCTTGAGTGGAGCCGAAGTCCAAAGTGATAGACCGGCATGCTCAATGGAGGAAGTGTCAAGAGAGCATGGCATTCAGGCTGCTTTGTGGCCACCGATTCCTGCTCTTTTCTGGGGCTACAACAAGAGAGCAAGACAGCAGAAAGACACAAGAACATTTAAAGATGCAGATAAGGCTGCAAATGCAGTGCAGTTGTTAAAGTGGTTATCTGGATCACACACACACACACACACACACACACACACACACACACAGGAGTTATCTTCCAGTTCAGGAGGTCCATCGTCCAAAATAGCTCTCTTAATATACTATATATTATAAATCATCATGTGCTTGCTGATTAAGCTTACTGAGAAACTGAGCGTATATACCCCCATTTCAGTCTCAAATTTGTCCCCAAGTGTCCTCTGTGGCCTGTTGTCCAGGAGTGAGAGAGAAATAGTAAAACGGCCCAAGAGATTTTAAAATACCATGTGTCCTTAAGAACAGCTAAGGAGGGTTGGAGAGATGGCTCAGCAGTTAAGAGCACTGACTGCTCTTCCAGAGGTCCTGAGTTCAAATCCCAGCAACCACATGGTGGCTCACGACCATCTGTAATGGGATCTGATGCCTTCTTATGGTGTGTCTGAAGACAGCTACAGTGTACTCCATACATAAATAAAATAAAATAAAATAAATAGCTAAGGAGCCTTTCCAACTGAGGCTGTTTTTGTCATCGGGTGGCATAAAGAGCCTGCAGTGAGAGAGCAGCTGGAGCTCCTCCCCAGGATCTACATGCTGTAAACCCACACCTGGTATTACCTTCTTGCTCTCAGTGGCTGCTGCAGCCGTCCTATGTGTTGATGGTGTAGATGCTGGGTGAGGTTTTGCTGCCTGTCACTATTTGTTCTCCTTATGCTTACTACGTGCTACCAAATGAACTCTCAAAACCACAGATCTGAGCCGGACAGTGGTGGCGCACGCCTTTAATCCCAGCACTCGGGAGGCAGAGGCAGGCGGATTTCTGAGTTCGAGGCCAGCCTGGTCTACAGAGTGGGTTCCAGGACAGCCAGGGCTACACAGAGAAACCCTGTCTCGAAAAACAAAAAACAAACAAACAAAAAAACCCCCACAGACCTGGCTGGGCAGGGGTAGCATTTGTCTTTAATCCCAGCAGAGATTAAAGGGAGACAAAGACAGGAGGATCTCTGAGTTTGAGACCAGCATGATCTACAGAGTGAGCTCTAGGACATCCAGGGCTATGAAGAGAAACCCCGTTTCAATAAACAAAAACAAAACCAAACCAAACCACAGATTCATTCTCCAGACCACAGAGAACAGGACTCACTGGGTCACGATGAAGAATCAGCAGATCTGCACTCCCATGTGTTTATAGTTCTCTGGAGTTGCTTGCATTCCTTGGCTTGTGGACTCCTTCCAAGTCTTCCCTGCCTGACCTGTCTTGCCTCCTTGTCTCACTTTAAAGACACAGGTCCATATACACCATGCAAAAACATCTTCCCATGCCAAAGCACTGAGTTTAGTCATGTCTGCAATTCTGCCAGGTACAGCGACATGTTCGCAGGCTGAAGGGTTAGGACATAGGGCATATCATATCACTGAGGAACAGCAGTGAGAAGCCAGTAGGAGGCCACAGCAGATGAATGGGGTGCACTGAGGGGATAGCCTCCATGCAGGGCTGGTGTGCTCACCTGCAGGGCTTAGTTCCTCTCAGGACTTAGTTCCCCTCAGCTTCTTAGACCTTCACCTGCTGAGCAAGGTGATGTGAAAGAGGTTTGTGTGGAAGTACTCAAACCACAAACTCCAATTCTGCCCAACTCAGCTCACAGCACAGCTTTGGGCAGAGCTGTAGTGAGTTCCATGACAGCCAGAGCTACATAGTGAGACCCTGTCTCTCTCGAACAAATGAAGATTGCTTAAACTAGGCCTTAATGTTTAACCACAGACTTATGGTCTTGGAGACTGACACTGTGTGAACATTAGGGACTGCTCTTCCCATTGAGCCTGTATGTGGTACCCATTCCTACTTCTAGGCCTTTCTGCTACCATAGATGCCTTGGGTTTGCTTAGTGTAAGTTGTATTTTGAAATGGCTTTTGTGAAGCTTCCTGATATCTTCCTAGTCTACCCTGATGCCTTTCACTGAACTTCTCCTGTTTATAGTCAATAACTAGGGTGTAAATGTTCTCATTCAGATACCAAGCTTGGTATCTTGTGCCTGTAACCCCACACTGTCTTAGTTAGGGTTTCACTGCTGTGAACAGATACCATGACCATGGCAACTCTTATAAAGGACATTTAATTGGGGCTGGCTTAAAGGTTCAGAGATTCAGTCCATTATCATCAAGGCGGGAACATGGCAGCATCCAGGCAGGCAGGCATGTTGCAGGAGGAGCTGAGAGTTCTACATCTTCATCTGAAGGCTGCTAGCAGAATACTGGCTTCCAGGTAGCTAGAATGAGGGTCTTAAAGCCCAGGCCCACAGTGACACACCTACTCCAACAAGGCCACACCTTCTAATAGTGCCACTCCCTGGGCCTAGCATATACAAACCATAACACCCACCATTCAGGGGGTTCAAGCAGGAGGGCTACCATGAGTTTAAGGCCAGCCTGGGCTATGGAGGGTGCTCCTATATGATGCAGGGTCCTTAGGTATGTTCCTTAATTTGCCTCTTGGGTAAGAAGAGTACCATGGTCACATCCTACATGAGAAGCAGCTCCTGGCACAGATTAGTCAACAACTGCAAATCTACATACCTAGAATATGAACTATGTTTAATCTACCTACATTTTTAAGTTTCATTCTTCTCCTCAAAGCTCAAGAACAATTTTACAGGAGTTTAAAAGAAAAAAACTCAGAGCAGGCAACTGTAAATTCTGGCAGCTGACCACAAGAGGAACAGGACTGGGCTGGGGTGGTGAGGGGCGGGCCTGCCATGGAAGCCAGCCACATGGCAGGGTAGAGCAGGGGTGGGGGAACTTTAGAGAAACAGTGAAGCCGATTGAATTAGGAAAAGCGTGTTCAAAAGGAAAGTTCACCTTTCTGAATAATTCAGAAAAACAGTCAGACTCACAAAGCAGAATGATCTTGTGATGATTTATGCTTGGTCCAGGGAGTGGCGCTATTCGGAGGTGTCGCCTTATTGGAGTAGGTGTGTCACTGTGGGTGTGAGCTTTAAGAACCTCATCCTAGTTGCCTGGAAGCCAATATTCTGCTCGAAGCCTTCAGATGAAGATGTAAAACTCTCAGCTCCTTCTGCACCATGCCTGCCTAGATGCCATCATGTTCCTGCCTCAATAATAATGGACTGAACCTCTGAACCTGTAGAAAGCACCCATGAACCCACCAGCTAGAGTCAATAATCTGTGTTTTATTGTTTTGAGACAGCATCTCAGTATGTTGCCCTGGATGACCTGCAACTCACTATGTAGACCAGGCTGGCCTTGAACTCACGGAGATCTGCCTGCCTGCCTCTCCAGTTCAGGGATTAAAGGTGGCCACCACAGCCGGCACTATGATGTGTGCTTTTGACAGTTCGTGCTTGTCCTGCTGTTTGTACATCTCCTCCATCACCAACCTTGCCTCGTTCTCTTGTTTCAAAGCATCAGTACACTTACTCCCCCTACAATTTTGGCTCACGTATTATTAACTGAAGTTCAGTATTTGTTTATGTTTTTTCTTCTGGGAGGTAAAATTTGCATCTAGTGGAATGTTCTAATCCTAGGCTTCCTGTTTGCCAGTGCACCTGTTCACTTGCCGCCTCACTTGGGTCACAACACACACACTGCTCTTCCTCTTCTAAGGTATCAGTAGCTTATTTTGTTGTTGTTGTTTTGAGGTGGAGTCTCTTTGTGTAACAGCCCTGTCTGTCCTGGAGCTCACTCTGTAGAGCAGACTGGCCCTGAAGTCACAGAGATCCACCTGCCTCAGCCTCCCATGATAAGCCAGGGACTGTACCACTGAGTCATCTCCTAGCCCCAGTGATTGGTTTTGTCTTTTCATAACTTGAAGACTGTCTTAGAGTTTCACTGCAGTGAACAGATACCATGACCGAGGCAACTCTTATAAGGACATCATTTAATTGGGGCTGGCTTACACTTCCAGAGGTCAGTCCATCATGATGGGGAGCATGGCAGTATCCAGGCAGGCATGATGCAGGAGGAGCTGAGAGTTCTACATTTTGTTCCAAAGACAAACCAGAGAACACTGGTTTCCAGGGAGCTAGGAGGAGGGTCTTAAAGCCATAGTGACACACCCACTCCAACAAGGCCACACCTCCGAATAGTGCCACTCCCTGGGCCAAGCATAGTCAAACTACCACAAAAAACATTTTTTTCTTTCCATTTGCTTATGGCTTCACGACCAAGATCCTTAGACATACATGTAAGTGCTACAAGATACACTTCCATATTTTCTCACATAGGAGTCAAATGTGGGGCCTTTTTCATGGAGGAAATACCAGTCTGCCTACAGGAGTAAGGCCCTGGGTTTGACTTTCAGATTCTGATAGATGTCAAAAGAGATAAAAATCTACTGATCTGCTGGGCAGTGGTCTTTAATCCCAGCACTTGGGAGGTAGAGGCAGGTGGATCTCTGTGACTTCAAGACCAGCCTGCTCTACAGAGTGAGCTCCAGGACAGCCAAGGCTGTTACACAGAGAAACGCTGCCTCAATACATACATACATACATACATACATACATACATACATACATATACATACATACATATAGTAATAAGTGTTATTTGGTTTTGGGTGTGTCCCAAGGCAATGTCTAGGCTTGACGATTTAGCAGAAAGACTCATCAGTTTCAGGACAAGTATAAATGTTGAGATTATGGTTTGTTACAGTGTGTATTAACTACTTTTGCCACATTGAACTGAATGCCTGACAACAAGCAACTTACAGACAAAAGGGCGTAGGAGAGCTATGGTCTGTGTAGGAAGGCATAGCAGCAAGAGGTCCCACTACAGCCACTGTTAAAAAGGCAGGGGCTGCAGAGGTGCTCAGCTCTTCTTACTCAGTCTGGGACCCCAGCCCATGGGATACCACCACATTCAGAGCTGCCTGTCAAATTCTCACAGACACTCCCGGGTGTGTGCTTCCCTGCTGACTTAATATCCCATCAACGGAGTAGGCAGACACAAGGCAGCAAAGACAAAAACTTCCACTCAGGTGGAGTCTTGGAGAATCTGGGTACAGGCTTCTCCATGATCTCATCCTATGACTTCTAGACAGCTCTCGGTTCTCCCTTGTTGTCACCCAGGAAATCTCACCATAGCTTTGCTGTCTCAGTTTTACAGAGTGGGTGGGGTTAGTCATATGCGCATGTATCTCTCCACTGACTGACTTTAGCTCCCTGGAAGCTTAAATGGATGTTACCAGGCAGGAGACCCTAAAGTCTCAGATGTATGTCCTGGACTAAAGGGCCTGCTTGGTGATAGGTTATTTCTTTGCTGGTGAAATGAGCCAATTCAAGACAGATTAGATTATATTAAATGCAGTTTATTGGGAAGCTGCTCTCGGGTGGGCAAGGAAGGAGGCCAGGGAAGTAGCCATGGAAGGGAGAGAGAGAAGAGAGGAGAGGAGAGGAGAGGGAAGAGGGGAGAGTGGAGGGGGGGAGGGGGAGGGGGAAGGGGAGAGGCAGAAGGGGGAGGGGAGAGAGGAGGGAGGGGAAAAAGGAAGGAGGGGAGAGGGGGGGTTTCTGGATGCTGGGAGAACCTGGAGGCCAAGTTTGCTTTGATGTGTAAAATATGTACCCCAGTCCCTTGTCTGGAGTGGGAAGTTCCAAAACCAAATACTTGGCAGACCTGGAAATACACAGGATCTGAGAGACCTCCACACTTAAATCACCCTTGGCATGCACTTAATTAAATTCATGTTTAATTGTTTTTGACTTTTGGGTTTTTTACTTTTAATATATTTGTTTAGTGTGTTATGTGTGTCAGTGAAACGTCCCAGTGAGCATGTGGAAGTCAGAGAACAGCTTTTGGAAGTCAGTTCGGCTCCTTCCTTCAGGTGGGCCCCAGGGGTGGACTCAGGTCATCATGCTTGGCCACAAGCACCTTTACCAGTGCACCTGTACTGAGCCATGTCATCATCCCTGGTCTTTTGGTTTTTTCAAACTGGGCTTCTCATAGACCAGGTTAGCCTCAAACTCCCTATGTAGTTGAGGCTAGCCCTGAACTCCTGATCCTCCTTCCTCTGGTCTTGGCTGGTTTTGACTCTGGAGAGAGAAATGCACTATAGAACTTCTCATGGTATTCTAGCCGATTCTGGCTGCTTCTGCTGACTCATACTGATTTGGTGGGACCTCGCTGTTTCTGTTGGATCGTGCAGCTGCTACTGATTCCTGTTTGGTGTTTGCTATTGAATTAGACTACTGGTATCCTGAAAATAAAGCGTAGAATCACCCTGAGAAAGTTTTCTAAACAGGTCCACAACTCCTTTCCTATTAACCTTCTTTCTCCCCTACCTCTTGTTGGTGGGCTAGAGGCGAGGTTGAAGTATTTAAGAACCCTAAATTAAGTAGGTTTTGAAAAAAAAATCTAAGTTCAAAAGTTAAAAAAAAAAAATCACTTTTTTTGTTATTGTTTCTTTTTGTTTCCTTTTGAGAAAACAGGATCCCCTGTAGCTCAGGATGGCCTCCGATTCCCTATGTAGTCCAAGATGGCCTTGAGCTCTTGATCCTTCTGCCTGTAACTCCCAAGCCTGTGTGCTACTCTGCCCAGTCTGAAGTTTGGGTTAATTATTATTTGAGACAGGGCACACTGAGGTGGAAACTTAAAGGTTCTTTGGAAAGTCAGTTGTGTGTCAGATGGTGTTTTGTTGTGGCAAACATGTATAGGAGTGTTTTTTTGAAGCAGACACAGGTGAAAGACTAAGGCAGAATTGTGAAGGACTGTTTCACTGAAGCAGACACAGGAGAAGGGTGTCTGCTAAAGCAAGCACACGTGATGAAAAGACGTGATGAAGGATGCTTCCCTGAGGATACTTGGTCCACCTCACCGTGCGTAATTGAGCTCCATTTGTCCGGACGCCATAGAGAGAAACGCACCAAAAATCTTCTGGTGATGTGCTGCAGTTTCTTCCCTCTTCTGAGGACTCAGGCTGATTGGCACAGTGATGTCATCTGAGACAGACTCAAGTCCCGAGGCAAGCCCTGTGGAGGTCAGGTCATGTTTGGAGGGGTAATAAATAGGACTTGAAGGACATGGAAGAGGCAGAGCTTGGCTTGCTTGTATAGCATCTTCGAGGATTTTCACTTTGCTGAGAGAGGCACAGCAGAGAACTTGTCCTGGAGTCTCTCCTGGTCCCTCCTGCTGACTTGCGGCAAGGCTGAGGCCTGGCTGACTCTGCTAGGCAGTGCCACTGCTGCTGATTCGTGTTTGCTGTCTGGACTCTACCAAACGGGACGGATGGTATTTCTGTGAAGTGTTTGTGAGTGGACTGAGCTGCCGCTGCTGACTCCTGTAAACTGAAATGCTGATTTCCAGACAACACAGATAGGAGTTGCTCCAAAAAACAAAACAAAAAACCAAAACATTTCTAAACAGGTCCACTTCCCCCGTATCCCCGTATATCTCTGTGGGCTAGAAGGGAGGTTAAAACTTTTAAGAACCATCATTAAAAGTAGGCTTTGAAAAAATTAAATTAACAGCACCCCTGGGTAACTCAACCTGGGCTCAAACTCAAGGTCCTTCCACCTCAGCCTCCTGAGGCTGGGGTTAACAGGTGTGCCACTATGCTTGCTTCTTACTTTTTTAAAAAAAGTCTCACCATGTAGTTCTGACTAAGAAGCCCTGGCTACACCTGCCTCTGCCTCCCGGCTGCTGGGATAGGGCATGTGCCACCATGCTAGCCTATACCTGGTGATGGTTTTCTCCCCTTCCTCAAGAGCTTTTAAAAACATAAACTGTTAGCCGGGCAGTGGCGGCGCACGCCTTTAATCCCAGCACTCGGGAGGCAGAGGCAGGCGGATTTCTGAGTTTGAGGCCAGCCTGGTCTACAGAATGAGCTCCAGGACAGCCAGGGCTACATAGAGAAACCCTGTCTCGAAAAACAAAAACAAAAACCAAAACAAAACAAACAAAAAACCCATAAACTATTTTCACTGGAGAGAGATTTCTTTTTAAAAGTGTATGTAAGTTGCTGATATAGTGGCTCATGCTTGTAACCTTGGAGCCCCTGAGGTTAAGGCAGGAGTGCACAGAAGTTTGAGATTACAGTAAACAATCCTGTCCAAAAAAAAAAAATAAAGAAGAGAGAGCGAGAGAGAGCAAGAGAGAGCGAGAGAGAGCGAGCGAGAGAGAGCAAGCGAGCGAGCGAGAGACAGAGAGACAGAGAGTTAATCTATTAGAAATTGGGGTTTGGGAAATGTCCCCAGAAGCCACGTGTCAAGGATTGGTCACTAGGGTGCACTGTTTTAGGAAGAGCCTTGGAAGGATGTCAGGTCATTCGGGGAGTGTTTGAGGGCACAGTGGAACCCATGCTTCTTCCTGTCTGTCTTTCCTCCTTGCTGCTTTAAGAGGGACAGTTCCCTCTCAGGTCCTCTGGAACAAAGCTAATGACCAGGAGATGAAACAGTGAGCCCATGGAACCTTCTTCCTCAAGAGTTGACATCACCTGATCGGTTGGGGGTGTTTTGTGTGGTGTGTGTATGTGTGTATGTGTGTGTGCGCGCAGTGTATTTCTGTACCCAGAGATCTGGTTGCAGTCTTTTGTAAACCACTCCCCATCACCTCCTGATTGGTTCAATAACTAGCTGAATGGCCAATAGCTAGCTGGGCAGGGGCAAAGGGCGGGACTTCCGTGCCTGGACAGAAATAAAGGGTCCCAGGCTGGCTCGTGGGAGTTGCCATCTGGAAGTGGATGAAGAAGGAGGTCAGGGAGAGACCAAGATGGCAGGTAATGGCCACGTGGCTGGGAAGTCGGCCATGCCAGCACAGTCAGGTTAGACTAGCTTGTGCTCCTGGTGGATTGCACGAATGCACCCGCCCTGGAGCTATCTTTGGATCCTCGAATGAAAGACAGACAGACAGACAGACACACACACACACACACACACACACACACTAGCTTATTTTTAAAATGCCTTTACTAGCTCAAAAGCTGAGCACCTTCCCCTGCTTCCTAAACCTTCCCCTGCTACCCCAGGCCCAATAGGGAAAGTGGCCACTGGCCATTTACCCAAAATCTCACATGGCTGGTTGGCTTTATCTTCTGCCACTCTTGCATCCCATCCTTCTTCCCTGTGTCATGGCGATTATCTGTGTCCGTCCCCCCCCCCCCCCCCCGCCCCGGTGTCTGATCCTGCACAACTCTAAGAGTCCTGCCCTGTCCTTTGCCCAGCCATTGGCCGCTGGCATCTTTATTGATTGATCAAAAACCAACTGTGGACAAGGACCCTTAGCATTTGAACAAGCAGATTCTCGATCGAATCAAAGCATTAGAACCAATCGCCAACACCTCACCTTTTCTGTCCAAATTAGAAACAAAACAAAAAGCAAAAAACCTCTTCTCTCAGACATAAACAACACAACAATTATGCAAATCAGGGTTCAATATACAATTAAAACACCCAGGCCATCATATTTGTCAATTAGATACTCCACCATCATCCCTAACTTAAAGAGTTTATGAATCTATACCTGAATTGTTTTGATTTTAGCCTGTAACACCATCTGAAAACCATGTTTTTAACTCTACATCTTATCTTTTACTGTTAAACAACTTAAGTTTGTTTATGAGACTCCAACCAGTCTTCAACCCTGTCAGAAATCCGAGACCTAATTAAATATTACCCGAGTATATAGGATGCACTTTCTTGATTGGGCCCTGGGTATCCGGGGAAGGTTTAGGAGTGCCCAGCCTTTGAAGTTTCCAAGGCATTTTAAAAATAAGATAACCTGTGTGTGCCTTTCATTCAAGGATCCTAAGATAGCTCCTGGGTGGATGCACAAGTGCAACCCACAGGGAGCACAAAGCGGTGTAGCACAAACTCACTGCTACAAGCTATAGTGCAAGAAGCTTTTAATAAATAGGAAGGTCTCTTGGGGCTGGACAGATGGCTCAGCAGTTAAGAGTGCCGACTGCTCTTATGAAGGTCGTGAGTTCAAATCCCAGCAACCACATGATGGCTCACAACCATCCGTAGGAGATCTGATGCCCTCTTCTGGGGCATCTGAAGACAGCTACAGCTAGCAGGGCCAGAGCAAGAAGGAAAAGGTGTCTGAAGACAACTACAGTGTACTTACATATAATAAATAAATCTTTAAAAAATGTTTTTTAAAAATAGGAAGGTCTCTGTGTAGTTATGGGGAACAAGAGAGAGCATAGAAAGCCCCTCACTTTTATACCTGATTCCATTCCAGTGTACGTCATCTACACGGGGTGCCAAGCCATCTCCTGACAGTATTCATATCAATGGCAAGGAAGCAATGTTAATTGCATTTTCTTCTTACATTTATTTATGTGTGTGTTGTGGGGGTGCATGTGGCATAGCACACATGTAGGTCAGAAGACAATTCTTGAAATTAGTTGATCTCGTAAGCTTATCTTTTTAAAAACCTTCTTTAAAAAGTGTACTTAAATGCTTTAACCTCGCTTCCAGCCCACCCCCCACCAAAGGGAGTGGAAGGGAAAGGCTGACAGGGCAAAGGAGGGTGTGGACCTGTTTAGAAATAGTTTTTATGGGGGGAATTTGATCTGTGTTGTCGGATAGCAGCAGTTTAGTTTACACGAACTAGCAGCAGTAGCTTGATTTGTTTGCAAACACCATTTATGAATCAGCAATGGCAGTTTGATCCAGAAGAAACCAAGAGGGTTTGCCAATCGACCAGAGTCAGCAGAAGCAGCAAGCAGCCTCAGGACACTACCAGAAGTTCTTTGGTGTGTTTCTCTCTACAAAGTCACGGCAAACAATGACCAACAAAGAATGGCAAGGCGAACCAATACCACACAGCCTTGTCCATTGTCTGTTGGGTTCTACTTACACCCTTTCCAAACATCACGTGTTCTCTCAAGTGTTTCTCATGTGTCTTCCCTAAAAAAAAAAAAACAACACATGCCCTTTTTTTTCAGGCTGCTTCCAGAAAACACCACATGTTTGTTCTCAGCAAAGCATCCTCAGATAAAGCAGATTAACAGCTGATTGTAACCATATGTCTTGGTTAGGTCTTTACTGCTGTGAACAGACACCATGACCATGGCAATTCTTGTAAGGGCAGCATTTAATTGGAGCTGGCTTACAGGTTCAGAGGTTCAGTCCATTATCATCAAGGCCGGAACATGGCATCATCCAGGCAGGCATGGTGCAGGAGGAACTGAGAGTTCTACATCTTCATCTGAAGGCAGCTAGCAGAATACTGGCTTCCAGGCAGCTAAGATGAGGGTCTTAAAGCCCATGCCCACAGTGACACACCTACTCCAACAAGACCACACCTACTCAAACAGGGCCACACCTTCTAATAGTGCCACTTCCTTGGCTGAGCATATACAAACCATGACACCATAGCTCTTCCTCTGGTCTGGTTCCCTCAGGCTCCAAGCACACACATAGTGTACATTCTTACAAAACAATCATCCAGAAGAAATAAAATTGGATATTAAAAAAATATGCACGGGTGGGTCTGTAGCATTAAGCTTTCTGTTCTAAAGAATTAGCTAAAAGATTATAATTGTATCACTCATTTTAAATTTACATGTATAATTTTTTTTCAGACAGGGGTCTTAACATTTAGTCCAGGCTGGTGTTGAACCCCTCATCTTCCTGCCTTAACTTCTCAAATGCTAGCATTGCTACAGACATGTGCCACATAGCCTGCCTTACATGTAATAGTTAGCAACATTTCAGAGAGATAATTTTTATGAGTTTGAGCCCAAAAGCACATTCTTTGAGCCTCTAATTTAGTTAAGAATCTGCTAACTCAGCAGGGCATGGTGGTGCATGCCTGTACAGCCAGAATTTGGTAAATCCTAGACTCAGTAGCCCGAACATAGTTCATGCAACTCTCATGAATATTGATGAGATTCTCATGAATATTGATGCACAGGCATCATTTATATTTTTGAGGTGGAATGAAAGGAGGAGCCATAGCTAGTCAGGGCAGAGTCCAGCATCATTTCTGCCAGCTGGTGCTGCTTCCTAGAACTCTTATGTTTGTGGGTTAGTTTACAGAGGTGATTACTCATAACTCACACCGTACAGGAAAGACAAAAGCAGCGTGATATTCTGACCCTTCACACTCCACAGCCCAGGGCAGGGCAACCAGGCATTGATAGTATACAAACTCATGGCTGCTTGTCCCTGGGTCACTTCCGCGCCAGGCCCCAGCTGGCTGGAAATTGCTCTGAAATTGACACCTTTCCCAAAGTTTCCTGAAGCTTTGGTAACCTGGACCAGGTTAGACACTGACACCCTCAAAGCCTGAGGTGGAAGACTGTCTCTGGTACCCGTGGGTGTCTCTAGGTTTTCTTCCCTCATTTCCTGACTACCTCCCAGTCCAGGCATCAAAAGGGAGATAAATGGCTGTAAAGACTTTAACCAGCCTGTGTAGTCTCATAGTCTCAAGTCTGTTTCATGCCTAGCAATCTACTTACTGCAGTTGAACTGATTGTCAAGATAAGCTACAACTTAAAAAAAAAAAAAAAAAAATCGGAGAGATGGCTCAGTGGTTAAGAGCACTGACTGCCCTTCCAGAGGTCCTGAGTTCAATTCCCAGCAACCACATGGTGACTCACAACCGTCTGTAATGAGATCTGATGCCCTCTTCTGGTGTGTCTGAAGACAGCGACAGTGTACCCACATACATAAAATGAGAAGTGAGTCTACAAAGTTGCCCTCTGACCTCAACACAAACACAACCAAACACAAACTGGAAGGGTCTGCTTTATTTTAAGCCCGATGTCTCTTGGATGAAATGTAAAAACGGCCATAGTAAAGCCCCCATGTCATAGGACACTGTTGTTCATGACTGTCCTCCAAGCCCAGCAACTGGGACATTAAGCTGCGCCTGTTTGCAGATCTCGCCAGCTGAGCTTGATAAGTGTTTATTTCCCTGATGGCAGGGTGGGGAGGGCCACAGGATTCCCACCTTAGTATCCAGGCACTTTCTACCATCTACTTCATGTATGCTACCCAGTCCTAGAGCGTGACTAGAGTATACAGTCCGGGAAAGACAAGGTCAGGGAGGCTTCATCTATTGGGCTCTGGGGAAGTCAGCATCCCTGTTGGGTAAAGTCTTTCTAGTGTGGCCTGCCCCGCCCCCACATGAGTAATCCCTCACCTGTGTTCTAATGAACTTACAGGCTCTCCACAGTTGACCTTGGTGCAATGAAGCTTTGGTTTGCCGCTGGGACCTTGGAAGGAAGGGTAGGTATCGTTTCTGTCTCCCCAGGGGAAGGAATTTTGGCAACAGACATGTTCAGGAAAATGGGACGTTTTGTACTAGATTCAAATGCCAGAGAAGGGTCACCGGAGAAAGGGGATCTGGAGAGGTTCCGACTCCCAAGATTCGGCAGACAGGTGGAGATGGAGAGAGAAAGAGAATGAGGAGAGCGACGGGATTGGAAAGGGAGAAAGAGACAGAGACACAGACAGACGGACACGGGGCGACAGAAGAAGGAGCGAAGGAGAAGACATGGGAAATATGGAGAGGAAAGAGAAAAGCAAAGGCCCCGGCTCGCTCTCCCACCTCTCAGAGTGCTCGCTGCAGCTGAGGCTCTGGAGGGGACCAGACTGAGAACAAGTGGGTGGATTACTGACTTTCCCGAGCCTCCTGCTTTAGGTAAAGTGTGTTTTGTTTTGTTTTTTTTTAAAAAATGCTGAAGAAAGTTCTTGGTAATTCCAAAAAAGACTCAGTAAAAAGTATGAGCCGTGGGCACTGACATCTGGTTCAAAGTAATGCTGTATCTTTTCCAGGTTGGGAGAAGGCTCTCAGATTGTTAATTTATAGGATAGAGCAAGATCCTACTTGAACCTGCTCTCTGTAGGCTTTACAGCCTGTGGAATGTGTAACCTTCACGAGGTGAGATTTTCCTCACACCTTGAGGCCGGTTGTATCAATTTTTTCCTCTTATCTCTTAAGAAAATTAACCCCCCAGAAAATAATGAGCATACTTAATTTTTTTAAATCTTATTTTGTGGCTGTTCAGATGTCTCAGTAGGTGAAGACCTGGGTTTGAGTCCCTCACTACCACATGGTAGAGAGAACCAGCTCCTGCAAGCTGTTCCCTGATCTCCACGTGTCCCATGGCACACCCTCCTCCAGTCAATAAATAGTAAATAAAAATTGTATGTTGTATGTGTGCTTATGAACATTCACAAACGCGCCTCGGACAACCTTGTGAAGCTGCTTCTCTCTATCCTGGGTCCTAGATCCTAGGTTTCTACAGCAAGCACTTTGACCTGCAGAACCACCTTGCTGGCCTGGAAAATACTCTCTTGTGACAATTAACTGTGATTTCATGAATCTTATTCTGGTATTGCCTGGGTTTAGCATGACTATACTGGCTTATCAATGAGCTGGTCTCTGCTCTCCAAGCCTTTCTTCCGCGCACATCTGCCATCTGGGTGTAGACCTCCGGCTCAGCTTTGCCATCCCTGGGTTGCTCTGCAGCTTTGATCACAGGGGAAAAGGTTTAGGGTTGACCAAGTGCATCCTGCATTCATGTCTCCCAGGCTTGTACTTCTCACCCGAAGCCTTTCAGAAGGCAGTAGCTCATGAGGACAAGACGAGAAGGAATCCTTGCATGCGCGCATGCGTGCATTTGGAGGCAAAAGGTCAACTTCTGGGTCACTTCTCAGGCAGCTGTTCACCTTTCTTTTACTTTACCCCCTCAGACTGGCCTGTAGCATGTGGCTAGGCTGGCCAGCAAGCCTAGGGATCCTCCTCAGCACTGGGTTGTTCCACCACACCCTGTTATTCCCCTGGCTTTTGGCGATCAAACTCAAGGTCAAAGTCTTCCAAGGACAGAACTTTGCTGACTAAACTATCTCCACAGCCCAATATTCTGTCTTCTCTCTCTCTCTCTCTCTCTCTGATTCTGTATTCTTGAGTCAAAAAAACAAAAACAAACAAACAAAAAACCTGAACTTCATATCATTACCAATACTTTTATTTTTTAGACCAGGCTAGCTTTGGACTAACAGAGATCTGGTCGCCTCTGACTGCTGGGATTAAAGGTGTTTGTCACCACCAGCTTCAGTCTTCATATTGTAAACCCTCTGTGGGGCTGATATTACAACACTTTTGTGCCTGGATCCCCCCAGGACTGTGCCAACAGAGGAGGCAGGAAGCTTTCTGCTGGTTACAGTATGTGTGTGTGGTCCTGCAGCAATCAAAGGCCCTGAAGAATTAATTCACTCTCGCCAGATGTGACCAGGCCTTGTGTGGGGGTATGCCCCTTGAGGCAACCATTGCAGAAATCCATTCTCACACAGGAAGCTCCCTAGGGGGTTACCCTGGGACACGCCCATCCTCTCTCCCTTGGGCACCATTCTTCTTTGTTTTGCCCTTTCTTTTCGAGTTGGCAAGATGTTCCCTGGGCGAAGGTGCTTGCTGCCAAGGCTGATGTTCTTAGTTACTTCCAGAGCTCACATAGAAGGAGGACAAGGAGGTTTGTCCTCTGGATTTCATTCATGTGAACCCAAACAAACTGGAATCAGAGAGAGAGAGAGAGAGAGAGAGAGAGAGAGAGAGAGAGAGAAAGGAAGGAAGGAAGGAAGGAAGGAAGAACTTGCTTTGGTTCTGCTGGGATGCCTGAGGTTGAAGCTCGCCTGTGACCAGCTGAGGCCAGAGTAGGTCTGCTTTTAGGCGACATAAGACTAGACAGGGCTATGCCTCCATGTGAGAAAAGGCTGAAGGGAGGCCAGCCATGCGCATTCTCTTCTGTGGGGGCTCAGGAGGGTTGGAAGCCTACAGATGAAGCTGCTAGCCAGCTATTGGGGACACAGATCCCTACAGCTCTGAAATTCTATCCCTCTAGGGTTTCCACTGCTGCTCCTAAGAAGGCTTTCCAGATAGCAGCTGTGACTCCCTGCAGGACAGGGTCAGCTTCATGACCCCAGGCAGGCAGGGGAAGGTTCACAGGTATGTCAGTGGCCAACAGGTTCTGACTGGCTGTGTCTTTGGATCTAGCTACTAACTGGCCTGAAGACTGTTGAGAGTGTGACTCAGGCTTTCACTATCTGGCATGCACTTTGTCAGGCCAGAGGAAACTCTGAACGGCTGTCCAAATATCCAGAAATGAGCTCTGTCTGGACTATAGGAGGATTTCTGGAAGTTATACAAATGCCAGCATTCCTCAGGAACTTGGGAGTCTATTCCCCTCTGCTTAAAGGAGACATTTCCCTTACCTCTGGCAGAAGGGACATGCGACTCTTCAGTTGACATACACTTAATGGCACCTAGCAGCATATCAAGGTCCATGCTAACCTCCAGGTTCTCAATCTCTACTCACAGGTGAGTAAATGTTAGGGATTTCGAAGACCCCACGCCCCAGTCTCCTGGCCTTTCCCTTCCTGTTCTGGTTTGTATTTGCTCAGTCCAGGGAGTGGCACTATTAGGTGTGGCCCTGTTCGAGTAGGTGTGGCCTTGTTGGAGTAGGTGTGTCACTGTGGGCGTGGGCTTTAAGACCCTCATCCTAGCTGCCTAGAAGCCAGTATTCTCCTAGCAGCCTTCAGATGAAGATGTAGAACTCTCAGTTCCTCCTGCACCATGCCTGCCTGGATGCTGCCATGTTCCTGCGTTGATAATATACTGAACTTTCAAACCTGTAAGCCAGCCCCAATTAAATGTTGTCCTTATGAGAGTTGCCTAGGTCATGGTGTCTGCTCACAGCAGTGAAACCCTGACTAAGACACTGCCCCTAGTCCTTCACTTTGTAGCCTGGCTTCTCTCTCTCCTCAGCTCCTGCTCCCTTCTCTGTGCTTCCCCACTCTCTAGCCTCTGCTAGTCTCGACTCTTTCAAAGATAGTCCTGGCTCCTCTCTCTCATATCTACAATAAAAAAAAAACCTTCCTACTGGATGCTGGTGGCACATGCCTTTAATTCCCAGCCCTCAGGAGGCAGAGACAGGCAGATCTCTGTGAGTTCAAAGGCTGGCCTGGTCTACAGAGTAAGTGCCAGGACAGCCAGGGCTACATGGTCTAGAAACCATGTCTGGAAAAATGAAACCAACCAACCAACCAGCCAAAAACAAACCAAAACAACAACCAAACCAAACCAAAACCCAACAAAGCAAAGCAAAACTCCTTCCTATATCATAGAGTGGTCATGTTATCAGTTTACCCACATTTATTGTGTGCCTACTGTGTGTATGACTTTGGGATAGCTCTAGAGTGGTCCTGGTGAACAAGGGTACTTCTGAGAATGTCTGTGTGCCTTCAGAGAATGGAAGGAGGGGACTGGTCAGAGAGAGGTGTAAGAGAAGAGAGCTGTGAGGACACAGAGCTGTGGAGGAAAAGCATGCAGGATCCGGGCACGGTGGGTGGTACACACATGTCAGCTCAGAAGTTGGGTTCCCCTCCGCCTTCCAAAAAAACCCCAGGCCTCCACAAAACAACAAAAAACAAAAGCACAAAAACAGAGAAGAAAGAGGAGGAGGAAGAGGAAGAGGAGAAGAAAGAAGAGGAAGAGGAAGAAGAGGGAAGAGGAGGAGGAAGAGGAGGAGGAGGAGGAGGAGGAGGAGGAAGAGGAGGAGGAGAAAATAAAAATGGAAATGGGGTGTAGGGTGAGGTTGAGCCCCAGTCTTAGGGCCTTAGGGAGGATCTCGCTGTAAATGACATTTTACGGATCGCTTTCCTGGAGGTAGAACATCCCTGAAGGAGGAACAGCAAGTAGAAAGGCCTGCAGGCAGCTGTGTGCCTCTGCTGCTACCAAAGCAGAAAGTGAGAAGGGCAGAAACAGGGAGGGGCCAGAGAAGCAGGAGAGGCCAGGCTGGGGAGCCTTGTAGACTGGGCCTCCCCTCTGGGTCAAATTGTGGCTGCTGAAGGATTCTGAGAGGGGTGCACTGAGTTTAGGTCTCACCGGATGGAGGAATCTGTTGGAGGCAGGAGCAGGATGGCATGTAGAGAGTACTCATCCTGGCGTGAAGGAAGGGCTTACCGTCCAGGAATCCTCTGGCGGGAAGCTTTGACTGGTTTTGTGTGGTGGTGGTGGTGGTGGTGGTGGTGGTGGTGGTGGTGGTGGTGGTGTGTGTGTATGGGGGTGGTGGTGAGCTTAGGGTTTCAGAGCTTAACTGGGGGTGGAGGTGGAGGTCATGGATGACTCAGGGAAGCTTTATGAAGGGAGTTTAGAGTCTGGGTGGTTCCTGTGAAGCTGGAGATTTTCGGGACATGGGGCAAGTGCCAGGAAAAGGGCAGAGTGTGTTCTGCTGGCTGCAGTGGATGGCTGCAGGCATCACTGACAGAAACCTACTGAGCGATTGTCCCAAAAGACCAAGAAGGCCTCACTGAGCATAACTGGAGAGCTGATGAAGGCTACTGACAAGGGTGTGGGCAGCCCTCCTTCAGCAATGGCTAGCAGACTGTACCCAGCTTCCCTCAAAGCTGACCCAGGTGAAGAGGCCAAAGTCCCCGAGGGCCAGAGAAGATTGCCACTTATACCATGTGAAGTGCAATCATCCGGGAAAGGAGCAGTGACCAGCTGCGGCTAAGTAGGTGCAGGAAACCTCGGCTCTTCCCCAGTCTGTCCTCCCATCTCCAGAGGAGCTCTCTAGACTCAGCCAGCATTCATTTTCTGGGTACTTGATTTCACTTCCAGGTGCTGATTAGGCTCTGGGTGAAGGGCATTCTTCCAGGGATCACCTGAAGATCACAGAGGGCAAGAGAGTCAGAGCCACAACATACTGGCAGCTTTCCAAAGTGTATCCTATGGGAGAACTGACAGGGCTTAAGAGAAAGCCAGTGAATTTGGTTTTTTGAAGTTGAAGGAAGACCTGTACAGACAGGAGACATGTTCAGCTATTCCTCAGGAAATGGACACTGCCTGGACGGGGTTCAGAGTCAGGGAGACTCTGAGGACTGAGGGACTAAAGGGGGGATGGAGAGAACACTTTTTTTTTTTTTTTTTCTCTTCTATATTCTCAGGACAGGGTTTCATGAAGCCCAGGCTGGCCTCTTAACTCCGTGCATAGCCGAAGTTGATTCCGAACTTCCGATCCTCTTGCCTATTAACTGCTGAGGTTACATTTTCTACTGCGCCTAATTTTCTGGGGTGCTGGAGAGGGACCTAGGGCCTGGGACTGCTAGACACGCACTCTAGCGACTGTGCTAAATTCGGAGGCTGAGAATTATTTATGAGTATTGTGTTGAAAGTAGGTTGTTAAATTTTTTGGGAAACATTTCATGTGCGTGTGTGTGCGCACTCTTGCTGGAGGAGGTCAGAGGACAACTTTCAGGGGTCAGTCCACACCCTTGTGGGTCCTCGGGATTAGTAGCAAGTACTTTTACCGCTCATCCTTCTCACCAGCCCTCCATGCTTGTTCGTTTTGAGGCAGGGTCTTGTTATATAGCCTTAGAGGGCCTCAAGCTCTCGATCCTGCTTTAGCCTCCTGAATGAGCTGGGCATTGCATAATGTCCAGACAGGCATGCTCTCCGTGTACACAGCCTGGCTGGCTATATCATGAGCACTAAGTTGTTATGCCCGTGTATGGATGGCTCAGCAGTGCCCAGGGTATAAAAATCATTAAGCCATTTTTCAGTTGCTGCCCTCATTTGAAGATCATTAGACAGGTATGGTGAGGTTGCTCAACTGGTCAGGATGTTTGCTGCCAAGCCTAATGACTTGAATTGGATCCTTGGGACCCACGTGCTGGAAGGAGGGAACCGACTGAAAACCACATTCGAGTGTTCTGTAAATAAATGTAAACAGCACTGAACTACTCAGTCGGGAGCAGCTCCTCGATGGATGAGGTGGGAGCTTGGCGGGCGGGAGAGTGGGTCTTTGAGGCTCTGGGTTTGATCTCCAGCACCACCAAAAGGCAGCTAAGCCCGCTGGACTATTTCAAAGGCTTGGGGGCAGACATGGGCCAATGCCTGCAAGTGGGAACACAAGGGGACAGAAGGCAGTGACTAGGGAGAGGCAGGAGTGGGAGGGGGAGATTAAATGTGGAAACAGTTTGCTGAGGGAAGCAGGGATGAGTAGCCTGGAGGGACAGCTGGCTGGGTTGGCCTTGAAGGGAAAGCTGATACCACCACTGGTGGGTGGATGAGGGGCCTCTGGGGTAGCTGCAAGGTCTGTGAGCAGCTGAGGGCCTAATAGGACCAGGAAGGTTGTGGTGTACATTCCTTTGCTCTAAGAAGACAGAGCTTTGTGACTTTAAGGACAGCCTGAACTACACTGAGAGTTCCAGGGCTATATAAGTGAGACTCAAGATACTACCATTGTTTCAAAGTCTTCTGCATATCTGATAAGGCATTAACTCCCCATTTCTAGGGGATTTATTTATACAACAGAGAAATCTGGAACCTGCATTGACCACAGACTGCCTGCCTTGGAGAAGGCCTTCCAGGCAGTATAGAATGAATAATGATCCAGGATTCTGGGTGCTTGATTTCCCTTCCAGGGGCTGGTTAGGTTCTGTATAAAGGACTTCCCACTTTGTGGCCCTCAGAGCTCCACTGACCTTGTGGGCTCATCACCAGTACTTGTCATATGAATCTAAATTCAGTTAATATAGCTAGTCATGGCGGTGCATGCCTTTAATCTCAGCACTTCTAAAGGAAGAGGCAGGATTTTTGTGAGTTCAAGGCCACGTCTGGTCTATAGGAAGCTGAGGCCAGCCAGAGATAGAGTGACATCCTGTATAAAAATTGTTTTTCATTAACCTATTATTAGACATTGAATTTCTACAGACTTTTCTATTCCGTTTTTCAGTATTTCAAACATCGACTTCTCCTTTCTGGCTTGAGACAGTCCTGTGAGGGAGCCCAGGCTAGCCTGAAACTCTTGCTTAAAAATTAAATTGCCAGGGCTGGAGAGACAGCTCAGTGGTTAAGAGCACTGGATGCTCTTCCAGAGGTCCTGAGTTCAAATCCCAGCAACCACATGGTGGCTCACAACCATCTGTAATGGGATCTGATGCCCTTTTCTGGTGTGCACTCATAAGAATGTGAAAAAAATTAAATTACCAGTGTGTGTACACACATGTGGGTGTGCTCATACCACCGTGAATATACAGATGTCAGAGGACAACT
The DNA here is from genome assembly GCA_019843965.1 of Rhynchomys soricoides. NCBI lineage: Eukaryota > Metazoa > Chordata > Mammalia > Rodentia > Muridae > Rhynchomys > Rhynchomys soricoides. The sequence continues at coordinate 2,409,317 of JADRCH010000144.1, read as the reverse complement.
TGTAGGAATTGATTCCCTTCTACTGAGGAGTCTGGATTCAGGGCTTGAACTCAGGGTGTGGGGCTTACACGCTAATCACTTTTACCTGCTGAGAATGACTTTGGACTTCTGATCCTCCTCCCTCTGGGTGTGTGTGACTATATCTGATTTATGCCAGTCCTGGGAACTGAATTTCAGGCTTTGTGTATGCAATTGGGCATGGTACCAATTGAACCAAGTTCCCTGGTTTGGAACTTTTGATTACAACATGTAGCAGGATATCCAGCCCCTAACCTACTGCTTCTTTGTCTCTGGGGGTGGAGTTTAAGGGTTGAATTCCCATGTGCCGGGCAGTGCTACCACTGAACCTTCACTTCCTGAGTACTCGCTTGTGCGGTTGCTGCGGTCAGACTGATTTGCCTCCACTGAGGTGGTTTTTTTGTTTTTTGAAATTGAGACCGAGGCCTTACTTATCCCACACTACGTAGCCAAGGATGCCCTTCCTTGAATTTTATATCTTCTGTATCCACCTCCTGGGAGCTGGGGTTATAGGCATGCACTACCATACGTGGTTTTGTGAGATGCAGGTGATCCGACTCAGGGGCTCTGCATGTTAGGCACTCCAACTTGAGTGATGTAGCTCCCAGCTTCCCACTGATATTTTTATTTTTGAGATTATATAGTTGTGTTATTTCTTCTTTCCCTTTCCTCCCTCCAATCCCACCACCCCCATATACTCTTCTTTGCTTTTTCAAATTCATGGCCTCTTATCATTGTTGTTACATGCATATACATATTTGTAAATATTATCTGCTCAGTCTGTATACTGTTACATATACTGTATGCAGGCATACATTTATGGCTGAGCATTTGACATTGGGCATCTGACTGGTGTGCTCTCCCCTGGAGAAGACTTTTTCTCCCATGCTCTGCAATCCTGTAGTTCTTTGTGTAGAGTTGAGGCCTCATGGGCTTTTCTAGGCCACTTTGGCATGTCTAGGGAAATTGTGTACATGGCTCTGTGCACACACATGGAAGGCAGAGAGGTATCTCATGTCTCCTTTTCTTGCCCTCTCTGACTACTTCTTTAAGGTGGGGTCTCTACCTGGGACACTTTTTTTATTGTCTAGGCTGGAAGCCCCAGTTACCACCCTGAGTCCTTTGGAGTTGTGAAGTCTAGCTTGTCCTGTAGGTCCTGGGATTCAGAGGATCTCATGATTGCATAGCAAGTATTAACTACTGATCTCTCTCTCTTGTCCTAGGTAAATTAAAACAAACAAACAAACACAAAAAAACCTATGTGTGTATACTGAGTGCAGGTCAGGGGACAACTTTCAGGAGTTGGTTTTCTCTTTTCACCTTCATGTGGGTCCTGAGAATTGAACTCAGGGTGTCAGGCTTGGTAGCTGTTACCCACTTACCCGCCTCACTGACCTCTTAGGGTTGAAATTCTTAAACTCCTTAGGCCCCAGCCTCCTCATTCTTAAAATATGGGCTAACTGACAAACATGCTTGCATTTATCCCTTGGTCTTACAAATGTTTGATCTTGTGTGCTGGCTGAGTAATCATATGTAACCTGTTCTTCAGACCTGTTTCCCTACCTGGTAAAGGGAAATGCTCCACTCCAGCTAGGGTGGTGCTGGCTCACCTGGGCCTGCTTCCTGCTTGCCACTGACTGGGCTGACTGCCCTGGCCGGGGTGGTTCTACAGTTCTCTGGCTTCGTTGTGCGTTCTGTGAGGTTGAGGCATAACTGCATGTGATGCAGCTGTTTGGGCCCCGTGTGTTCACTTAGGAAAGGAATGGGTTCCAAGACCTATCACAGGGTGGAGATGGTGACAGGGGTCTCTTCCACATCACTTGCTGTTGAGACTTTACTGGCAAGAATACTTGCCAACTATTTTTTTTTTTTTTTTTGATAATTCAGTTCTTTGTGTAATCTCTTTGGTGGTAATTCCAGTATGGTTTGTGTTCACTTGTGTTAGGAACACACACAATTCTAGTCTTGGTTGGAGAGTTCTGTCTGGCAGGCAGCTACAACTGCATTACTGGATGGTAGTGCATCCCTTTTTCTTCTTGGTGGGTATATTATGAATCACCAGGGTCTCTGGACTGAGTTGAATGGGGATGAAATGTTAGAAAACTGTGTGTGTGCGTTGTGTCTGTGTGAGGGGTGTCAGGTTTACTAAGTAATATTTTCCTGCATCTTTGTCTCAACTTGCAACCTTTCCGTGATTGGAACTTTCCAGCTTTCCCAATTTCACTTGGAGACTTTCTGGTTCTGTCCACTAGCCACTCCTAATACTTGGACTAAACCTGTTTTGAAGGATCTCATGTATCCTGGGGCTCTCTTCAAATGTGCCAGGTAGGTAAGTATGTCCTTGAACTTCTGAACCTCCGGACTCTGCCTGTGCTGGGATTAGTAGGTGTTCTGTTTCTGTGCTGCCCCGGAACAAACTCAGGCAAGCCACTGACTAAGCGACAGCCTTAGCTGGAAGCTAGAGTTCTTTGGCTTTCTCCTTCGGATGCTCGAAGTCCCCAGAGGAGTGAAAGCTCCATACCTTTTCCTCAGGCAAGATGGTTTGTATACTGGTGCCCCAAATCTTATTATAGTTCACATTCCCCTAAACTGTTTGGATGAGAACGGAGGCGTTTACTGTTGCATTTTATCTTACCATTAGGTGTTTGCTGAGTTAGCATTACTCTGAACAGGGCCATCTACTAGTCACTTTCCATGTAATTAACGAAAGTCAACTCAGATGCTGGAAATGCCTTTTAGCTCATAAAATCCTTACGCTATGGAAGTAGGAGCACTGTTGGTTACAATTTACAGATAAGGTCAATTGAGACACAGAGGCTAAGTGATTTGCCTAATATCATACACCTGATAGTTGGAGCCAGTCTAAGGTACACTGACCGGGCGCGACTGGGACATCTCGTTCTGCCTCCACACGTTGCTGAGGTTATGCTCGCACGCAGGCACGGGAATGACTGATAGAACGCCTTGTTCACAAGACAGGACTCCTACAAATGACCTTGCTCGGTCAGCCCTTCACAGGGAGGAAGGAAAGAATGCGGAGCCACCCTAGTACTGCGTCCTAAGCCTAAGAAAAGAGACAGAAGAACCACCCTAGACTCTTTATAGATACAAACAACACCCTTGCCTGCGACAGGCACTCACTCCACTTTCCCGTTGGAAGATTGACTGTCCTTTGGTGGTTTGGAATAAACAGTCGGTCGTTTGAGGTCAGACCTCTTTTTCTGCCTCTGTGCTGCCTAATAAATCTAACAATGGCCATGTTTAGTTCTGTTCGGCATCCAACGTCAGAGCTTGTCAGCGCACACGGGACATGGTGAAACAGATCCGGTTGGGTCAGGAGCCTAGCGCGGTCATTAGGGGAATTTTTCTGGAACTCTTCCACCTCTCCCGACATAACGATTGACACTTGTGGCCGCAGCCCGCTTCCCACGGCCCCGCTGAGTCCCCTCCAAGTCACCGCGGACCCGCAGATTCCGTCACCCTCCGCAGGGCGGGCGGTAACGCAGCCTCCGTGGCTCCGCTCTGGGTGCCGCCGTCCTCCCGCCGAGCTCCTCCCCAGCCTCGGGGTCTTCAGGCCGAGCCCAGGTGCCGGTCCTCCCAGGATCCGCCCCGGCTCGCCCCGCCCCCTCCCGCACTGGCTCTCGCCGCCGCCGCCGCACAAAGGCCGGCGGCCGCCTCACCGCGCGCAGGAATCTGGCCACGCGCGCCACAGCCCCCCCCCGCCCCGCTCCGCGGACGCACCCCCGGCTGGCTCGCCGCCCCTTGCGCTTCACGCCCCCGACGCGCAGGACGCCGAGGCGAGGCCCGCCTCCCGACAAGGGAGCCACATCCGCGTCGTGCCACGCCGCCGCCTCCCCGCGGGGGGACTACTTCGCTCCCGCCCCTCCGTCCCGCGCTACTTCCTGCCGCGGACGCGTCGGTGCGCGGCGCGCACGGCATGGCGGCGGCGGCGGCGGCGCGCGCCTGAGAAGCTGGGGGTACGCCGGCCCGGTCAGGCCTCGGCGCGGCCTATACGCTCCGCTCGCTCGCTCGCTCGCCCGCCCCCGCCCGGCGCCCCGCCATGGCGGAGCCTTCGCCGGCCCGACGTCCGGTGCCTCTCATCGAGTCGGGTAAGACGCGGCCGCGCGTCCCCTGCCCGGTGCCTCGCGGCCGCCGCTTGACCGTCCCTGTCTTCTCTCCGCAGAGCTGTACTTCCTCATCGCCCGCTACCTCTCAGCTGGCCCGTGTCGCCGAGCGGCGCAGGTGAGTGCCGGCCAGCCGGGCGGGCGAGCGAATGGGGGGCGAGCGGGGCTGCCGGCTGGGTCTGACCGCGCGTCTTCTCTGCCGCAGGTGCTGGTGCAGGAGCTGGAGCAGTACCAGGTCAGTCCGCCGCCCCCGCGTCCCCGTCCCGCCCGGCCTCCCGGCCGCGGTGGTCACCCGGACGCCTTTCGTTTCTTTCCAGCTGTTGCCGAAGAGGTTGGACTGGGAGGGCAACGAGCACAACAGGAGCTACGAGGAATTGGTGAGCAGCGCCCGCGCCCCCACCTGGGTGTCTGCTCCCGTGCGGGCGCCGCGGGGCCGCGCCCGGAGGGGTGTCCTCGGTGGCCGGGCGGCCCGGGGCGACCGGCCCGACCCCCGAGGGCTCGCGGTGGCGGGGTGGGGGCGGATTTGGCAGAAAACGGTCCTGGGGGCGGCGCCGGGCGCAGGCGGGGGCGCCCCTGGCTCGCGGCCGGGCTAGGGCTCCAGGTGCGGGCCGCCAGCCACTCAGAGGGGCACTCTCATCGCTCTCAGTTCCGACTTGTAACTCGAGCTCTCATTGGTCTCTCCTTTTTCTGCCCCGCCCAAGCCTTCAGACCACTTGTTCCTTAGGAATAGAGTCCTTAGTCTCGGAAGGTAGAGAAATGGCCCCTTACTGTGCCCCCCTTCCTCTGTAGGATCGCACAAAGTTGTGCTTGGTGAATACGTCAGTGCGGTACCTCTGCTTCCCCGACCCGTGTACTGTGTGTTGACTGCCTTAGAAAGTTGGCTCACACTTGATCTTGCTGTATGTAGCGGTTCAGGCTTTAAGTTGACATCCATCAGTCCGTGTATTTATTTTTTGAGACAGGGTGTCATTATGTTCCTCCGGCTGGCCTTGAACTCAGATCCTGCTTTCGAGAGCTTGGACTAAAGGTGTGTTTGTCTGCCTTTCCTTGAGGAGTGGTAAGGTGTGGGCTGTGTTTGTTTTCCTTATTCCTCCTACGCTTGCTTAGAGGTTCTTGTGTAGAGTTCAGTTTTATCTAGTTAACAGAGGCTTTGGGGATTTGTGTATCGTTAATGGAGCACAGATGTTCTAGGAAAATACCTTTGACAATTTTAAGATAAAACAAAAGACTTGTTAACCCACACTGAGCATGTTCATTACAGAAGGTAGTGTGTGCTGTTGAGTTTTGGCTCCACAGGCCAGTTTGGCTTTGACTTGCAGTCCTGCTTCATTCAGTCTCAGTGCTGAACTGGAATTACAGGAGAGCTCCAGCTCATTGGCTTCACCGTGTATCCAAGAGCTGTAGTGAGCAACATGCCAGCCAGGGGGTGGGCCGTGCATGTGAGGAGTTAAATCTAGACACCTTGAATTTTCAGGGCTAGGGAATTAACAGGAGTCCACAGTAGCTATCGAAGGGCAAAAGCTCTAGAGCAGGGGCTCTCAATCCGTGGGTCGACCTCCTGGGGGGGGGTGCATATCAGATGTTTACATTGTGATTCATAGCAGTAGTAAAGTTACAGTTAAGTAGCAGCGAAAATAATTATGGTTGGGGGTCCCCACAACATGAACTGTAAAGGGCGGCAGACTTAGGAAAGCTGAGAACCACTGGTCTAGAGCCTCTACCACTGTCCTTCCTTAGCCAGGTGTCGGCCATACCAGGTGCAGCTGCTGAGTAAAACAGGGTTGCTGGTTGGTTGGTTAATTTGTCTTTTGAGAGTTCTTTTTAAGCAAATGCTCAGGCGGGTAAGATGACTTATCTATTAGACTACTTTCTGTTACCCCTAATAATGTGAGTTTACTTGTGGGGACCCTGAGTGGAGGAGGGAGAGAACCTACTTCCACAAGTGGGGCTCTGCCATCCACCCTCAAGCCATGGTGCACATGTACAGGCATGCAGTACCATCTTCTTGTTTCTTTTTTGTTTTTTTGGACAGGGTTTCCTCTGTGTAGTTTTTTTTGTTTTTTTTGTAGTCCTGGCTGTTCTAGAACTTGCTTTGTAGACCAGGCTGGCCTCAGACTCACATAGATCCACCTGCCTCTGCCTCTCGAGTGCTAGGATAAAAGGTGTGTGCCACCATGCCCAGCCAAGTTTGTTTTCTTAGGTTTGAAATTTTAAGAGGCTTGTAGGATCTGTGCATGCTGGAGTGTGAATCAAGGTGTCTCCTAGTGCTGTGCCCACAGGGGGTCTAACCACACACCTTTTCTACTAGACAGGGACCATGATTCTGATTGACAGCCCCCAGGAATGCTCAGCTGTTGAGTTGGAGCCCAGGCAGGCAGGGATGTATACTTCTCATCTACCTCCTGGGACTCTGTTTGAAAGTCTAGGGAATGTGTGAGTTTTACACACATTACTCACAGTTTTACTTCTGTTAATACAAAAAAAGCTTTTGAAGGGAAGAAAACCAAAGCTGTTGAGGACACTGCTGTCCAACTGGGGAAAAGTTAAGATCATGTAGGTAGGACTTTTGTTCTTGAGGATGGGGTGCTGTAAAGGTCTGAGAGAACTGTCTTCTGTCATGACTGAAGAGCTCATGATGCTTGTCACCTTGCTGGTCACGGCTAGGGAGTCATTCCTTACCCCCTTCTTTCCCCTGGTGGTTGAGGATAGGGTGCAGGAGTGGGGGTTGGAGGTGGAACTCTGCCAGTGCTTTTACTCACTGGGCCATCTCACTGGTGGTGTTACTGTTTTGTTGAGGATGTAGGTATAGCTTCTAGACTTCAGATATTCTCTCTTCTCTCTCTTTAGTATTTCGATGAGTGCTATTTAAAGCATACACAAAATGGGAATTGTCTCCCACATGTTCACAGGTTGTAATTTACCATTTGCTGTGTTTACGTTTTCATTTGAGTCATTTTATTCTAATTCCCATCAGTGCAATTTTCCCACAGGTGAATGGAACCCTGACCCAGGCACCAGCTACCTGTTACCCAGTGATTAATCAGAGAGCTGTGTTGGTTCTCACCCATTGAGCCTCCTGTGGGCCAGTGTCCTCTGACCCCATTGAGTTCCTTTTTTTTTTTTTGTTTTTTCGAGACAGGGTTTCTGTGTAGCCCTGGCTGTCCTGGAACTCACTCTGTAGACCAGGCTGGCCTCGAACTCAGAAATCCGCCTGTTTCTGCCTTCCAAGGACTGGGATTAAAGGTGTGCGCCACCACTGCCCGACTTCATTGAGTTCCTTTTTAAGCACGTTCCATTTGGTATTTCTTGTAACTGCTGGAGTTGTGTGTGTGTGTGTGGTAGGTATGTGGTGGTCAAAGAACAACTTAGAGCTGGTTCTTCTTCCAGGGTGGGTCCTGGTGCTTTTACTTGTTGAGCCATCTCTCCCCCTCCTGTAATTTATATTGTGTAAGTTACATTCATTTGGTGTGTGTGTGTGGAAGGTATTTGAATGGGTGAGGGCAATTTGTGGGGTGTTGTTCCACCATTGGGTCTCAGGGATTGAACTTGGGGTGTTATAGGCTTCACAGTAGTCATCTTTACTCACTGAACCCTCTTGCCAGTCCCACCTGGAATATTTTGAAGCAGAGTCTACACATTTATGTATATCTTAAGTTCTTACTGTTTTATATTGAGATGTTTCACCTAGATCAGGCTAGCCGTGAACCCCTACTTCTGCCCTCATGTGATGGGGTTACAGGGGTGTTCCACCACGCCTCGATAAAAGGACCATTTTTTTTCCTGAGCAGTACAGCACAGGTTCAGCTTTTAAGCACAGCCAAAATGTTACTTCCTGAGTGCCTGTATCACAGATTCTGTATGGATGTTTTCTTCTGGTTCTCAAAATGCCTTCATAACATTTTTGCAGGTTGGGTGACTTAAGGCAGGGTCTTCATGTAGCCCAGGCTATATGGCCTTGAAATATGTAGCTGAGGGATGACTTCTGTCAAGCTCTTGATCTTGTTGCCCCGACTCAGTGTGTTGGGTTTACAAGTGTGCAGCACAATGCTTGGTTTGAGTACAATCTTAAAACCTTTTAAAGAAAAAAAATTAACCGACCGCAGCCCCTCCTCCAATTTTAAAACCTTTAATAGTTATTTTCTGTTCTGCTATTCTACTGAAGAGAGTGAGGTTAGTCATCTGCCTTTATCTGATTTGTTGGCTCACAGTATTTCTTATGTTCCTTTTCGATGGTTCTAATCCTTTGACGAGAATCATTTGGTGGGATTTATACATTCTGGATGTCCACAGTGCGCACCAAGACAGCCAAATTGGAGTCTGTTATGGTGCGTGTGGGCACTAGAAATAAAAAGCTTTTCAGTTGGTTCTCATAAAGCATTACAGTGCTGCCTTGTAGTTCACACTTGTGCCCATGCTGTTTCTGACTTGTACATAGGAACAAGAGTACTCCTGATGAGATTTCTGTCGGTGTTTAACGCTTTATTAACAGGCCTGGGAATTCATAGCATTTAATTGGAAGCTTCATGATCTGTAAGTAGTAAGGGAGAGGGAATAGAACTCTTGAGCTGAACTTGAGACTTCAGAATGGCTAGGTTTGTAAAGGGGAGGGGCTCATTGAGAAAAGGAACAGAGTCCATCTTGCCTGTAGGCAAAAGTGATTGGTTGGCCAATCTGAGCTATGTAGAGAGACTATCTTGGAACCAGTCAAAGCTCGGGGGCCTTAGGGTCTTTCTCCCTCCCTCTGCTGCAGATTAGATTGAATGGGCACATTGCAGTTTTTCTTAGACCTTAAATTAGAAGTCTTTTATCTGTCCAGTAATTCTTTTTAAGGAAAAAAAATATCTTTGGATGATGGTTCAGTGGTTAAGAGAATTGGCTGCTTTTTCAATAGGACCTAGGTTCCATTCCCCGTACCCATAAAGCAATTCACAACTGTCTTTATTTCGTCTTGGGGATCCCATGCTGTCTTCTGGCCTTCAAGGGCACTTGACACATGCAGTGCATAGAATATATGCAAGTAGAACACCCATACACATAAACAAAAATTTTAAATACTGTTCTGTTTTAATTATGTGTACATGTGTCCCCTCCGAGGCCAGAGATAATGGATCCTCTGGAGCTGGAGTTACTGGCAGTCATGATCCTGTACAGTGTGGGTGCTGGGAATTGAGCTTTGGTCTTTTGCAGGAATATCTCATGCTTTCTTTTATTCTTTGACAAGTCAGTCCATCTCTGCCCCGCCTCTGCATCGCCTTTCTTTTATTTGCCCCCCTTTCCATGTGTGTCCCTGTCTCGCCTTCTTCCAACACAGGTTGTGTTCTGTAGGCCTGGCTCATCTGGAGCTTTAGACGTAGGCAAGGCTAACCTTGAAACTGATTTGTCCTCCTTGAGTGTTGGCAGTTTAAGTGTGTGCCACTTTGCCAGGCCCCTACCAGCTTTGTTCTGTGTAACAGGTCTAATAACTTAGTCTAAAGAAGCGGCTTTAAGATGTGCATTTAGGGGCTGGAGATGGCTCAGCGTATGGGAGTGCTAGCTGCTTTTCCAGAGGGTCTGGGTTAAATTCGCAACACCACCCATGTGGCAGCTCACAACTGTCTGTAATTTCAGTTCCAGTGGATCTGATACCCTCACGCAGACATCTATGCATGCAAAACACCAATGCACATAAGATATGACTAAATATTTTAAGAAAAGATGTGCATGTGCAGTCAGTACAGCTTGCTTTGTAGCTCTAGTTGGCCTGGAACATGGGGATCATCTGCTTTTGTCTCCTGAATGTTGAGATTAAAGTCATCAGTAATTATAAGGTTGGAGCTAGAAATGGCATCATTTTAATTGACATTTGTGGGGTCTTAAGATAACAAATCTTTATGAATGCATTATCTGAGTCAAGGGAGGGTACCTGTTTGGGTCATTAAAACACGGATATGAAGCAGGCTGCTTGTGCCTGGTGCTGAGTTGTCCTGAATCACTTGACCTTGGCTGTGCTGCTTGTTTCCACAGGCTCACCTGGTCACTGGGGTCTGTGTCCCCAGGATAAAGAAAGGTCCCTTTGTTTTGTTTTTTCCCTGTTGATTTCTATATAAATAGGGGTTGTGAATTTGTGTGTTTTCTTTCTAATTTCTTTAGTTCTTAAGCAAAAGGGTTATTAGGATTTAAGACTTAACTGTTGAATAGACCTAATAGTTTAAAATTAGAAGATGACCCTCATTTAGATGACACCTAAAAAAAGCCATTAAAAAGATCTATTTTCATGTGATGAGTGCTCTGCCTGCATATGTGTGTGTGTGTCTGTGTGTCACGTGTTCCTGTTAACCCATGGATGTCAGAAAAGGACATGTAGTTCTCTGGAACTGAAATAACAGATGGTTGTGAGCCACCATGTAGCTTCCACAAACTGAACCCAAGTCCTGTGCAAGAGCAGCAAGAAATGCCCTTAACATTTGAGTCATCTCTCCACCCCCAAATGATGATGCTTTGTAGCCGTTGAGTATGAGTTTGTTTCTGGATCTTAACCATGGTCACATGAGTAGGATTCTTTTATCAGTTCTTCTTCTTCTTCTCTTTTTTTTTTCTTCCTTCCCATTTTGCAGCCTGGGAACTAAGATTTAGGTTATAGCCTAAGTACCATGTTTCCAAGTATGTTGACAGTTGCGTGACATTTTTATAGCAGTGGAATAAAGTCCCAAGGCAGTTCTCTAACACATGGGTGGAGAGAGATGTAAGTAGTCACAGCGAAACGGAGAGTCTTTGCCATACTTCCAGGTGTTAGCCTTTAGAATGGTGGGGTCTGGCTGGAAGTAGCACACACCTTTAATCCCAGCACTTGGGAAGCAGAGGCAGGCAAATCTCTGGAGTTGGAGACCAGCCTGGTCTAGGACAGCCAGGGATACACAGAAACCAGGTTTTGAAAAGCCAAACCAAACAGAAAAAACAAACCAAAATCCCAAAAGCAACAAGAAACACAGGCAGAGTCTGCTCAAGCATTCCAGAAAGGATTTTACCTAACACCATGAAGAAGACTTAGGTGAAGTACAGGTTGGCAGTAGTAAATAGCTAGGGGCCCGGAGGCAGCCCGAGATGGGTTGGTTCTGGATCTGCACCACTTCAGCTCTCCAAACAGTTTCTAAGGGGTTTGTCAGCCTTGTACTGTGTTCAACATAGTGTGGCTATACTTGGGTACTTCAATTTGCACTGAGCTTTGTTGTATGGGGGGGGGCAGACAGATGGTCTGATGATACATACATTCACCACAGTAAAAATACACTGTTTCCTCACAGGCCATAACTGTGGTGGCTGGGCCTTTGTAGTCTATAGTTGACTGTCCCTGGGATTGTTTTGTTCATTGCTGACTTTGCATGCTTTGAATATAAGAGCAAGACTTTCTTCCAGAGACTTTCGGATTTGGACATTTGTGGCCTTTCTAGTGCAGTTATACTAAAAGGTTCTATATATATACATGAGTGTGTATATGAACATATCTATTTGGAGACAGGATCTCACTGTGTTGCTTTACCTGTCCTGGCTGTAGACCTGGCTGGTCTTGAACTCAAGAGATCTGCCTTCCCCTGCCTCCAAGTACCTCCATATCTGGCCTGTATGCATGTCTGTAAATACTGGTTTTTTTTTTTTTTAAATTTTCACTGGGTAGTCCTAGCTGTCCTGGAACTTGCTCTGTAGACCAGGCTGGCTCTGCTTCCCAGCACACACACTTATTTGATTTTACTTTTTGTGTGTATGCACTTTTATTTGCGTATGTACATGTACTTGTTGGCATGCACATACAAGTTAGTGTTAGTGTTCTTCTGACCACATGGGATCCAGGGACGAAACTTGGGGTATGGGGCTTGGGGGTGAGTACTCTTAACCTGCTGAGGCATCTTGCTGGTCCGGTTTATATTCTTTAAAAAAAAAAAAATTTCAAAAACGTTTAGATTTATATATGTGTGTTAACAACTGTGCTCCACGTGTGCCCACAGAGGCCAGAAGAGGGCACTGGAGTCACGGATGATTGTGAGCCAGCATGTGGGTGCTTGGAATCAAACCTGGGTCCTCTGCAAGACCCCCAAATGATCTTAACTGGTGAGCCCTCGCTCTTGCCTTCTGTTTAAAACTTAACTTCTTCATTTACTGCTTGTATCTACACTCACATGAGTGTGCATTCCAGGGCACACATCCCTTCGTGTGGGACTAGGGCACTGATCCCATTATCAGGCAGGACAGTAGCGACTCACTGTGTAGCGCTGACTGGGCTGCCATTCAACTCACACACCATTTGCCTTTGCCTCTTGAGCACCTGCACCACCACACCTTGCTGGGTTTTTCTTTTCATTGATTTTTTTTTTTTTTTTTTGTAAATGAAAATTGTCCTTTTCAATCTTAGTTAATGTTTTATTTTTATGTTCATTTTCATTTTTGAGACTTGGCCTCACGCTGGTTGTGTAGCTGAAGAGGAGCTCCCACTTGTGATCCCACTGCTGTGCTCTCAATTGCGATGGCAGGTGTATGCTGTGTGATGATGCTGGGGTCAAACCCAGGGCCGCCTCATGATGTAATGGGTCAGATATTATTAAGTAGTGTGTGGGCCATTCTTATTTATTTTTATTGTCAAGTGCTGTGGAAACAAACTAAAAAGCTGTAACCTGTAGAGCTTTTGATTTATCAGGCTGGTGCAAATGGAACTAAGAATGAATTGACCATGAATTTTAGATCATGAATAGATTCTAGCAGACATACCTATATTAATTAATCAAAGCAGGAACTATTATGCTCAAAACATTAAAAACTTAATTTTATATTTAGATTTACTTTGAGATAAGGTTTTGCTATGTAGACCAGACTGGAACTCTGATATCTTCCTGCCTCAGCCCCTGAGTGGTGGGGTTAAAAGGTGTGTGCCTCCGTACCCAGCTAGAGTAAGTAACTATTGTATTTTATGTGTTCGGGTGTTTTTCTCCATATACGTCTACACTACATGTATACCTGCTGCCAACAGAGAAGGGTGTATGAGATGCCCTGGGACTGTAGTTACAGATGGTTGGGAGCTGCTGGGGTGCTGTGTGTTGAACCTGGGTCCCCTGGAAGAGCAGCCAGTGCTCTTACTGCTGAGTTGTTAAGATGCTTGGGAAAGTGGTCATTGGTTGGCAAGAAGTTGGGTGATTATGGTTGACAAGGCCAAATTCATAGCTTAGTGTGTTCACCTTAGAAATGCTGCTGTTGATGTGGGGTTTGTTAGTGTGGAGGTTTTGTTGCATCTGATGTATTTTCTGGGCTTCTCAGATGTGGGTTTCTCTGTTTAGAAGGTAGCTGTGGGTCAGACCAGACTGGTGCAGGTTTGGTGTGAAGCTCTTGTTGCTACTCCACCTTTTATCACAAGTCATTGCAGAAATGGTTCATTTGTTCTCAGGGTGGCAGCAGCCCAAAGGTTTGTTTTATTTGTTTTTTTGGAACATTTTCATGTTTTCAACTTGTTTCAAATGTTCAGTGGCCTTTGAAGGACCTAGTAGGCTTCTGCCGACTGCTGTAGTTGGAACATGTCCAGTGTTCTCAGTTGGTTATTGTCCACTAATGGCCAGCCTTTCCTTGCTAAAACAGCATAACGGTTTTTTGAAATTAATTTTTATTTTGTGTGTATGAGTGGTTTGACTGAATGTATGCAGGTACATGAACAAACCTGGCGTCTTTAGAGGTCAGAAGAGTCTGTCAGATCCCTTATAACTGGAGTGGACAGTTGAGAGTTTCAGGAGTGCTGGGAACCGAGTCCCTGTCCTCAGCAAGAGCAGCCAGTGCTCTCTGATGCCGACCCATCTCTCTGGCCTTGCCAAACCTGTACACCTCTGCTCCCTGTTGCACTGGTACTCTTCCTTAGCATTTCTGGTTCAAGTGTGCGGTAGGTGCTATGGGTGGTCGGCTCTGCTTTATGGTCCATTCTGAACTCAAGATGGCTGTGTGACCATGGCTTTTGTCTAGCCCCACTTCCATATTCTAGAGCAAATAGCATCAGTAAATCACTAGCAAAGACGATAATAGAACTACTCACTGAACTCCTGTATAACACAACACATTTGTTAGGGGTGTGTTCCAGTATGTGATATTTCTTTCCACGTTGAAAAGCCACCATTCAGCCCAGGCAGTGGTGGCACACACCTTTAATCCCAGCACAGGGGGGGGGGGGCAGGCGGGTTTCTGAGTTTGAGGCCAGCCTGGTCTCCAGAGTGAGTTCTGGGACAGCCAGGGCTACACAGAGAAACCCTGTCTTGGAAAACAAAAACAAAACAAACAAAGAAAAGCCACCATTCCTGTTGTACAAGGTAGCATGAAAACCAGTGTCTCTCTTTGGCTTTTAGAGTGTTTGGTGTCCTGTGGTATTGAGTGAGAGAAGTAGCTGTGTTTTCGTTTTTTTCAGTTTCATAATCTAGCCAGCTTCTTAGAATGTGTCAGGTGTATCAGGTGTTTCTTCTGTAGAGAAGCAGGTGCCTGCAATCCCATCTTAGACAGTGAGGATGAGGCTCTCTCAATGGAGGAGGCCAGCCTGGCCTTCCATACATAGCATAACCTGTGTCAAAACAAAACTTGTGTCATTTCATAGTCATGGTGCTAATGAAGGAGCTTGGTTATAGATTGCTTCCCGTTCATGTGTGAAATCTGGGTTAAATCCTCAGAGCTGTAAACAACACCTCCCCAGACATGCAAACCAGCCTGCAGCCTCCGACCTAGAGTCACAAATCCACACCGACAATTCCTGCTCTGGGTGGGTTGGGCACCACTATCTAATTAGTGTTGCTCACATGTGCGGAGCTGTGGGAGCATTTTTTCTGGTCTTTTAAAAAGTCTGTTGTAACCCTGGCTGTCCTGGAACTTGATATGTAGGCCAAGTTGATCTTGAACATGGGTTCTGCCTTCTGAGTGTGATTATAGGTGTAAGCTGCTGTGCTTGGCTTAAGAATGTGTTTTTATTGCTAAATATTATATTAGTATTGTATATTTACTTACTTATTTGTTACTAGAAATTGGTTTTTACCTTAATTGAAGAGAAGCTTTTGCATTCATGTATGGCCTGGAGAGGGGATTCAGTGGTTAATAGCACTTGATGCTTTTGTGGAGGCCTGCGAGTTTGGTTCCCAGTACCCACTTGGTAACTCACAATCATCCTTAATTCCAGTTCTAGGGAAGTCTCCTTCTTGCGCGTAATGCACAGGTGCAGGCGAAACAGTTATACACAGGTATCTTGATACATTGAGAACGTTAATGGGCTACTTTTCATGAGTGTGTGTTGTACATACTATCAGATACCTAAGAGTGGAGTGGCCGTACTGTCTTCAGAGGCTCTAGGGCCTTATGTACCCATCTGAAGTTCTTTTTCTCAGTTTTGTTTTGCCTCTGCTCTTTGAGATGGAGTCTGATAGCTCAAGGTGGTCCTAAACTTACTGTGTAGCTGAGTATGGGATTGAACTTCTGCCTCTTCCTCCCAAGTGCTAGGATTACAAGTGTCTGACTAGTTTTTGCTTCTGGCCAATCTTTAATGCTAGCCAGGCCAGTCTACTTGATAATAGTAGTGGTTCCTAGTGGCTTGCACTTGGTTCAGCGCTTTGCTCTTCTGGTGTCTTCACACCCATTTGCCACCTGGATCTCCTTCTTTTGGTGATGTCTACACAGTTGAATTCTTACAGGTGGGTGCTGGGCATTATTTGGATGTTGTTGCTGTTTGAGCAACTGCTGCAGACTGGCCGGAGCCCTTTTCATCTGCCCGAGATAGAAGTTCTTAAATAGATGGGTACTATGCAGTATTTCTCTTGGTCTTCGTGCTTCGATTCTCTTACCAGTGTGGAAGTTGATTAAAGTCCAGAATAGCAGTAACTTATGAGTTCAGAAATGATTATACCTGCCATCTACATTTTGTTATGATAAAGTTTTCATTTGTACATAGTCACGTTGCTGCTCAGCTGGCCCACATGCTCAGTTGCATATGTGAGGCATTTGCACAAATGCAACCACAGCAAAAAGTATACGTTAAAAGTTTTTGTTCCATGGCTATTTATTGGGAGACATTTCTGCACTGTCTTGAGTTTGCACCATTGTCAGAAATGAGTGCGTTAGAAACATGTCAGTCTCTTTCTGTGCATGCACAGTCCCTCCCATGGATTTGTCTGTCTTCTTACACCATCTGGTTATGGTTCTGCACCTCTGCAACAAGTCTTGAAATGGAATATTGTTTGCCCCTTTTCAAAGTTGGTGTGGCTTTCCTATGCCATTTGCATTTAAGTTTTAGAATAAAATCATGCCCTAGGCGCACATATTTTATCCCAGCACTTGGGAGGCTGGAAGATCTCTGAGTTTGAGGCCAGTTTGGTACACAGAGTGAGTTCTAGGTCAGCCAGGGCCATAAAGAGAAACCCTGTCTTGAAAAACCAAAACAACAACAACAAAAAGAGAGAAAGAGAGTCTCCAAAAATTGTCAATTTCAGTAAAGAAGAATTTTGAAATTTTGGTTAGACTTTAGACAGTTTATTGTTTAAGTTTTTTTTTTAATTTTTCTTACTATGTTTTATGGTTTTTAGTGTGATTTTCACATTTTAACTGGCTATCATAAATAAAAAAATGTTTGAGTACTGTTGTATGCAATGTTATTAAAACTTACCTCTCCAACCAGGTCTTGTCCAATAAGCATGTGGCTCCTGACCACCTGCTACAGATCTGCCAGCGCATCGGCCCGATGCTGGATAAAGAGGTCCCGCCCAGTATCTCCAGAGTCACTTCTTTGCTTGGTGCAGGAAGGCAGTCTTTGCTACGAACAGCAAAAGGTACCTTAGTTTGAAGCAGTGTTCTGCTTTGTGTTGATAGCTTACGTTATAATTGTGAAGCCGTGTAAGCACTGTGGAAGGTAATGTGATGCCATGGACTATAAATCTCTGCCACTAGTGTAGATCCTTGAATTTGATCATGTGTTTAGTGGGTCCTTCTCCACTTCAAAAACTTAAAGACGTAGATGTTAAGCTAAACAGCTTGAATTTAAGATGTGCTTGAGGTTTTATCGATGTGAGTTCTTAGTTTTTTTCCATTTTGTAGCTCACTCATAACTTGAATGGATGTAATTGTATATGTCTAATAAACTCTTTAAATACTAGATTATTTCTTTTGATATTTAGATTCTGAAAGTCCTTTGTCATAATAAGGAGAAGTGATTTTTTTTTTTTTAAAAAAAAAAAATACAGTAGCAGCTTGAAAAACATGCACCAAAAATGTAAACTTGCATGAGTTCTTTTATTTTTATTTATTTATTTTTTACTAACTTTTATTTATTTATTTATTTATTCTTGCTAAGTTATATGCTAGCGAAATGTTTGGAACTGCTATACCTTTTCTGTTAGCTTCATACAACTGACTTAGACTAAGTACCTATGTGTGATATGCTGTATGTATGTATACATGTGTCTGAACTGCTAATGGGCACGTACGTGTGTTGGTTCTGATCTTAGCAGACTTCAATTCCATCATGATTACTTTTGTTATGAGCTGTTGCTGACATGATGCTACCTCTTAGATGCTCCAGTAGTACAAAGCCTGACTGAGAAAGCACCCTGCTGGGTCCCTGCCAGACTGGCCTGCCAGCCTTAGTTGTTTATTAGTGCCTGATAGCCTTGCCACATTGGCTCTAATCAGGAAACTGTCCCTGTCACTTTGTAATCACTCTGTAGTCAGTTGTTTCAATGCAGTTGCTTGGGTAGCGCATTTCCTTTCTCCTGTGTCAAGCTAAAGCTCAGAGTTGTTCTGTGATGAGGGCTGCCTGTGTGAGAACTGTCAGAAGAGACGTCAGCGAGGCCCTGTTTCTGCTGTGTTTTGTGCTAGTGCCAGAGGACACCTTCCTTCTATTCCTGTGAAACAAGGCATGCCTGTCAGTTAGGGGCACCTGAGCACCGCTCAGTGGAGGTTTAGCCTGGTGCCTCTCCCTTGTTTCAGAGTTGTGAAGCAGGAGTGGAGCACAAGGTCTGTGTGTTGGCCTCTGTTCTTCTGTGACTCAAGTGGGGGCAGGTACTTGACTTAGTGCAGTTCCTTTAGATCCAGTGAGGATGCAGCTTTAGAAGGCTCACACAAACCTGTGTATGCTCTTCTCTGAAGAGCTGCCTTCACCCTAAAGTGGGAAGCTATTTTAACTTGAACTGGTCAATTCTTCCTATTAAGCTCAAGGCAAGCCAACAGATTTCAAAACGAATGAGTCAAGTCAAAGATTTTTAGATACATCAAAATATCTTCTTAAAATTCTCCACTTTGGAACACTGGGGTCAGTTGTGATGAGACTGCTCATTTTTAATGTTGTATGGTGTTGTGCATTGAAAAATAAAGCTAACTTGGTATTACAGTCCTACAAGTCGTCATTTACATGGATCTCTTTAAAGGTCCTGGAACCCGTGAGCCTCAGTTACCTCATCTGTAATTACTAGAAACACCTACCTCACAGGGTTGTTGTGAGGACTCCATGAGCTGATGTATGTGGACCGCACTTGGTGGATTGTAAAGTGCTGTGCTGTGTTACTGCTGTATCTGAGATGTGTCAAGTTTCCCTCAGAAATAGTATAATAAACCTCCCAGGCTTTTCTGTTGTATATTAGTATATTAGTTGGTAAAACTTGAATAAAGAGTTTATTAAATATACGTAAGTATTCTATAAAATCTTTCTTTGGGCTAACTTTCAAGATTTTATGTGTATCTAAAATTCATTTTAAAGACTGCAGGCACACAGTGTGGAAGGGCTCTGCCTTTGCTGCTCTTCACAGAGGAAGACCTCCTGAAATGCCCGTGAATTATGGCCCCCCACCGAGTCTGGGTGAGTGAGGTTGGCCTATGAGGTACCCAAAACTGTTTGTTGAATTATCCTGAAGACTTTTACATGCTGTGGAAGGGCTGGTGGAGTGTTACTGCAGCAGCAGTACATACCAAATGTACATTCCTTGTCAACGTAAGATAATGAGAAGTGACTGAGAAAGACCACAGTGGCTGTGTCCTACTGTAGAATTAGCACAGAGAGTCCTTTGGGCTTCCCGAGTAGATGTGCTTCCCCGCCCCCAGAAACTGTTTGGGGATCTTCTTAGTACTCACATGTCGCCCCTAACCATGTTGTTTTTATTTCCTAGTGGAGATACACCGAGGAAAGCAGCTCACAGGGTGTTCCACTTTTAGCACAGCGTTCCCAGGGACTATGTACCAGCATATAAAGATGCACAGGAGGATTCTGGGACATCTGTCTGCTGTGTACTGTGTAGCATTTGATAGGACAGGACATAGAATCTTTACAGTGAGTTAACTTCTTAACCTTAATTTGGTTCCACCTGGAGTGCTGTAGCCTCCTTCCTCAGGGATCTCTGGTGCATCTGAAAGAACATGGGGGTCTGTTAGATCTGCCGCAGGGCCTAAGAACGTGGGGGTCTG
>JADRCH010000144.1:2374202-2388042 GCA_019843965.1 Rhynchomys soricoides | reverse complement strand
GCTCAGTGGCTGAATTGGATAAGGAGGTGGGGCTTTCTGAGTGACTGACTGCTCAGTGGATGATTGGATGAGAACCTGTTACAAACTGTCAATGTTATGTTTCTGTTTAAAATGTGTGGAATTGATTAAATTTATTTTAAAAAACCTTCCTGTAAGTGGAAAGTAGCTTTCAGCATGGAAGTGTGAAAAAATATAGTGGATCCCTGTGGCCTGTTAGCTGGCCAGCCTTCCTGACCATTTCAGGTTGTATCTAAAGCAAATTCTGCCAGTGTCAGGGTTTTTTTTTTTTGTAATTCTAAAGCATTCTTTTAAAAAACAACCTACTTGGTAAAGTTTTGCAGTTGTCATGCAGATAGAGTGATTTTATTTAGTTTGAATTGGAAGTAGAACAGAGCTTATACACTTTACCTTGGTTGTTGTAGAATTGAAAGATGCTCAGGTCCCATCTCTCCACTGCCAGTTCTCCTCATGTTGGAGGGACCTGGGCAACTCAGCTGTGGTCTGGTGGATGTTGGGGGTGACATCCTGGGTTGCTTCCTTCCCACTTTGCTTTGTGTTTCTCATAAATCAGTTTTCTCTGCCAGAGCAGTGGTGGTCTGTTATTCATGAAGTGACCTTCAGGATCTGGGTGTCCTGGAACTCAGAGATACGCCTGCCGCTTGAGTACTGGGATTAAAGGGATGCCCCACAGTACTCAGCCTTTGATATGTTTGAATCACACCCTTTAGGTTGATATACACTGTTAGCTGATTTGTGAGGCTTTTGATCACACCCCTTAGGTTGATTTACACTGTTAGCTGATTTGTGAGGCTTTTGATGACTTGTTGCTGTCTTCGATCGTATTTGGTGTAAAGTACAGAGTTGGTTCCATTTTCCTGTGCAGCTTTGGTTTGCTAAGCACCGAGTGCAGTGTGAGGATTATGTTTTAATATGCTTGTGGCAGGCCTTGAAAATTCTTGGTTATAGCACTGCTGTTGCATGGAGAGTATCAGATTGAGATGCCAACGCACAGCATATCTGATATTTTATGTTAGAATCCATTGATTACCACCTTACAACCATCGGCTCAATAGGACTTAAAATTGCTAGAAACACTGCATGGAGATTAAAAATCTGAGGCTTTATGATGGGATATGTGCTGGTCAAGATGTCATAAATAACGAGAGTACAGAAGAGAGCCTGTATTGAAAGGTGTTGGGACTTTAAGGGAGTTAAGTGGGGTGTTTAGTTGAATGTCTGACATGGGTTCATGGGTTAAGGGTGGATAAGGATAACAGTTAAGATCTCTTGTGCAGGCAGTGGTGGCCCACGCCTTTAACCCCAGCACTCGGGAGGCACAGGCAGGCGGATTTCTGAGTTTGAGGCCAGCCTGGTCTACAGCGTGAGTTCCAGGACAGCCAGGGCTACAGAGAGAAACCCTGTCTCGAAAAACCAAAAACAAAAAAAGAAAAAGATCTGTTGTGCAGGGTTATGGTAAAACAAGAGCAACCCTGTCACAATCAGAATTTCATCCTGGAAGCGAGGATGATCTAGAAATATATCTGTC
Organism: Rhynchomys soricoides; assembly: GCA_019843965.1. Classification (NCBI taxonomy): domain Eukaryota; kingdom Metazoa; phylum Chordata; class Mammalia; order Rodentia; family Muridae; genus Rhynchomys; species Rhynchomys soricoides. Next base: position 2,386,496 of record JADRCH010000144.1, on the reverse strand, counting down.
TTTACAGAAACAGAGCCTGGCTTCAGATAGTGTTAGTTCTCCTGGGTCAGTAATCACCGATCTGGTGCAGACTCAAAGCATAAGTTGCTTCGTTTAGAGTCAAGCGAACATAAGGCGTAAAAAGGAGATTAGAGAAGAGTGTAGATACTAATAATAAGGTCCAGCTTCACTGGGCGGGGGCGGGCAGTGGTGGGCGGGCAGTAGGACAGAACGGAGGCCAGGAAGTACATGGTCCCAGTCTGTGTCGGCGTGAAGCAGATTTAAGAGCTCAGTGGCTGAAGCTCTGTGTAGTGGCGTAGGCCTTTATTGCCAACAGGAGAGTCATGAGTTCAAAGCCAGTCTGGGCTATATAGCAAGATCCTGCTTCCTAAAAAACAAGAACCTCAAAAGAAATGCAGCAGATGAGTTTAACAGAAATGGGTTCGACAAGAAACTGGAGACAGAGTTAGTGAGAGATTGGAAGAGAGGGGGACTGCGTAAGAGATGGGGCGCAGTAGAATGAAGCAAGTGCGTGCACACAGACACACACACACGTAGTTAACACATTAGAAGTGTAGATTGGGTGTGAACTGTGTGCATACACACAGTTAACACATTTTAAAGTGCAGATTGGGTGGGTGTGGTGGGCCATGCTTGCTAAGCTCAGTGCTCGGGAGACTTAAGACAGGAGGATCACTGAAAGAAACCTTTGTGGGCTACATCGTGTCTTAAGAGCTAAGAGTGCAAAAGTAGTGAGATCCTGTTACAGCTGCAGCAGCAGTGTTGGTTGCAGCCGCAACACTACCATAGAGATGTTAGAAACCAATATATCAGTCCAGGCAGGATTAGCAAAGCTACAGTAGAGGGAAATAGGGCAGTAGACTGTGTATCTGCAGGTTTGGTGCAGAACCTCTGTGATGTGGGTTAAGAGCATTCTTGTAGACAGACACTGCAGTGTCAATATTCTTGATTTTATTGGGCTCCGGCCTAGTAAGCCTTCTGTCCTTGTGTTCTCTCTCCTTAGCCCAGTTTCAAGTTCTCTCTTAGTTTGTTTTTGAGACAGAAATTTCTCTGTGTAACCCTGGAACTCCTACACCAGGCTGGTCTTGAACTTACAGAGATCCACCTGCCTCTGCAGTGGGATTAAAGATGGGTGCCACTATTGTCCAGCTAGCTAGTTGGTTAGCACACTGTGTACCTGCCAAATACAACTGCCTTTCTTATTCTGATGTTTCAGTAGAAGAACTTGGTGTTTTCTTTAGTTCTGTTTATTCTGTAAGGTCTGTAAATCACTGATGTTATTCGGAATATGTTCTTGTGTTGCCATCTTCCATACCACCCATTGCTTCCTACCAGATCTAAGATGTCACCTTTGTCTTGTACTTGGGTTTAATTTAGGTTTTTCTGTTTGTCGTTATGCCCATGTATTTTTCATCGACTAGGGTCTGGTTTTTCCACTGAATAGTATGAGACGTTGAAGCTCGGATCTGGCATGCTTCCAGTATCCTAAAATTGGGTCTTGATCGTGTCAGATCGAGACACTGTTTCTGGTTCTTGTTCACTTTATTGAAAGTTCATCAGAACCACATGTGTGTTAATGTGTGCTCTTAGAGTTCTCACTGGTGTCACCTACAGCTTGAATCTTTCTTAGCATGTCGGTTGACATGAGCTTGAGGCAACTGCTAAGTTGTAAACTAAGGAGACACTCTGGAAGATGATTCATACATGTTTTTGACTTTCAGTTTAGCCCAATGGCCAAAGGACCTCAGCGGTACATGGTTTCTACTGGTGCTGACGGCACCGTTTGCTTTTGGCAGTGGGATTTAGAGTCCTTGGAATTCAGGTGAGTGGTCTGTACACGGTGGTTTCTCCTCTGCTATAATGACAGGATGGTCTAAGTGTTTTCTCCTGAGCTTGGTTACTGCATGTGTGACACATCACCTTCACTGTGACGGAGAAGCTTAAAGGACTTTACAGCTCACCTTTGTGTAAGCAAATTTAAGTCATAGATGTGGGTTTAAAACAGAGAGATGGAGAGTTAAGTGTGATGGAATCAGAGATTGAGACAATAGCACGGTTTTCAAGAAGCTTTGCTGCTGGAGAGTAGTGGCTACAAGCTGCTTGTGAGTGCTCAGTACCCAGTGTAGTAATTAAACTTAAAAGCTGATACTATATTCAGTTTGTGTAGAACTTGTAAAATAATTCGGAAGATTTTTTTTAAAAAAAAAAGATGGTCTCACTACATAGCTCTGGCTGACCTGAGACTTGCTATGCAGATCAGCCTGGCCTCTAACTCACAGGGATGCATTTGCCCCTCTCGGATTAAAAGTTTGTGACACTGGAGCAGAGTATGTCTTGAACTAAATTGGGAAGTTTTATATATATGTGTTTTGTTACCGTGTTGGTGAACAAATCTTGAGATTATACTCACGTGACAAATGTTTTATCTGAATTTATAATGTACCCCAGCCTCCAAACTTCAGTGTTTTTGCTGAAAATTAAAGATTGATACTGAGATGTATTTTGTCATACGTGAGAAGAACTAGACTCTACAATCATTGCAACAAGGCATTCTCACAGAAGCATAGTGATGTAGCCTGCTTGGGTCTGTACATTTATGTGATATTTGTGACTAAACTCACGTTTGTCTAAGGCAAGCAAGCAGCCTACTAGTTGAGTTAGCTCTCTAGCACAAGGAGCTGTTAATAATGTTAATATGCTAGGCCTGAAGCAAGAGTTGAGGGCCAGTGATGCCTAGGTCAAAGCTCTTGCTCTGGAAACCTGATGACTGAGCTCCACCGTGTCTGGGTGGAGAAGACGACACTCCTGAAAATGGTCACCTTTGTGAGTGCATCATGGCACGTGTGCCCCCGTATGGACACACGTCATGCACGCTCCGTAAAATAGGAGAATCCCCAGTGCTCTAAGTGTGTCATCGTGTAAATCCCCAGTGCTCTAAGTGTGTCATCGCGTGTTCTAAAGGCGTATCTTCTTTTAAAGTCCACGTCCTCTGAAGTTCACGGAAAAGCCAAGGCCTGGTGTTCAGATGCTGTGTTCGTCATTTAGTGTCGGTAAGATCGTACGTGATGCTTGCTTTTCCTTAGCTTAACTTAGCATTCACTCAATCAGAAAGGTAGCTGATGACTTCTGTTCTTCATTTTACTAGCTATAACCTACAGTGACTGGTTTAATTTTTTCTGTACTTATTGTAGATTTTCATTATATTTTTAAGTACCTGGTTTAAGGGAATAAAGACAAACTTCCGACCTTAGAGGTGGGCTTGACAAAGGAGGTGAAGTGAGGCCACCCCACTCCTTTTCTTCCCCTTTCCTGTCTGGTAGTATTCAGAGTCATTGATAATGCAAGGAGGCGCCTGGTGTCAGGTACGCTGTTCTAATGTCATGTGGCCATTCTTACCTTCTCCCTAACTCAAATTTGTTTATATTTAACACAGAATCTTGGCAAAATTATAACCCTTATTTTCTTGTCCAGTGGACTTGTTTGGCAAATTTTGTAGACGAGGCCTGATGCATTTTCCTCAGGAAGTGACCGTGTCACAGGTGAGCTCTACACTGAAGCATCTGCTCAGAAGACAGGGCTTGCTTTATCCCTGGTCTTTAGGGCACCGATGCTCAGTGTGGTGCTGCCTTGTCTTGCTCAGTAAAGCTGAGAGAGATAGGGAGTGTTCCTAGTAGGGGTAACTTTTTCACCAAAGCCAAGAGTTCGGCTTTATAAGCTTCTCTAATGAGCTAGAGGCTGGGTTTGTGGAGATAACCCTGATTGCCAGTAAGAGAACTTTATACTACATGTGTAGAAGTGTGTTTTGTTGGTGTATTTATTGCAAGCTACATATTTAAACTTTAACATTTGTATTTCAGGTGGTATGTTTTTAGCTACAGGTAGTACTGATCATGTAATCAGAATGTATTTTTTGGGATTCGAAGCACCTGAAAAAATCGCTGAACTCGAAAGCCACACTGTAAGCATTTATTTTTAAAATTCTGTAATGGTTAATAATTCTTTTACTTCTAAGCCTATTTTAATTTAACTGAATGGTTGTTGCTGAACAGTTTACTTTTATTTTAAGTAACCTTTTTCCCTTGGGCTTTCTGAGACAGGATCTGGTCTCCTTTTGTTGTACTTCATAGAACTATCAAACTCCATATTCTCCTGCCTCAGCCTGTTGAGTGCTAGGATCATAGCTGTATGCCTTTCTGGCCTACTTACTTTTCTTCTCTAAAAATGGTGATGTGTATGTGTGGATTTGTGGGGTGGGTGGTGTGTGGGTGTGGGTCTGTGGGGTGTGTGTACATGGGTGTGTGTGTGTATGTGGGACTGTGGGGTGGGTGCAGTGCGGTCCACGTGAGTGCAGGTGTCAGAGGAGGCCAGAGGGAGGGAGGGTGTTTAGATCCCCTGAAGCTGGAGTTTCAGGCAGTTGTGATCCTGTTCCACGTGGGTGGCCCCTCTCATAGAACAGTGCTCTTAACTGGGGAGCTGATCTTCCAGCCCTACCCTGCTTCCTCTAGAGACGAATGATGACAGTTGTAGTTCATCTCTGTCTAAGCTCTCATCTCTCTAGTCTCTCTCTTGCTCTCGCTCTCTCATGAGAATTTTGTACATGTTTAGATTATATTTATTCCCCACTACACCCCTGCAACTCTCTGCTCACCCAGCTTTTTGGCATCTTCCACCCCCAATCAAGGCCCGTTTATGCTGCCCAGATATTCTTAGATGTATGGCCTCCTTACTGGAGCATGGTCAGCCTACCAGGGTATGCGTCTCCTAGAGAAAACTGACCTTTTTTCCTATCAGCTAACAAGTGCTAATAGCTCCCTGCTAGGGGTGGGACTTTGGTGGACTCCCCTTCCATGCTGGGATTTGGTCTGACTGGGACTAGAACAGGTTTTGTGCATACTATACCTGCTGTGTGCTAATGTGTGCAGCTGCCAGCTGCATCCGGAAGACACTGTTGAGGTCACTTGCATTTCTGAGATGTCATCTATGTTTTTTTTTCTGCGCAGTGCTGGGGGTTGGACCCAGGGTGACACACATGCTAGCTAATGCTTCACTATACCCCTCATCCTCCAAGGATAGTCTTCATCATCATTTACTGATTGACCTTGCACAGCTAAAACATTAAATAAAATGTAGAGAATTTGTATGTCTGTAAGTGCAAAACTGGGTATGGTGGTGTCTGGGGTCCTGGCTCTTGGGAGGTGGAGACAGGAGGACGAGGAGTGCAGGGTTGTGCTTAACTACAAATGGGCAGCTGGGGGCCACCCTGGGCTACATGTATCTCAGCCTCAAAACAAGTAAGAACGAAAGTGTTCAGGTAGAAGATGGTTTTTATTAATTCTGTTCTCAGTTTATACACAGCAATTACATTTAAATAGAGGGAGATGATTGACAGCTCAGATGGACGTTGTAGTCGTTCCTTTAGCTTTTAAGTGCCCCTCAGTCCCCAGGTTTCTCTGTGTAACCCGGGCTGGCCTGGAAATCTGCCTCTGCCTCCTGAGTGCTGGGCCTAAGAGGCATGTGCCACCACTGCCCCAGCTTTAGCCCCATTCATTGAATATGACAATCTCAATGGTTTATATTAAAACAAATCTATTATTCTAACCAAGTTCTTGCAGTTAGAGTGCAGTTTAGTGAATGTCTAGTAAGCTAGCTGTCAGTATTTTAGCATATTAATCAAGGACTATATTATCTTTAATGGGATAATAGAGGCAGTTCTAGGTTGTATGGGTAAAGTGTTTATTGTCTGAGCATGGTGACCTGAGTTTGGATCCCAGTGCAAACCCCTGCTGGGGGATGGAAACATACAGGCCATCCTTAGGGCTCCTTTGTGCAGTCAGCTTTAATAGTTTAGAAAGACTTTGACTCAAAATGTAAGGTAAAGATGGGTAGGTAGACACCCAGTGTCTTACTTGTGACCATCACATACATTTGTACAGGAGTGAATATGTACATACACATTCACACATGCTACACACACAGTAAAAAACATTTTTACCTTAAATTGAAAAATTAAATTTATACATGTAAGTATGTGTGTTTATGAATTACTTATGTGCCTGGTGTTCTTTGAGGACTGAAGAAAGTCAGATTCCCTGGAACTGGAATTACCCACTGTTTGTGAGACACCATGTGTGCCTTAGGAATCAAATACCAGTCCTAAGATTTTAGGAAAACAGTCCATATTAGGGAGTTTATTTAATAAACAGCCAGGCTCAGGTCATGCTAAAGGAGACCATGTTTTGTACATAAGGTGCTGCATTCTTTTACTTCATCAGAGTCTGTTTAGATCACTTTGCACACGTTAACTTTGCTTGCTGCCTTAGTCGTGGTATAGTTTTAAACATAGCCATCGTTTTTTGTGTGCGAGTCTTTTTCTTTAAGTGTGGTTCTCTTGAAAGACTTTCCATAGATGTGATCACACAAACAAGTGATCAGCCAAGCCAATTGCGTTTATTTTTCCTGGAGATGGAGACTTGCCAAGGACCAGCCTTGGTTTGGAGAGGGGTTCTGGAGGAGGCGAGGGTCCAAGCTGGCGGCCTGGGTTCTGTTGCTGGAGATAGCTTTCCAGCCTGCTTTCTTCCCCCCTCCCCTCCCCTCCCCTCCCCTCCCCTCTCTCTCATCTACTTTCTCTGGAGATCTCCAGACTGCATTCTCTTTTTTTTCTGCTTGAGGCAGATCTCCAAGCAGTTCTCTTTTGCTATTCTAAAAAATTCTCCAGACCGACCTTCTCTTGCTTATCCTAGCGGATCTTTTATTTTACATATTAATCCAGTCTTTTACTTTTGGTTTCTGTTCGATTATCCGCATCCTCTGAACCCAGCCCCTTAATTCTTAGGAAACTGCTAGCACATTTTAATGTCAAAAAAGAATTCAGGAAATCTGCTGTTAAGCGCAGAAGTTAAGCTAAACTAGCTGGGTGGGACCCTGTCCTGAAATTACCATTTCTACCACACCTGCGCCTACTCTTTACGGTGTCCCAGGCTGACCTTGTATTTCAGAATCTGCCTGCCTCTGTATCTTTCTGACCATCTAGCTGGCTGGATTATTTTTTGCATAGTTGAGAAATTATATATTTTTGAACTCTATATTATTGAATTATATGTTTTTAGAGCTCTTTCCCACAGCTGTAAGGGCTGTCCCAGTGTTTTGCCAAGACGTTAGCCACATCTTTGCCTCCTGGACTCATGTTGTCTCTGATTATTTTATCATGGAGTCATTAACCTTAACAGGGTAGACAGTCCTTGGAGGAAAATGAAAATATGCACATTATTATACAAACAAGCCTCATGCTCATGGAGGCCCACGTCCAATTGGCCCTGTCCCTGGGACAGGAACCATGTCATTCTGTCCCCACGAAGGCCATGCGGGACTTGGCAGAGACTCTTATGTAGCCCTGTCTGTCTTGGAACTCACTCTGTAGACCAAACTGGCCTCAAACTCACAGAGATCCACCTGACTCTGCCTCTCAAGTGCTGGCCCCCAATGTGCTTCTTAGCACACAGACTTGTTCAGTGAATTAATACATAGCATATTGATACATAGCATATTGATACATAGCATATTGATACATAGCATATTGATACATAGCATATTGATACATAGCATAGGTAGTAGTTTTCATATTTGCTTTTTCCCTTTTAGGACAAAGTTGATAGCATCCAGTTTTGTAACAATGGTGACCGGTAAGTGTTCACTTACATTTGTGTATGTTTTCAGGCAAATAAAACACACTACTTACTGCTACTATTAAATAGTTTTCTACTTCATGTTGTTCTCTACAGTTGCATTTTTATTTGTGTATAATTACATGTCTTGGTACTTGAAATGACTGGATCACCTTTCAAGCTTGGTGGTGGTTGGTCCTGGGGCTTGAACTTGCCTTGTGCATGGTAAGGGGTGTTCTGCTGTGGAGCCCTGTAGTCATTCCATATGTTTTCTGACATTGAAACCTCAGCAGTTTTGAAACAACCAAGCCTTCTATGAACTATGTTGCTTTGACCTTGTGCATTGCAGTACCTAGCAGCAGCATGGTTGTGGTGTGAGATGGTAGAGCCCTGTGTGCCACTTCTGTAATCAGGACTACCTCTTAACCAGAGGCAGATTTCCTGAAAAAAAGGAAGTTCAAGAAAAACATTTTTCTGCTGAGTAGGTTAAGAGAAATCTTAAAGCCTTCAGGAACAAGCATGTGGTAATCTATATTACACCTACCTTCTGACCTGTAGGATATGGCTGGTTTCTTTCCCGTAGTGCAGGTTTAAACCTTAATTTTCATAGTTTTATATTTCAGTGTCTGTTGACATTTTAGGATTTAAAATGGGGCTGGAGGGATGGCTCAGCAGTTAAGAGCACTGACTGCTTTTCCAAAGGTCCTGAGTTCAATTCCCAGCAACCACATGGTGGCTCACAGCCATCTGTAATGGGATCTGATGCCCTCTTCTGGAGTGTCTGAAGACAGCAACAGTGTGCTCGTCATATATATAATATAAATAAAATCTTAAAAAATTTTTTTAAAAAGGTGAGGCTTAAGATGGAGTTTTGCTACTGCTGACCTTCTGACATGTTTAAGTTGTCCCTCCCCCCGTTAGGTACATTTCCTCCCCTTGTATTACATTATTTTCCAAAAGTTCAATGTGTTTGTGAAACAGCTGAGTTTGTAGTGAGTTGTGTTGTGTAGGGCCAGGCAAACAATAGTAAATCAGGGTTTCTCCTGTCTAGCCTTGTCCTGAATAATCTGACCTCAATAACATCTGTAGATCATGTCCATCAGGATAGGCGTTTTAAAGTTTGTATTTCATTTGATGTTAATTATAGCACTTGGTAGCTAGCATGTGAGTAGATTTTCTGAATGTTTTAAGGTTCTTAAGTGGTAGCCGAGATGGAACAGCAAGGATCTGGAGGTTTGAGCAGTTGGAATGGAGAAGCATTTTACTGGACATGACCGCCAGGATCTCAGGGTGAGTCATGGAACTGTTTGTTACACATAGGTGAGTTGTTTGTGTGTTACTCACACACATATGTTGTTAATTTTGACGGAAGCGCTTACTATGACTCCTATGTATGATGGATAACTATTGTTTATTTGTGTTTTTAAATTCTTCAGTCTAGTAACGGAATTAATGAAGGGAAGTGCACCTGTATATTTATTACTTTGATCAAATTTGCCAGAAAATAGAGTAAAGGAGAAAGGACTTATTGGATCACAGTTTGAGAGCCTCAGTCCATCATGGAAGGACGATGTGGCAGAGCAGAGCAAGCAGAAATTCGAGGACAAGGGACCAGCCTAGGACAGGATGTAGGCCCAGTGACCTGTACCCAGTGACCTACTGCCTCCCGCTAGCCTGCCTGCTACCCTTCCATGACCCCATCTTGTGATTGACCTATTGTGGTTACAGGCACATACAGAATTAACCATCACTTTGTACTTTTATATTATTTTTAGGATTTGCACTTAAAATCTCCAACCAAATTAAGCATTTCCAGTGCATCAAATTTACTATCTAAAGATAGGATTTTAAAAAGAATTTATTGTTTATTTGTGTGTGGGGCTGGAGGGGTAGAGGGGAGAATGTGCTTCTGCATATGCATCCCTGTGGAGGCCAGAGAGCTGGAGCTGGAGTGGAGTTGAAGGCCCAGTGTGAGTGGTTGGAACAGACCTCAGGTGACCCCTCCTGAAAGAGAAGCCGCATGCACTCTGTTGAGCTGTCTCTCCAGCCATACCCTTCCTCTGTTTTTTGTTTGTTTGTTTTTGTTTGTTTTTTTTCCTTCCTTTTTTGAAGGCAGAGTGTCTGGCTGAGGCTGGCGGTAAACTGGGATTGCAGGACCATTATGTTTACCTCTGGTGTTGGGTAGAATGTACGTTTCTAGGTAGCGTCCTTTCTATCTCTGGATAAAATACCCTGACCTTTCCTAGGAAATGGTGCTGCCCACAGTGGGCATATGCTGCTGCCTTAAGGTACTACAGACAGTCCTTACATGCTCTCAGTGAGACTCTTGCAAATGATTCTAGATTCTGTCAAAGAGACAGACATGCTGCTACTGCTGCCTGCTTCCTCTGGATATACACACATAAATGGACAAGAGTAGAAGCTTTCTTGGAGATTGGATAACATTATACGCAAATATAGTTTGTCACTAAATTTTTTAAAAATTTGGGCTGACCTGGAAACTTTGCATGATAAAACTGTGGCTTACAAAGTGGCTTTGATGCTGGATATGGTGGCACACACCTATAATCTTAGCACTGAGGAAGCAGGTGGAACTTTGTAAGCTGGTGGCCGGCCTGGTCTACATAGCAAGTTCCAGAGCATCCAGGGCTGCATAGTGAGGACCCCACTGTACCCCATCCTCTAAAATCAAACAAAACAAAAAAACAATCAGTGGGCTTTGAAAAAACATGTATTATTTGTTCCTTTGTCTGGGTAATTTTGTTGTTTTCATGTAGGTACCAGTTATAAAGCACTTGTCATTAGTTTCCTTGTGTCACTGTGATAAAATAAAATAACGCCGACAGAACCAACCAAAGTGAGCGAGGCTTTGTTTGGTACATATAGTACCAAAAATAGTCTGAGATGGCAGAGACTTGAAGTAGGAGGTCCATTACCTTCATAGTGAGAGCAGAGAGCAATGGCTCAGCTCGCTTTCTATCTACACTGTTACCTGTTTAGGATCCTCTGCCTTCTCTTCTCTGGAGAAACAGGTTCCATACCCTGTTTCCAAGTAATTTGTTATGGGGTGATAAATAGATGAATTCCTCCCTGCTCTGTTTCCCCTTTTTTTCTGGTCTCAAGTAGCACAGGCTGGCCTGGAAGAGTCTCTCCTTTCCTCACCTCTCTACCTGCTGGAATTGGAAGCTTTCAGCATTGTGGAGATCAAACCCAATACTTGAGTGTGAGAAACACTCTGTCAACTGAGCTTCATCTGGCCTTAGATTCTGAGAGACTGTGTGCTGTGTGATCTGTTTCCTCAAGGAGTTTACACAGTGTCTTTGCTTTGTTAGAGACACAACTTCGGAAGAAGAGAGGTTTATGAAACCCAAAGTTACAATGATCGCTTGGAATCAGGATGACAGCACCGTGGTCACAGCGGTGAATGATCATGTCCTCAAGGTGTGGAGTTCTCACACTGGACAGCTGCTCCATAACTTACTGGTAGGTACTTTAACGTAATTGCATGCATATATGTGTACTGTGTATGTGTGTCCTGTACGTGCCTAATGTCCACAAAAGTCAGAAGAGGGCGCTGGGTCACTCTGGAACTAGAGTTAGACAGCTGTGAGCTGCCATGTGGGTTCTGGGAATCAAATCTGGATTGAGAACAAGTGTCTTAACCACAGTGCCATCTCTTTAACTCCAGATTTTCTTTTTTAAAGGATGGATGGATGGATTTATTTATTTATTTATTTATTTATTTATTTATTTATTTGTGTGAATACTCTGTTGCTCTCTTCAGACACACCAGAGGCATCAGATTCCATTACAGATAGTTGTGAGCCACCATGTGGTTTCTGGGAATTGAAATCGGGACCTCTGGAAGAGCAGACAGTGCTGAGCCATCTTTCTAGCCCTTAGCTCCAGATTTTTTTTGTTTGTTTGTTTTTTGTTTTTTCGAGACAGGGTTTCTCTGTGTAGCCCTGGCTGTCCTGGAACTCTGTAGACCAGGCTGGCCTCGAACTCAGAAATCCACCTGCCTCTGCCTCCCAAGTGCTGGGATTAAAGGCGTGAGCCACCACTGCCCGGCTAGCTCCAGAAATTTTAATTTATTTAAATAAATTAATTAATTAAATATTTTTTGTAGGGTAGGGGTCTGTGTAGCCCTGGCTGTTCTGGAACTTATAGACCAGACTAGACTGCTCTTGAACTGTGAAGGTCTCCCTGTCTCTGCCTGCTGTGTGCATGTGCTACCATTTCTGGCTCAGAATTTAAAACATATTTTGAAACAGTTCTGGTTTGGTTTTCAAATTGGTGTGCATCTCAGGAGGACCTTAAGCTTTTTGTTTTGCTTTTTGAGACAGTATCTCTCTCTAACTTAGTTGTCTTGGAACTCTATATGAAATAACCTGCCTGTCCTCAAACTCACAGGGTTGGTTGGTGGCCCTGAAGCTTTTTAAAAAAAATATGTTTTCATTTATTGTTATTTTGAATTATGTGTAACTGTGCCGAGGTTCTGCCCTGAGCTAGTTATGGAGCTGATGGTGGTCCTGGGACCTGAACTCTGGAGGAGCAGCACATGCACTCACTCACGCACTGGGCCTTTCTGTACACACACTCACTCACACACTGGGCCGTTCTGTACACACAC
>JADRCH010000144.1:2362552-2374192 GCA_019843965.1 Rhynchomys soricoides | reverse complement strand
TTCTGTACACACACTCACTCACACACTGGGCCGTTCTGTACACACACTCACACACTGAGCCGTTCTGTACACACACACACACACACACACACACTGAGCCGTTCTGTACACACACACTCACATACTGAGCCGTTCTGTACACACTCTCACACACACACTGAGCCATTGTCTACACATACTCACTCAGGCACTGGGCCGTTCTCTAGCTGCCCTTGAACTTTTGAAATCACAGTTCTTACTCTTTTCTGTGAAACTAAAACATAGATGCTACGAATGTAATGAATACTTTATTTAAGTGAGTCAAGTGACTGGGAAATTTTATATATGTGTATAAATCGCTGTTGTAGTGTTAAAACCTTTATGTGCTATGACTTTAAAATAGTTTCCAATATATAACTTGCAGACTGTCCTTAATATTATGACTTTGTTGAATAAAGGGACATGCTGATGAAGTGTTTGTTTTGGAGACACATCCCTTTGATTCCAGAATTATGTTATCTGCAGGACACGATGGCAGCATATTTATATGGGATATTACAAAAGGCATCAAGATGAAGCATTACTTTAATATGGTGAGTGAAGTGAGCTTTTACTTGTGCTCTTATGAATTATGAGCATTACCAGAAGTTAATTGACATGGCAATGTACAAATGAAGGGCAATTGAGGCTTACTGATTGTTTGATAGCACACGTGCATGGCATTCTATAAATTCAGTAAGTAGATAGCTCTTTATTTCTATATTTGTTTCAGTGTGTTTATTTTTTTATTTTTTTAAAGTTTAGTTTACGTGTGCAGATAGTTTGCTGTGTAGGTGTTTCTGTAGTGCTGCCCACAGAGTCTAGAAAACAACAGCAGCAGATTTTCTGGGTCTGGGATTTAGATGGTTGTCCACTGGGACTGGAGTTACAGGTGGTTGTGTGCCACCACGTGGGCGCTGCTGAGAATTGAACATTGGGCACCTATAAGAGGAAGGAGCCAGTGCTCTTAACTGCTGAGCCTCCTCCAGCCCTGTCAGTCTAGATCCCTGTATAAAATGGGTCAGTTGTTAGATTCTAGAACTAAATTAGGGTCCTATTGCAGGGTTTATGACATATCCATGATATGAGCGAAAGGCAGGTGTGCAATCCAGGTTATTTAGATTAGTTACTCCAGTGCCTTTCAGAGCTATCGCTAGTTACCATTAGCTGTGACTATCCATCATTCCCTGACTAGCTTGTAATTTATTTAACCCATTCAAACCTCATGCTTCAAATTGGGGACAAATCTCCTCTTTATTCTGTCCTGAGTTTGTCTACCTGTTCATTTATGCCCCTCTTCTCCACGCTCCTGAGTGACTCTCCCATGCCTCTCAGTATTTACCAGAATCCTCTCTCTTCCAACCAGTGTCTACCTCCTATCTTCTGCTTCAGCTCATTGGCCCATCAGCTTTTTTATTGACAAGTGGTGCTTAGAATCTTTCTACACAGATTTTTTTTTTAAATGCAAAAAAGCAATTGAAAGTTTTATCACACATTGTCTTAGTCACCTGATATGTAGTGTTACTTGGTGTAGAAAAGATAATTTGAAATATTTGTTACAGTGGCACTTACCAGGTTTATCCAATACAAAATACTTTTTAATTCTTGAGTTATTAACCTAATGTGTCTATTTTGTGCCTATAAATACTCCTCATCTGTCCCTCTCCTGGTCTTATGTAGGGTTACAAGTGTGTCGTGTCTGGCTCATTCTTCCTTTGTTGTCCATTTCTGTAGAGTTTGGTGATTTTTATATTTTTCATTCTCTTGAGAGCTTTCCATACTTGTAAGTGTGAATTCAGATTATCAGGGATGATAATCTGAATTATCAGGGATAATTTTCTCTTCTTGGAGTCTTAGGCTTTTAAACTGTTTACCACCATATTGCTTTGAATCTCTTTGTACATTATTGCTAGTGAAGTAAGAGATTTTTTTGTATGTATGTGCACATGTGCATGCATGTGTAGGATAGAAGGCAATCTCAGGATTGTTCCTTAGAGCACTGTCCATCTTCTTCCTTTGAGACTAGGCTTTTTACTGACCTAGAGCTCACAAAGTAGGCTAGGCTATCTGTTGGGTGTGGGGGTTGCTTTTTGGAGACAGGGTCTCCCTATGTAGTCTTGCCTGTCCAGGAATGCTATAGACCAGGAAGGCCTTCAGCGAGACCCACCTGTCTCTACCTCTTCAGTGCTGGGATTAAAATCCTGTACCATCATGCCTGGCACTCTGAATAGTTTAATACCTTAAGATGGAATAATTTGTTCATTAGCATTAAATGCAGTTAAAAATTTCAGATAGCCCAGTTAAACCACAGTGTCTAGGTATCTCTGAAAACTGTCTCTGTATTCCAGACACAGTATTATTAGGAAAAAATAACCTAAATTACGGACAGTTTCTGTATGGTCTTAAGTCACAGGTATACCCATCTATTGGATAAAGCTGGCCAGGTACACCCCTTCTAATGCCAGCACTTGGGATGCAGAGGCAGGCAGATATCTATGAGTTCAAGGCCAACCTGGTCCACACAGTAAGTTCCAGGACACCTAGGGCTAAATAGGAAGGGTGGGTAGAGCTGGAGAGGTGTCTCAGTAGTTAGTTCATACTCTTCTTGAAGAGAACCCAAGTTGACTGCCCTCTACCTAGCTACCTCCAGGGTGCTGTACTCACCTGTACAGCCACCCCCCTCTTATACACATATAATTGCAAACCCTAAAAAATAAATCTTTAAAACTCAAGAAGGACTTTAACATTTGAGCCAGGCATGGTAGCTCACACCTGTAATAAGAATTACAAGTGAGAGCATTTGGGAGAGCTCACTTTAATAGTGAGTTTTACCTGAGCCTAGACGGGGTATGAGACTTTGTCTTAAAACACACACAAGGGATTATATTTGAAGTTACCATACAAGAAAATGACAGTAATGCAATGTTTAGGTAGACTATAGTGACTTAGTAAGAATAAGAACATTGGTTTTGAAACAGTCTCATGTAGCCCTGGCTATGCTGGTTCATTACTCAATTAAGTGTAACTTGGAGATGCTGAATTCATGTAGTTTACAGGTAAAACAGGAAAGTGTTTGAAAGAATTCTCATTCTTGACACACACAGAATCTTCATGAAAACTGGGCCTTTGTAGCAAGGTGAGGCATGTAGGTATGAGCGTGTAGGCGTGAGGGCGTGTGACCCTGGGAGTTATTAGTGTCAGTCTTGTTCATTAGAACTCAGTTTAAGTTCCGTTTTCAAATATTAAACTTTGCTTCTCTAATTATTTACCTAATTCTCTAATTATTTACCAATATATCAGAGGATATTGGCCTCTTAGCTATTAAGACAATTTAATAAAAGTAAATGCCATTCACCCGTGAAATGAAGCAAGCCTTTATTTTTGTTTTTTTTATGTGTTCATTTAATCATTTTGAGAGTTAATGATTAAATCTTTGAGGATTTTTTTTTAGTTTTAATTGGTTTAAAAAACAATTTTTTTTTTTTTTTTTTTATTTAGAGGCCTGTGGATAAATTTGACAGAATGCTTTCCTGGCATGTGCAGAGCCCTGGATACAAATCTTAACTCTTAGTAAAAAGTTCAAAAATAATAAAACATTGAACATACTCTATATAGTTACTTAGTCCGTTTTAAAGAAGTGCCCATGGCATAATTTACTTACTCAATAAGTAATGGCTCAGTGGTTAAGAACTTGATGCTTTAGCCAAGGACTTAGGTGGGGGTCCCAGCACCCACATGGATGTTCACAACCATCAGTTATTTCTTAGAGATTTGGTGTCGTCTTCTAACCTCTGACAAATCAGACATGAACATGAGCATATACACACATGTAAGTAAAGTGAATCTAAAACTGTTTATAGTGTTTGCATAGTGGCTGGAGAACTCGAGAGACTTGACAAGAGCTGGGTTTGCTGTTTACTGGTGTTGAGGCTGTGCTGACAGCTGCCTGTACCTCTAGCTCTAAGAGGTCCCTTCCGTGTCCTTTGGCCTGTGTTGGCCCTTGTGAACGCGTGGCATGCACTTAAGCAGACAGTCATATACATGGAGCTAAAACGAGCAGCATATTAATGCACCTAATATTCTTTCCTCTGGCTTTCTTAGATTGAGGGACAAGGACATGGAGCTGTGTTTGACTGTAAGTTCTCACAGGACGGACAACATTTTGCCTGTACAGATTCTCATGGCCATCTTCTGATATTTGGTTTTGGATGCAGCCAGCCATATGAAAAGGTCATTTCATGCTTTCTTGTAGCACACGAGTGAGTAGTTGGGAGGGAAAGCTTGGGGATAGTTAGTTAGTTTCCTGGTGCTTCTAATTTTAAGTACCTTTAATCATACTGTCTTTAACAAATAATCTCAAACTGACATCCTACGATCTGTACTTTTATAGATTCCTGATCAGATGTTTTTCCATACTGACTACCGACCACTGATAAGAGATTCCAATAACTATGTCTTAGATGAGCAGACACAGCAGGCACCTCATCTTATGCCTCCACCATTCTTGGTAGATGTGGATGGAAACCCTCATCCAACCAAGTTCCAGAGATTAGTACCAGGTCGAGAAAACTCAGCAGATGAACATTTGGTTCCACAGCTAGGCTATGTGGCCACCAGTAAGTGCAAATTCCTTTTTTTCCTGTGTGTGTCTGTGTATGTCTGTCTTTTGGATTCTGCCATGTATTTCTGGTTTTTCTGTAACTCCCTGTGTAGAATAGGCTGGCCCTGAAACTGGAGCTCTGTAACAGTGTGCGCAGATGAAGGGCCATGGTTTGCAGCAGAGTTAGAAGAACTTCACAGATAACTTGAAGGTTTTTTTGTGACTTAGTACTGCAGTCTTTTTGCTGGATCAGTTACCTGTTGTGTAGGGTTTCTTCCTAATAGGTTAGTTCTTGAAAGCTTCTGTTTTCCTGTGCTCAGGATACCTGGAGCCCAAGGCCTTGATCGTGCTGGACAGGTACTCCACTGCTGAGCTTCATGAAGCCCAGCCTCTTGGGGTGTTCTAGTCTCTGCTTCTTTCTGTGTATCATGGTGACAGAGTGTGTGACTTTGCAGGTGATGGAGAGGTGATTGAACAGATTATAAGCCTGCACACCAATGATAGTGGAGATGCAAGCCCAGAGTCTAGCGTCCTTGATGGCATGATTCGGCAGCTGCAGCAGCAACAAGACCAGAGGCTGGGAGTGGATCAGGATATGACTGCAAATGGGCTTCCCAACGGGGAAGAAACACCCCGCAGAGGGAGTGAGTACAAGTAAAACCCTGTACTTTAACATGAGAGTGATAAAATAGAGACGTGCCGTCAGTGCCAGGTACGTGCATCTCACAACCCAAGGAAAGCTAAATAGTGTCCTGAAAATTGCTTTATTACTCAAAAAATGGAGTGATAAGTGGATATGAGGTTTGTTAAGCACTCTGTAAGCCTGTCAACTGTCTTAGCTGTAGGGGTAGGTTTTCAGAGTGTATTAAATGAGAGCAGACAGCATTATCTTTAAAGGAAAACTACTTTAGCTTTCTCTTGCTTTGACATTCACATCTTTTGTGCAGCCTACTTGAGTGGAGACTTTCCTTTCTTACTAAGTCAGTGTTTTAGGGTGAGCTAGGACATGCTCCTTTATCTTGTGTGCTTAGAGGCCCAGGAACACTCAGTTACTGCTGCACAGTGACACCCTGATGGGTGTCTTGTTAGGGTTTCATTTCTGTGAAGACACTGTGACCACCACAATTTTTATATAAAAAAAAAAACCAAAAACATTTAATTGAGCCTAGCTTACAGTTTCAGAGGTTTAGTCCATTATTGACATGGCAGGAAACAGTGGCATGCAGACAGACATGGTTCTGGAGGAACCTATGTGCACATGTATGTATGCGCATGTATGAGTACCCATTTAGGCCAAAAGAGGGCTAGAGTCACAGGTAGTTGTGAGCTGGGATCTGACCTGGATCCTTTACAAGAGCAGCAAGTGCTCTTAACTTCTGAGCCATTTCTCCAGCCCAGATTATTTCTATTCTTGTGTGTGTGTGTGTTTGCCTGTTTTCGAGTGTCTGCCATTTGTGTTCAAGTACTTTGAGGGTCCAGAAGAGCTAGGAGTTTGAGCCACCTGATGGAGGTGCTGGGAACTAAACTCAGGTCCTTTGTACGAACAGGAAATGCTCTTAATTTCTGAGCCATCGCCAGCCCTTTGTGGTAATTTAAAAAAGTTTTATTGCTAGAATTATACTAATTTTCATGTTTGTATGAGAGTGTGTGTAGTGTGTGCGTGTGCAGAGTCCATGGGAACTAAGATCCCGTGAAGCTGGAGTTGATGAGATGGTTTGCTAGCTGCCTGCTCGGTAGCCTAGACAGTAGCCTTGTTGTATAGCTGTCCCAATTTCGGGGGTGTCTATCCTTAACAAAGGTTTCCTCAAAAGACAAACGGTTTTGAAATAAAGATACCGTGGAATACATTTGTACATTTTATAATTTCAGAATGTCTAGAAAAAGTTTAAGTGGCAGTTTATCAATTAATGATAAGTATTCTACATTGTGGTTTTAGTTGTGTTAAAAGTTTCTTCTTACAAGATACTTTTAGTATGTCCTCTTTCTGGTTTGGAGTGTGTGTCCTAGTAGGAGGAATGCACTGATACTGTATGTTAAATGAATGTAATAATTTGAAATATTTTTAAAATACTTGCTGATAATTTTTTCTAGGTTTTAGAAGACTGAGCTTAGACATCCAGTCTCCTCCAAACATTGGTCTTCGTCGGAGTGGGCAGGTTGAAGGTGTTCGTCAGATGCATCAGAATGCTCCGCGGAGTCAGATTGCTACTGAGCGTGACCTCCAGGCTTGGAAGCGGAGAGTCGTTGTTCCAGAGGCACCAGCAGGCATGTTCAGGTCCGTGGAAGGGTCCGTTCTTAACTTAGGAGGATGTTGTACTGTGTTTATCTACACACGTCTTTGTTTTCATTTGTTGTAGGAGGAAACCATGTAGGTAGGTTTCAGTAATGAATATGTTTTAATTGTGGGGAGAGTTCAAAATTAATCCCTAGTATTGTTACTGCCGTGAACTTTGTCAATGCCAGTTCTGTCTCATATGTGAAGACTCCCTTTTCTCTTCAGTGCCATTTGGAAATTCCCAGACAGATGGCACCTTATTTAGGTAATTCAGCATGTGTTCCTAAAATCAAGAACTACTTTCTTTACCACATCTTTAAAAAATAAACAGTTCTTCCATATAACCAAAGATGTAGTCAGTGCTGAAATGGCCAGATGTCTCAGATGTACCATTTTGGTTTTTTGCAAGGCTGTTGTAAATTATGTTATAGGGCACTATAGCATTTGGTATGTTTTTGTCACTACTTAATTTTTGTGGCTCTTGACTGGCCGTGTGGCAATGCTGAGGCGCTGCACTGGCTGTGTGGCAGTGTCGTGGTGTTGTTTACTTTTCATGAGTACTTTTAAAAGAGAGATTTACTCTTAATATTCTTGATAATCCAGTAGTAACCTAGATCTGTAAAAAACTGGACAAATATCAATTCTTTTTTTTCTTTAGCTTTAAAATAATTTATTCTCTTTCTTCCTTTGACTATGTTTAATTAAATTCAGGTTTTTAAAAAATTACAAACTTGGGGTGGTAAGATTGCTCATTGATTAAGAAAACTGGCTGCTCTTCTAGAGGACTTGGGTTAGATGCTCAACACTCCCATGGTGGCTCACAACCGGCCGTAACTCGAGCTCTAGGGGGAGTAGATGTGGTTGGTATCCATGTATAAGTGTAGGCAAAACACTCATACTCATAAAAAGACAACCCCTCCAAGCAAAAATTGTGGGCTTTGCCTGAGACAGGGTTTCTCTGCATAATCCTGGCTATTCTAGAACTCACTCTGTAAACCAGGCTGGCCTTGAACTTAGAGATCTGCCTGCCTCTGCCTCCCAAGTGCTGGGATGAAAGCACACTTGCTGCCACCACCGGGCCTGTTTTTGTTCTTTGTACACTCCATAGCATGGCTAAGATACTAGCTTTTGCTACACTGAGATTTTATATCAAGTCAGCTGTTTTTAGGAGCTTTCATCTCACAGCCAAGGGCCCGAGTCTTCCCACAGTGGAGGCCAGGCCACTTTAACCTTACGGTGACAGGCTCCTCCTATTCTAATCGCCTCCTAGGCAGTGTTAGCGACTCGATGTGGAGACAGAGGAATGAATAGCACTGCTGTTCTTATTTAAAGGAGAGGTCCAAAATGTGGAGCTGGATTCTTTGTGTAAGGACAGTGTTGCTTTTAATTTTATATGCAGAATGGAAGTATAGTCTTGGAAAATCGTGGGAGACACTTGGAGCAATGGAACGGGTTATCTAGTTGTGTTGGTTCTAATAGGACTATACTTAATGCAGATTAATGAATATTTTGTATTTAATACGAATAGTTCTTCATATAAACTGAGGTTTTGTTTTTAATAAATAAAAAAATAGAAGGTAAATATATAAAACTAAACTTTTGTAGGCAGTGTTTTTGGGGGGTGGATTCCTTGACTGACCTCAGCGGTAGCCTGGGGTGAGCCTTGACCCCAATGAGGAGCTGCGCTTGCTTCAGCCTCGCAATGGCTGTGTATTCCTTTAAAGTGCTGCGAACCAAGTGACCTTTAAAGCTGCAGTGATGGACTGTGTTCCTCAGTCCAAGGGCCTCTGTTACCATGTATTTAATTTTGTAGGAGGTTGGAAGACATTCGCATAGAGAGAGGCGAGGAGGAGAGAAATCTGTATGTGATAGGGAGGAAAAAGAAGACCTTCCAGCTCCCACAAAAGGTAACTGGGTTCTCCTTTCTTAGGAATGAGAAAATTATTATAAAATTAAAATTCAATGGTTATTGTGATTTATAAACACCAATAGCTTTCTATAGTATTTATTGCTTAAAGTCTTTTGTTGTTGGGCATTTAAAGCCAACCTAGAACTGTTGAGTTATTTTTGTTTTGTTTTCTTTAAGACAGGGTGTTTTTTTGTGAGCTTGGCTGTGTCTCCTAGGTGCGCCTCTGCCACCACTACACCAAGCTGAGCTACTGAGTTCTTAGTGTAAGGTCTGCTAAGGTCTAATGACCGTACTTTGAGAGGTCTTCTGTCCTTCTCAGCTGCTGATTGGCTTTCCGAGGTGGCTTTTGTCACAACTCCTATAGCTGCTGTCTAGGTCCTTTCACTCTTGAAATTCCAAGTGTCAGTCCTGCCCTCCCCTCAGGGTAAGGATGGTTGTGCTGGAAATTACTTTTTCTTTGAGCGTAGTAGAGGTCATGACATATCATGTAGCCGTGTAGCCAAGGAAGACCTTAAATTTCTGGCAAACTTCTGTCTTTTCTTTTTTTCAAGACAGGGTTTCTTAGTGTGGCCCTGACTGTCCTGGAACATGATGTGGCCTTGAACTCAGAGACATCCACCTACCTCTGCCTCCTGGGTGCTGGGATTGAGGGCATGTTGAAGGCATGTGCCAATTCTGCCTGCAAATTTTTTTTTTTTTTTTTTTTTAAGATTTATTTTACTATGTGCGTGTTTACCTGTGGAGGCCAGAAGGTGTTGGATTACCTAGACATGTGTGCTGGGAATTGAACTCTATTCCTTTAGAAGAGCCGTATGTGTTCACCCAGCCGTATTTTAAGCTTCTCGGATTCATCTTTTTTTTTTTTTTTTTTTTTAAAAATCATTGCATAGCCAAAGATTCTGCAAGCTGCTTCTATCTTTAGAGTAGTGGGATTGCACAGGTGGGTGCCAGCACACAGGTCTGTGGGATTCTGGGAATCGAGCCTTACTCTAAGGGTTGTACTTGGTTTTGAGCATTTACCAACTGAGTATACCCCAGTTGAGTGTAGCTTTATGTCATTCATGGTAACATGGTAACGTATAAGTCAGTGAGCACAGTGAGCGTGAGCTGCTGTGGCCTTTTTAAGCTTTCTAAGGAACTAAAAGTAAAAACCAACGTGCAGGTAATCATATGTGGCACAACTATTTTTAATCTTTGTCTGCTTTGAAGCCATTTAAAGTTCTTCACAGCGTACAGTTTTGCTGCAGTGGTGCTCATGTTTTTTTGTTTTAGTCAAATTCGATGGCTTCGGTGTCCCAGTCTAGACAACGGACGTGTAGGCAGAAATATGCAAATTATAGTAGAAGAAATGCTGGCCAGTGTGAATTATCTTCTGGAAATGAATCTTCGGGCTCTGTTAGACATGTGAGTAGAAAGACTGTGGGGGTCACCTGATGTGGATTTGCCTGAGTCTTTTGTGTGCACACACACATACACTGTGTGATGTTAGGGATTAAAGAGGTCTAGGCATGGTAGGCAGATTGTGGGAGATCATCCCTCAGCCCTTCTGACCTCTTGACCTTGAGGAAGGGTCTTATTGTACCCTAAAGGGAGGCCTTTGGACTTGGGGGTGGTTCCTGTCTTCCACGTGCTTGCATCTTGTGCCAACAGGTTCTGCAGAGTTTGTCTTAATTTAATAATAATAATAATAGTAAATTTATATTTAACATTTAATTTGTGGGAGTGAAGATCTAAGCATGCCATGGTATGTTGATGGAATCGGCCTTTAGCCTGGGTGAAAGTGCTCTGCTCACAGCCCATGGGCTCTGGGATCCAACTGAGTCAGTAGGCCTGACAGCAAGCACCTTTATCCCCTGAGCATTCTCAATGGCCCTGAATTAATTCTTTATTTTGAGATAAAGATGACATGCCATAAGTTTGGTTTTGACCCTTAGTCAGCTGTAGGAGAAAGAAACGTGGTTTTGCTGTGCCTGCAAGGCTGCATGGAATCTGTTGTCTGAGGTGACAGATGCAGCTCTGCATGTGCGTGGCCAGGCTGGCCTCACTGTCCTTTCTCTACCCTTCTGCTGAGAGGACTAGCACCTGCCACCATGCCTGGTTGAGGTTTTTGGTCCAAGTCTTTAATAAATAGTTTTACCAAAATAGTCACATACCATATGCACATGTAGTGCAATGATATCTAAACATTTTTATCATCAGTGCGAGTACCATGTATGCATTTCCCCAATCTGCCCTGCATTCTTTCCTGAAAGTCTCTGCTTCTTAACATGTAGCAACAGTGCTCACATAGAAGATGTATATTGGGAATGTCCTAGTGTATAGATATGTACCATATGTTGCTTATCCATTCGTCAGCTGATGGAGATTTGAGTTGTTTCTGCTTCTCAGCTATTCATGGCCATTGCTGGCGTTCCTCTGCAGCTCTCTGAGGACTTGTCCTCGACCCCCATGCTGTTCCATCCTTGGTGTTTGAGCTATAGCTCTGCGTCTGCACCCTGTACACTGTCTGCTCTTGTTTACATTCTTGAAGCTGGAGGGTGGCATGTTATTTCCATTTTCATCTAACTGCCACAAAGTTAAGTGTACTTTATTTGCTCATGTAGTCTGTTTGTAATTTGTTTTCCTACTATCTGTTATTCATGAATCCTAGGGATGTCCTTCACCATGCATTCTTGGGGTTCATTTTTTCTTGGGTAAGGTGGTCTTTGTACATCTTTGGTAGTAGCCTTGGTACATGGAGACTTAATATTTTATGAAATGTGGTTCATGCCTTTGATCCCAGCACTGGGAGGCAGACAGGTGGTTCTCTTCAGTTAGAGACAAGCCTGGTCTACAGAG
>JADRCH010000144.1:2343561-2358427 GCA_019843965.1 Rhynchomys soricoides | reverse complement strand
ATAGAGTATGTAGGGCCTCAGATAGAGTATGTAGGGCCTCAGATAGATAGAGTATGTAGGGCCTCAGATAGCAATGCTGCTTTCTGTGCAGTGGTCAAATTAGAAACTGACAAAATTGAAATTTCAAAATTGCTATAGAAAAGATAATGTTATGAGATAAATAGACAAAACCACAAAGTGGGAAAAATACTTGAAAAACTTGCATTTAGTGTATATAAAGAGTTGTTGAAATGGAGTAATAGACAGTCATTCAAATGGGCGAGCATCTGCCAGTCACCTCATTAGCAAAGACACAGAGATAGGAAGTCACACTTTGAAAAGATACTGGCCGTCTCATCTCAGAGGTGGAAAGCAAAACAGCAGTGAGATGCAGGTGTTCCTGTGTACCCAGTACCAACATCCAAAGCCCGAGTCTGGCTGTCAGCCTCATAAGTCCTCTTTGGAAATAACCTTGATAAATATAAGGATTTAGAAGCTAAGCTTGGTGTTGCGTATCTGTGATCCCAGGAAGGTCAGGAGTTCAAAGTCATTCTTCAGTACAGAGTGAGTTGGAGGCCAGCTTGACACATGCTTCCTTCTCTCAAAAGCCCTTTGTGGGTTTGTTTAGTAAAGGTACCTTGCCTTTTAGGTCTTACTTCATTGCTTTTCTACTACTTACTTGAGTTCCTTGGGTATACCAGTCTTGCTGGGATAATGTAGCAGTTCTGTGTGTCATGCAGCCTATAGGATCAAGATTTTTCTTTTCCCTTGACCATCTAGGAGACATCTTGTGAACAGAGTGAAGGTTCTTGTTCTTCAGAAGATGACGAGTGGAGAAGTGACAGAAGAAGTGGCAGTGACAGCGACAGCCCGAGGTACTGTGAGTGCCCGTCCCTGCCTCGGACAACAACATGTGCTCCACTGTCTCTGGACTGGAGACCACACCCTACAATGCTTTACCACGTCTTAGTAAAGCATACTAATTATTCTTAGGCCATTTAAAATGAGCATTCAAAGTGTGTGGGCAGCCTTCTCGTGCATTTGTTATTAACTGCTTGAAACGTCTTTAGTTAGTATCCAGGTTTCATATTGCTTCCCTTTACAGAAACTACACGGCCATCCTCAGAAGCTTGCTCCATTTCCATAGTGCACAGACCATCTAGCCTTTGCTGTCTCTCTCTCTTTGGCTCTCTGCCTCAGCTTTGTTTCCTTTGCTCCGTTGTGACTGGTACCTGACTTTTGTCCCAAAGCACAAGAAAATATGCATTATTCTCTTAAAAATTTTCTTTGAGTTGTGAATGCCCATGACATAAATGCTGATCACACTGTGAAGATCTTGAGAGATGAATGCCCAAACCACCAATAGTGGCCACAGCTGGGACCTGATCCCTTGCTGTGTGGTGAAGCTTCGTTGTGGGCAAGAACTTCCCTCACAGTCTTTCCTTACTGTGACTTGAATCTGTTGCTACTTTCCTGCATTCACTTTAAGCTTTCTGTTTGGGACGAGTTGCTTCCCTTGGGCTCACTTGGTGTCTGCATTGGTGGTCTTCGATGCAGGTAGATTTATGAATCAGTATCTGCCAGTGTCATGGAGGTGATGAGGCTCTTCTTAGGGCTCTCTATAGTGCTTTTCAGTAACTGCTTTGCTTTCTGAGAGGGAAGTTACTGCCTGGCTATAGCAGGCCTGACTTTGGTCAGCTGTCATTTAGAGGGTACTTGACAGAAGAAGGGGCTGGATTTGTGGCTTTGATGGTGGAACACTTGCCTGGTGTGCACAGGGCTGTGGATACAACCTCCAGTACCACAGAATGTAAGAAGCTCCTTACTTTAGCTTGGGTCAGACAAAAACACTCCACATGCTTACCTTCTTCGAGTGTTGAAGAGCTTTTTGTTTCTTTATTCATTTTATGTGTATGAGTGTTTTGCCTAGAGGTAGTCTGTGCCCTATGTGCAGGTCTGTTGCCCAAGGCCAGAAGGTAGCAGATCCCTTGGAACTGAAGTTCTTCACAGATGTGACCCACGAAGGTTCTGGGAATTGAACCTAGCTCTGGAAGAGCAGCTGGTGCTCTAAACTTGAGCTGTTTTTTCAGCCCTGGGGAAGATTTTGTTCTCCATCTTTGTTGTGATCTGTAGTCTGTAGCTGGTAGTGGAAGCAGGATGTTCAAGTTAAACCAAGGCCTTCCTCTTCCTCTCTCCGTGTTCACCCTTTATTCCTCTGGGGCTCTGTTACGCATGAACTTGCTGTTAGTGCTTGAATCCTGGTCCCCTGAGATTGAAATGTTCTCCTCCTGCAGTGAGTCTTCATCTCAGTACTCTGACTGGACAGCTGACACGGGCATCCACTTGCAGCCTCCCTTAAGGATGTCATGTCGACGGCGAGTGACTCGGTTCTGCAGTACTTCAGAGGACGAAATGTCCATGGAGAACATATCTCCTCCTAAACGAAGGCGGAAAAGGAAGAAAGAAAGAAAGCCTAAAAGGGAGGTAAGAAAAACAAACTGAGAAAAAGAATGTGTGCTTCTACAGTGTTTCTTTTCTCATTCATTCATTCATTCATTCATATGCATATGTATGTACATATATATGTATGTATGCATGCTTGCATTTCTTGCCCTTTTCTCATTGAGTCCAGGGTCTCAAACCTCACATTGTGCACATAGATCTTCAGTAAAATGTGTGATGGTTTATACAACAAGCCCCATGACTTTGTCGATTGTTCTCTTCAGAGCCCTTTTTATATTCATGAAGCCAGGTTCTCCACTGCTGCACCACTCTGCCTGGCTCTTTTTCTTCTCATTAACTTTTCTCATTTTATTTATGTAAACAGATGTTCTTAAGGTTTCCCTTTTTATAATTGTTGACGTCTTTCAGAAGTGGGTTTTTAGGGTCTGTTGCAAAGGGGTTAGAAGGAGGAAGGTCCCACCGTTCTGTTCTGAGTTTGCTGTCAAGAGAAGACTTGAGGGGTTTTTGGACACTCTCTCCCCCACCCCCTCATGCCCCCAAAAGAAAAAAACCAAACCAAAACAAACCAACAGCAGCAGCAACAACAGGGTTCTTTTTCTCTGTGTAGTCTTGGCCATCTTGGCACTTGGCTGGTCTCCTAACTCAGAGTGCTGAGGTTAAAAGTGTGCACCCCCGCGCCCCTCCTCCTTCCCCCGCGCCCCTCCTCCTTCCCCCGCGCCCCTCCTCCTTCACCCGCGCCCCTCCTCCTTCACCCGCGCCCCTCCTCCTTCCCCGCGCCCCTTATTTTTCTATTTGTGATTAATGTTTTCCCCTAAATGCAGCCCTGCTTTATTTCTTTATGCGCCACTAGGGACTCTTTCCTCCTGCTGCTGTTACTTAAAGCTCTCAAGGCTTTTTTTGTTTGTCTTATGTTTCTGTGTAATAGGTTTCCTGACACTTAGGTGTAAGAAGAAGCATTTCTTCTTTCTTGCTTGGGTGGGTCAGAAATGTAGGTGCTCTGGTTCCTGAGTCACAGGTCTGATTGATGGTGGGTATATCCAGGGACTCCCTAGAGCTCCATCTTCTTCCCAAGCTTAGTCATGTGGCTTTGGCTGTGGCTCTTCACTCCTTGTCCCATGTGCCTCTCTCTGCAGCTGGCCCCTTCATTCAGTGTTCTTATAGCATGTGTATAGCATGCTGCCCTACTTTCCCCAGAGCTGCTGGCCCGGCAGTAAAGCAAGCGGTGCACCCTGCTGCTCTCGAATGGCGAATGGCTCAAGCGGTGCACTGCTGACTCAGTTTTGTCGTACTTTCACTGTGCTCACTGAATTTCCCTGAGCTCCAGAGGAGCAAGGAGCAAGGATGGAGAACATGTGTTGAAAATGCACCAACTCGAAAGCCTTAGATCAAGGGGACATCATCTGTAGGGCTGGGGGTGTAGTTCAGTTGGTTTCTTGTTTACCTAGCATTCGTGAAGCCCAGGTTCCATCTCTGGCATCACGTAGGGCAGGCATATGCTGTTCCTCATCTGTAATCTCAGCACTCAGGGGTGAAGGCAGACAAATGAGCAGTTTGTCATGCTTAGCCACATACTGAGTTAGAGGCTATTTTAGGCTAAACAAAACCTGTCTCAGAATACTAAAATAAACCGGTAAGAGTGTTAGCCACATAGGCTGACAGCTTGAGTTTGATCCTTGGAACTTGGAGGTGTGTTCATGCACACATGCAGTAAACAAACAAGACAAAGGAGATTTTCTAATTCTTACTAGGAAGACGCTCAGAAGGAAGCTCCTGTAGTGGGACACGGGGCGCCGGGGTGAGGGAGTGCTAGACTGGGGCTAGGTAGCTCCACAGTGACTGTAGAAGCTGCAGGTGGCAGGAGGGTTGGATCCAGACACATTTATAATCTTTTTTTAAAACAATATATCCTGTGTGTATTGATCCAAATAAAACTCCTCTGAATAGTGAAGTGTTTAAGTTAGCAGTTTATGTTGCCTCTTTTCCACCAAGCTTTATTGTCCTCCTCTTGGCAGAGTTTACAAAGGATGACTCCAGCAGAACTTGCAAATGTGGAACGTCTGCATGAGTTTCACCCTCCTGTGTGGGTAACTGACACTACTCTTCGGAAGTCTCCCTTTGTCCCTCAGATGGGTGATGAGGTGAGGACAAACTCTCGGGTGTGCACGGGGAAGCTCAGGGGCTCCTTAGTAAACACACTCTTCCCTTTGCAGGTGATGTACTTTCGTCAGGGTCATGAAGCTTACATTGAAGCTGTCAGAAGAAATCACATTTATGAACTGAACCCTAATAAGGAGCCATGGAGGAAAATGGATCTTAGGGTAGGTCAATGATAATGTCCAGAGCAGGTGCAGTAGACATCGGCCAGGGGACAGATGGTAGTGAGAGCCAGGAAGGAGTCACTCACGTGCCATGGACGGAGGGAATGTTAGGTTTCCAATTTGTCTGTAATATCTTCTTGTCAAAAAATATACATTTTAGCAGATAGCAAAGATTTTGATCTGTCATTCAAATACTTGATAAGGTTGTTGTGTGGTCCATGCATGCTTCCTGGGGTATAATTGGCAATAGAGTTGAAGGTAAATGATTTTCAGGCCTTTATAGTCAGTTTTATTTCTGGTATCTTAGGCAAGAAGTAGAAAGCTGATAAATGCATGAAGAAGGAAGTTCCTGTGGTGCGCACGGGGACATGGGGTCCACGTGCATTATCATAGTGGCCAAATTAAGCTGCCCTGCATTGCTTGTTGTTGAAGTGGAGAACTTCCCGAGTGATGGGAGGGAAGTTCAGTCTATAGTCTGTTTTGTTGCATAGGACAGAAAAATCACCTGAATATCTGGAATATTTATAATTTAGATGGTTTTATATATAGTAAGGTTAGAAAATGAAAAAGAATTTAAATTTTTATTTTATATACATTGATGTTTTGCCTGCATGTATGTTTGTGTGAGGGTGTTAGATCTTGGAGTTAGAGACAGTTATGAACTGCCATGTGGTTGCTGGGAATTGAACCCAGATTCTGTGGAAGTCAGTGCTCTTAACTGCTGAGACATCTCCAGTCCTGAAAAAAATATTTTAAGTATTAAATTTCATGGCTTTGTTTCTGTGATTTTGGCTTTATGTCAACTTTACTATGCAGTACAAATACATCCTCATATGTGGGCTTAGTATTTGCATATTCATCATTATGCCATTTAGAAGCATAAAGTTCACACTGTGGGATGGCTTCATTTGCCCCAGCTAGGTGCAGGTCTGTAAGCCGTGTTGAGTTTCCTGTAAGCATGTTGCTGAGGATGTAAAAGAGTCAGTCGGTGTCACTCGTGTCTGTTGAGCATCTTTCTCATGTGTGGTTTTTTGTGACAGTTGCTGTTGATAATGGCTTCTAAGTACAGATTTTTAAATTGCTGACTCATGTTCCTTAGTGCAGGAATCCTGTGATGCACATGCTCGAGGAGAAAAAATGTGGGTTCAAGGACGCTTCGTGTAGATAATGCCTACTTTAGCTGAGAGCTAAACATTAGGAGTTGAGATCTGTATATATTTTCCAACATTGCTTTCTCTCTCTCTGTCCTTTTCCTTGTCTACCTAAGACGGTCTTTGTAGTTCAGGTTGGCCTTGAACTTCCTCCTCCTGTACCCTCTAAATTGCTTGGATGGCAAGTATACTCGAGCAGTTCTGGAGTTAGGCTGTTTTGAAATCTGATGCCTTTCTGTTCTGCTGTCACCAGGCGTACATGTGACACACAGGTGCATGCAGGCAAAACACATAAGATAAAAATTGGAAAAAAAAAAAAAAACAAGTTATAAGCAAAATCCTATTGTGTGACACAATGTTACATAAAGATGTTCATTTAAAGAAGGAATAAGAACTAAGGAAGGGCGGGTGAGAGAGCTTGAGAGTCGAAATTCAGTTCCATTCCTTTATGTGGTGGCATGAAAGAGCCCACTTCTACACTCACTGCTTTGTCCTTTACATGGATGCTTTGACACATACACACACAAGATTGTCACACTGGTAACTGCTTATTTCCTACTGGTCCTGCACCACTCTGAAATTCCTCACACCTCTGTGACATTTTCTAGTGAGTACACTGCTTAGGGAGCATGTTTCTGTATGAGATACTACCCTGGAGATTAGGAGGAATGGTGGCAGCCAATGGAAAAATATATGTTGCGTTTGGAATCCAAGGTAGGAATTGGTTTAGTCTAATAGTAGTAGTACGTTGAGAATTACAGTATTGACAGATTGCCTTTAAAAGCATTTCTAAGTGAATGTCTATTACAGGATCAAGAATTGGTCAAAATCGTTGGACTAAGGTATGAGGTTGGACCGCCTACACTCTGTTGCCTCAAACTGGCATTTATAGACCCAGCAACTGGCAGACTGACTGATAAATCTTTCTCTATTAGGTACGTATTTCTACATATAGATAGGTGTCATTTCTATCGAATTAGTTAGATGTAGAGTTTTCCATCTTGCTGGTCAGTAGGCTCTTCCCTTTTAGCTGCCTTAGGCATGTAGATCACTGCACAGGCACTGTGCTCACACAGGGAGAGGGTGGGAGCCTATGCAGGAAATTTGTCACATGATCGCTCCTAGTTACATATGACTGTTGAGTATTAGATGTGCTGATCCCAGCTGAGTATGCATTGCATGTGTGCTGTTTTGGAGACTGATAATGAAGACCAGGTCTCTCACTAAACACGGAGCTCACTAGTTAGTTACGCTGGCCCGCCAGGGACCTTTCTAGCTGTCTCTGCCTTCCTAGCATTTATAGCTGGCTTCTATGTGGACCTTGGCAATCAAGTCAGGCCCTTACATTGCCCTAAAAGCACTTTTACTAAAGGAGTCCTCTCTAGTGTCCTTTATCACTTAGGAATTTGGTTACATATGCCTGGGAAGATGGCTCAGCTGTGACAAGTTCGAGTTCAGCCCTGCTGGGCTTGGCCTGCTAGGCAAGCTTCAGACCAGTGACAGAGCTGTCTCAAAAGAATGATACCCAGTGTAGTGGAGTCCCCTACACTCCACCCCTATTGTGCACATGTGACAGAAGTCTGAGATGACAGATGGGACCTATGCTTTTTGAATACTACTGCTTTCCACTGTGGTAATTCTTAATTTTCTTTTAGGTACCATGATATGCCAGATGTTATTGATTTTCTTGTGTTGCGCCAATTTTATGATGAAGCAAGACAGAGAAACTGGCAGCCTTGTAAGTCTGTCCTTTCTGACTTAAAGCCATTGAGCTGCTGCTTGCATAAACTACTTTGATTTATTTATGGTTTATATAAATTTCTAGAAGCATAAATTACCTTTAAATATATTGGCTTAGTGCTTGTACTAATTGCTAACTATTCCATGTAGACTTTTTGGCTAATAATATTGCTTCTGCTTATGGTATACATGTTTGGAAATGACTGTCTTGTTATTATTTTAGAAACAAGGTAGCTTTGGCTTGCCTGGAACTCCCAGAGCCGTCTGCCTTTGTTTCTACTTCTTGAGTGCTGTGGTAAAGGCATGCACCACAACATTTAGCTATATATAATAATCTTTAATGTACTTGTTTATTTTGTATTTCAATAGGATTTAAAACTGCTTTACAACCTCTCGGTTGTGACCCCTCTGGAGTTGAATGGTCTTTTCACTGGGGTTGCATATCAGATATTTACATTATAATTCATAATAGTAGCAAAATTATGAAGTAGTAACAGAAATAATCTTATGGTTGGGGTCTCCACAACATGAAAAACTGTATTAAAGGATTGTATAGCATTTGGAAGGTTTGAGAACCACTTTAAATTTAAAATATTTAAAAACCATTTAAAACAATCTTCTGATGTTTAAAAAATAATTCCAAATTTAGTACAGAAAATATTGTGGTGTAAGCTGGGTGGTGGTGGAGCACACCATTAATCTCAGCACTTGGGAGGCAGAGGTAACTGGATCTCTGAGTTTGAGGTCAGCTTGGTCTACAGAGCAAGTTCCTGAACAGTCAGGGTTACACAGAGAAATCTTACCTTGAAAAAATGTTGTGGAGTGCCACAGTATTTTACTTTTGATAAAACAAACTAGATAGAGTTAAGTGATAGGGCTTGAGGAACAGGTCCTTTAAGAAGTAAAGAAGTAGCCTGCGTGCGTGCGCGCGTGCGTGCTGCATGGTGTGTGTGTGTGTGTGTGTGTGAGAGAGAGAGAGAGAGAGAGAGAGAGAGAGAGAGAGAGACAGACACAGAGCTACACCCTAGACCCATTCTCCCTTTTGTTTGATTTGTAGAGGAACAGCTGCAAAGGCCTGTTAGAAAGATTGGCTTTCTTCCTGTTGAATCACTGTAAAACAGTAGGATTAATTAGTGGCTATGTAGTTCTTTTAAATAATAATAATAATACATTTTCAGACTTGATTTTTAACGTTTTTTGAAATTTACATATTTTGTCTTGTAAGCAGGCTCCAGTGAGGTCAGAGGACTTTGGGAAGAAGGCCATGCCTGAATCCCTGGAGATTGAGCTCAGGGCTTCAGGATGGAGCCAAGTGCTGCCTTCATCCAT
Organism: Rhynchomys soricoides; assembly: GCA_019843965.1. Lineage (NCBI taxonomy): Eukaryota > Metazoa > Chordata > Mammalia > Rodentia > Muridae > Rhynchomys > Rhynchomys soricoides. The sequence continues at coordinate 2,349,447 of JADRCH010000144.1, read as the reverse complement.
TAACCCGTCTCACTGGCCCCAGAACCCAGTTGCTCCTGTGATTTTGAAGGATTTAGAGCACACTTTATTTTGTGTTTGTATAAGGGGGCAGTAATCCTCCGCACACAGGACTGAGGTGACGTTAGCCTCTTCCCTCTCCTCGTGCTGGTGGGACACGGCCTCAGCACCCTCTGTGATAAACCCTCAACCCTGAGGATTTTGAATTTTCTTAAACTTTGTGCTTGATCTCTGTTCTTGGTGTGTTCTTGGTATTTCATAGGTAAAAGGTATATAATGTTTGCAAATATGCTTCAGACTTAATTTCTCTTACAGGTGACAGATTTCGATCTATAATTGATGATGCTTGGTGGTTTGGAACTGTGTTGAGTCAAGAGCCATATCAACCACAGTATCCTGACAGTCATTTCCAGTGTTACATTGTTAGGTTTGTATACAGAAAATGTTGTTTACCCTTTCAGATCACCATGTAACTAACATGTTGTTTACCGTCTCAGATCACTGTGTAACTAACATGCTTTAGGCCAGTGTCCTTTTAAGCCATTGATTCAGTCTAAGCTCCAGAATGTGTAATATTCCTGAGTCAGTCACAGCTCAGCATTGATACTGTATCATTAGTAATATTCAGAAAACCTTCACCATTCTGCTGGGTGGCTATAGATCAAAACCTGATATTCCTGCTTTCACAGTATCTTGTGTATTTTTACCTCACTTTGAGGAAAGGTCTCGTAGAGGTTCTCATGTTTTTGTAAACCTTACAAAAAGCTGTGATAATTTATTTTTACATGTGTGGGTATTTTGCCTGCCATGTACCATATGTATGCACTATTTTGCTTGATACCCTTGGAGGCCAGTTGGAGTTACAGAGAGTTGTGAGCTGCCATGTAGGAACTGAGAATTAAGTCTTTGTCCTCTGGAAGAGCAACCAGTGCCCCTAACTATTGGGTCATCTCTTTAGCCCTAGTAAGGTTTTACCCTTTGTTTGTGGGTTTGGGTGATAAAGTTTTATTATGTAACACACACACACACACACACACACACCCGTGCTTCCATTCATGCTGTGTACCACCAGGCTGGCCGCACTTTGTTTTTGTTGTATCTTTCTCAACCCTTTTGATATTGATGTTGGAAATGTACTTAACGCAGTGAGACTGCTAACTTCCATATTTGCTCTGTATCTGGCGCCTTGCTATTCTGTAGTTTGTTCTTGGGAAAGGCTAATCTGTGCTTCCTTTGTTCTTGTTAAACAGGTGGGACAATACGGAGATTGAAAAGCTTAGCCCATGGGACATGGAACCGATTCCTGACAATGGTATGCACGTGTCATAAATGTGCACATAGTAAGGCATGCTTGTGGCTGTCCATAAATCTCCTGAAGCTGTCAATTACAGTCTCAGAACTTGGCTAGAAGAAAAACAGTTTGATGCCTTTTGGTCTTGGCATCTGTACGGTGTGTGTTTAGTATCAGCTGTCACATGACTACTTTACCTGGAGCACATGTGTCCCCTCTTTACTCACCCATCCTGTCTGCCTCCCATCTGTGCTCTTGGACTGTATCTTTAAGTGCTGTCCCTTCTCCAGCACTGGCTGTCTTGCTCCTATTTCTGCAAGGACCTGGTGTTAGCTGGAGCTCATTTCCTTTGCTCTGATCAGGTTTGCTGGTGTCTGTTGCCCCTTGTGAAGGCTGTATTGAATTGTTCCTCCCTGCTCTGCTTTTTGAGTGGTGCAGAATAGCAACTGTTGACATTTTTTCACTACTTTAATTATAATTTATACTTACATAATTTAACAAGGATACCTGTCATTCCAGAACTTCACCATTTTTTAATAGCATGAAATCATCAGTAATTATCCTTGTGATATACTCTTTTTGTTTTATTTTTCAAGGCAGGATTTGTCTGTGTAACAGAACCCTGGCTATCCTGAACTTGGCTTGGTACACCAGGTTGGCCTTGACCCCACAGAGGTCTACTTCTGCCTCCTGAATGCTGGAATTTAAAGCATGTGCCACCACACCTGGCTTGTGATATTATTCTTTTTGAGTTTATTAACTTATGTTAGTGTGTACCAGTCTGATAAGATGTTTTACTGTATATAAATAAAGATGGCAAGGTCAGTAAACTACGTCCCTTCCAGCACTTAGTGTCACCTCTGTCCCTCTTGCCCTGATAGTGGTGGCTTTAGTGTCACTTCTGCAAAGGAGACATTTTATACAGCATGTCTAAGTAATTGGATTCTTAATCTGTGGCCAGCCTTCCTAAGTGCTATTTGCACCTGCTTTTTAGTAAGGTATTTTCAGAGCCAGTTGATGGTGCTGTGTAAACTCTAGTTCTTAGGCTAAGGCTCCCGGACAGTTGTCAGCATACAGAAGCAGCATGGCATCAATCGTCATAGAAGAGTAGCTTACAGTAGCAGGGGACTGTCTTGGACTCACAGTCACGGTTTCCCCTTCCATATTCAAGAGTACCTGAATGCCAACAGTGCCCTGTAGTTTTCTCACCATGTACTTTTGTTATCACTGTCTTAATATACTTATAAAATCTTTGTTTTTAAATAACTTTAGATTTACATGTGTCACAAAGCATTGTTCAGTCGTTCCATCTGCTTGGTCAGGGCTGTTGTTAATGTCAGACAGTCATCCCTGGCACAGCACTAATGTAGGGCCTGCTTCTATATGTCTTGTCCTATGACTGTCCCTGGACTGTGCTGGCTATAACTGTTTCCATAATAACGTCCTTCAGCCTTTGCTCTGCCTTTTCCTCTGCCTTCTGTGGCCCCGACTCTCCTAACTGCAGACTGTTACCAGTTATTTCCTGGCATGCTCTTACATTTTGCTTTGAGCTTTTCTCTTAAACTTTTTTGGTGTGTGATCATTTTAACACATTTATTGTGTGGTTGTGTGGTGTGAACGTGCCATCCTGGTGCTGGCATCCTCAGGCCAGAAGAGGGTGTCAGATTTCCTGTGCCTAGACAAAAGGTGTTTATGAGCCAGAGGTAGGTCCTAGGAGTTAGTTTGACTTGGGTAGTTTGAGAAGATCAGGAAGTGACAGTGTCTGCTGAGTGCCACCCGTGGCTCCTGAATGAGTGTTACACAAGCACTCTGACTTGCCTCTCCCAGATCCTCTGCTTTTCTTGCTGAGTTCAATAACATGCTGAACAGACTGTGAAGTAGACAAGTGCTAAAGTCTCACTCTTGTGTGCTAGTGGATACTTTTTTCTTTTTGTCTTTTTATTTGTTGCTTGAAGATGGCAACATGGAAATCAGAAATCCTATAGGATCATTTACCATTTACTCTTTAAGGTTTTTCATTACAGAATTGGAACAAGAGTGAGAAACATCTCATTCTACTTGATCACAACTGCTAAGTGCATGTCTTCCACGAAGAAATCAGCGGCTGATATTCTATAAAACACACTCCTAGAAATTTAAATATTTCTGGAAGTTGCCATAAGCATTATTGCACTCAGCCTTTAGATTAGAATCTGTTGGAATGGTTTACATAAGCCCGTGACCCACTCCCGTTAATAAATTCTCCAACACCACCATTGCCTATGCAGAAGGTAGCCCCGGCTGTCCTGGGATTAAAGGTCTGCACTACCACATCTGGCTAGAAGATAGACAGTACTTACTTGTCTGTGTTTTAGAACTTGTGTTTAATGAAAATAAATATTTTTGAATTAATTTCTCTTTAAGAAGTCCTGTCTCCACCCCTACTTATTCCAACTATATCTTATTATGTGCTTCCCTCAGTTATAGGAATTAGCCCTTTATGCTGGTGGAATTATTTTATCCATTTTTGTCTTGAGAGAGTGTATTTTAGCCATTTACGTATGGTGTGTGTATGTGTGTGTGTTTCATGTTCATGGATGCTAATGAACAGTCTTATGTAGCCCAGGCTGCCGTAGAAGTTGCTGTGTAGCTGTGGATGGCCTTTGGCTTCTGACCCTCTTGTTATAGGTATGCACCATCACATCTGGTATTATGAGGGTTAGGGTTGAAACCCACGAAGAGCTAGGCAGACTGCGTTTCCAGACCATGTCTTGAGCTTTTAGGAATTACTCTTTGAGCTTTAAATTGTCTGCAGAGATTTGCTTTCCGAACCCTTGGAGTTAAGGATGCCTTGTTGGTTGTTGTTCTTTTCAGACTTCACAGGGTGATAATCTGTGCTTACATCTCAATTCAAGCAAGTTTGTAACATCAGTGAAGAACTTAGAAATTGAGGTCTGCTTTTTCTTTTCTCCAGTTTTTTTGAGACTTTCTCTGTGTAGACCAGGCTGTTGTGGAACTCACAGAGATCGACCTGCCTCTGGCTCCTGAGGGCTGAAATTAAAGGTGTGCTCCATCTCCACCCAGCTTGAGTCTGCATTTGACAGTAGAGGCAGCCAAGTTTGCGAGCTTTTCCAATGGACAGTGTGTGTAGTATTCGTTGCATTTTTAAAAAGTGAGCTCTACCCACTAATCCTTTTCTTCTTGTCTTTAAAATGGAATTCATAGTTGATCCTCCAGAAGAATTGGGAGCAAGTATCTCTGTCACTTCAGATGAGCTAGAGAAATTACTCTACAAACCACAAGATGGTGAATGGGGCCAGAGGTCAAGAGATGAGGAGTGTGAGCGGATCATCAGTGGCATAGACCAGCTCTTAAACCTTGGTGAGTTTCTTCAGGCTGAAAGCCTGAGTTTTAAGTTTTCCATAAAAGGATTAATTTAGGTTATGTTTTTTACTTAATTCCTCTTGGTTTGGTATATTAAATGGAGCCCTCTCTTTGGAATAGTTTTTGTAGCTAAATATCACCTATAGGCGAGGAACTTACTGTTTAAAACCTCAGAGTTTTCTTTTCTCTTACAGATATAGCAGCAGCTTTTGCAGGCCCAGTGGATCTGTGTACATATCCAAAGTACTGCACAGTAGTGGCGTATCCAACTGATCTGTATACAATTCGAATGAGGCTTGTTAATCGATTTTACAGGTTTGTAGGGAACTCTTTCAAAAATACCACAAAGAGCTCTGAGGCCACAGTCACTACCTCAGACAAATGTGCAGGTTGTTGATTATTACTGTGTGAGCTTTGGATGCTGGTGAATATCATTTCCTGTTTGGTAGTGCTTGTTACATGTCTTTGAGTAGGTATAGGTAGTCAGGCAAAAGGTGACACACCAAGCTTTGTTACTCAGTTGTGAGCGTGTGTGTGTGTGTGTGTGTGTGTGTGTGTGCGCGCGCGCGCGCCCACACTAGAAAATTACGTTAAGTAGATTGTTATTGTGTGAATCCTTTTTATGTTTGAGTGACCAGAACCTTACTTTAAGCTTCTTTTTATGTGCCTGTGTGTGCAGGTTCCAGGAGGGAGTTACCTCCTGGCAGGGACTTACAGGTGGCGTGGTTATTGAACCCCCATGCACCTGAATACAACTTTATTATTAATCAGGAATGAAAAATGGAAAAACCTGTATGAAACAATATAATCCATTTTTAGGATGCTGTATGTAGAGATTTAGGTATATACTACTTTGTGGTATAGATGCCTTTTTATGAAATAAACGAAATGTGATCCAAAATGCTTATCTTGAGGTGTAGCCAAAATTGGGATGGTTAGAATCTTGCCCCCTTTCTCTGATTTAAAATCTTAGCTGCTACATTTAAAAGTAGATTTCATGAGTTAATTGTACTTGCTCTTTTGAGTAAAGATTATGTCCCAGGTGTATCCACTTTTTGTTGTTGGGTTCTACATCACTGGTAATTTTAAAAATCACTTATTTGTAATGATTTTTATAGTAATTGAAGGAATTTGAGTTTTTATAGTTTCATTCCTTGATGAAATTACTGTTGTACATACTGTTCCTCAGTTACAGTGTATATATCTACCTGTGTTACAGTGTATATATCTACCTG
>JADRCH010000144.1:2261465-2343551 GCA_019843965.1 Rhynchomys soricoides | reverse complement strand
ACAGTGTATATATCTACCTGTGTTACAGTGTATATATCTACCTGTGTGTGCGCGCGCGCGTGTGAATTAGAAACCTATTTGTAATGAAACTGACTCAAAGTTGGCCTTGCAGATTCTTTAGTGAGGACTGGATGTGTTGTCATCTGTGGTTGAGCACGGGGAGACTGTCCCGTATGTTTCTCTGGTGCACTCTCCCCTACTCCCTTGAGACTGGGTCTCTTATGGATCTGGGTCAGCTGACTGCACAGTGAGCTCTCGGTACCTGTCTGTCTTTACTGCCCAGTGCTGGGGTCAAAGGCAGTTGCAGACACACTCCCCTTATTCTTACAGGGGTCATAGAGTCTAATGAGGACTTCACGGCCGCACAGCCAGAAGCCTTGTACTTACTGAGCCATTTTCCAGCCCCATTTGTTGAGTTTTAACAGCTTCAGAAGGTGCTGATAGGCACGGTAGAAAAAGAAGAAGAAAGGCTGTTTTTTGGGGGGTGGGGGGAGTGAGAGCATGCGCATGTGTGTGTATGATTTAGGTAGTTTACTTAAATTTGTTTTTGCAATTCATTGTCCAGTGTAATGGTCTAATGACGACATTAGATTATTTATTACAGCCTGACACTAACAATGCCTTGAAGAAGGTATGCTCTCACTTACTGAATAGGCTGACATAGCTAGATTTTGGTTATTTTCATTTTTGAAGTAATAAGTTACTTTTCTGTTTAAGGCGGTTATCTGCATTAATTTGGGAAGTCCGATATATAGAGCATAATGCAAGAACGTTTAATGAACCTGAAAGTGTAATTGCACGATCAGCTAAAAAAATAACTGACCGGCTTCTGAAGTTCATCAAGTAAGTGACCTCATGCACTGTACGAACGTGCCTGACCGACACTGCTCTCAAGGCCATACAGTGTCCCATTTTTACTGCTGAATTCTTCCCATCTCATGTTTTACTTGACGTAGAGTTTCTTTGCATACTTGTGATTATAACTTCACTAAAGGAATGTGACCAATTCAATTTTGTTTTTTAATTCTTTATTACATGTATAGGTATTTTGCCTGCTTGTATATATGTGTACTTACTTGCTTGCCAAGTGCTTATGGAAACTTGACGAGAGTGTTGGATTTCTGAGATTAGAGTTATAGATAACTGTAACCCACCATGTGGTTCCCGGGACTCAAACCCAGACTCTTGGGAAGAACAGCCAGTGCTATTAACCACTGCGCCATCTCTCTCTTCCTTACCCCCCACCCCCACCCCCAACTTTTAATTGATTCTTTGAGTTTCACTTCATGTACTCCAGTCTACTCCTCTCTCTCCCTTTGTATCTACCCTCTGCCCTTGTACCCTCTGACCCAAAAGAACATAACAAACAAACAAAAAGCATAGAGAACATCTTACTGTGGAAACTGCAGTGTGTCCCAGTGAGCCCCACAGTATATTGCTCTTGCCACACATCTTCCCCTGCAGTGAGCCATTGCTCTGGTTCCAGGCCTCTCTGGCTTCTGCCACACCATCAGTACTGGCTCTTCACTGGATCTCCTCAGTTCTCCTGTGATGAGCAGGACCATCTCTTTCATGTGCTCTAGCAGTCCACAGATGATGCATATTTGGGGGTGGGCCAACTCCAAGCACTGGATCTCAGCCTGGGTGATTGCTGAGCAGGGAGTTAGAAATGGTTGTGAGCCCATTGTATGGGTGCTGGGAATTGAACCCAGTTCCTCTGTAAGAGCAGTGAGTGCTCTTAAGCGAGGAGCAGTCTCTCCAGCAAGCCTGAAGTAATGTATACCACTCTGCCTATTCTGTCATTTCTTTGTTGGACGTCCTCAGTACCTCTCCTTTGCACACTTGCTGACATGGTGAGGGTTTGCTTTGTTTCTTCTATCTTAAATCTCTTTTTCCTGGTATTTGCTGCATCTATATCACTGTGGCAATACCTAGGAAAAGCTGTGTGTGTGCAGCCTCAAGAGGCTACTTGGAGTGTCATTGTTTCTGTATTATCAACTTGACTTTGGACATATTTCAAAATAGTCATTATTCTAAACTAGAATACTAATATATTCTTATTTTCACAAAAGACTGATTAAAATCTTGTCTTTTTTTGTGAAGTTGGGTGTCCCTAGGCTGGGGAGCTGTTTATATTTTAATGTGAAGTAATGCTTGACAGGAGTAACTATTCTTCATATGATTAATGGTGAAAAATTAATCCTTGATTCCTTAACTTTTAGGAATCAAGATTGTACAAATATATCAGAACTATGTAACACATCTGACAATGAGGACGACGACAGTGCTGATGATTTGGTATGAAGTTTAACTCTACGGTGGCATGTTGATCTCAAACACTGGTTTTAAAATGGGAGTAGAAAAATGTAGGGTATTATCTAACATCAGCTTTTGTGGTATATTCATTCCAGTTTGCTATGAAGGTAGGAATTGATAAAAGTTTCATGGTTAAGCATTGTCTCTCACACGTTTGTTCTGATGATGATCTCTGGTGAGACCTCCATAGTAAGGTTCTCTGATTTATCCTAGGATGATAGTGATCTTCCTAAAACGTCTTCTGGAAGAAGGAGGGTAAGTTGCTCTGCATAGCTAACTTTGGCTTCTGTGTTCTCTGTTCAAAACCAAATTTTCATATGGATTACAGTTTCTGGCCTGGAAAAGTTACATGATGATTCTGAATATTTTAGTTTGGTGGTTACTTCAGAAACGTTCAGTTGATAGTTGCTGTTGACATGGAGTGCTCACAGTTAGATGGAGTGAAATAATGGAGTGCCACCCCCCAACAAACAACAACAACAACAAAACAAGTAGGGCAGCATATGACCTATGCCCTCCAGGCCATTGACCTGACCTGTGTGCAGAGCACAGAATCCAAGCATTGCATGGAACTGTAAGGTAGAGGAGCAGCTGTCACCACAGTGAGTTATGAATACAGCTTGCAGGAGAAGGCGGCCTCTCATGGCTGCCTGTTAGTGAAGGGGATGCTTCAGATGGCATGACGTCCAGGCCCAGAGAGGGTTCTCCTGGAACAGTGAAGAAAAAGGGTACGTTAAGTAGGGTTTGGTAACTAAATTATTTATTCAAAACAGAGATTTACTGATAAGATGAGGCTTTATGGGAGAAGGGACAGAACATGGAACTAAACTTAGGAAATTGAGAACTCTAACGTGCTTTGTCACTAGAAGCTTCAGCACTAACTAATGCAATAAATTAATGGGTAGGCTATTCATAACAGAATAGATAAAATACAATAACATACATCATTCCAAAGTTCACCTAGATGCTTCTTAAATTTAGAGTTAAAAAAAAAAAAATCAAGTATCTGGGTGTAGTGGCACACACCTTTTAATCTCAGCACTCAGGAGGCAGACACAGGCAGAGCTCTGTGAGGCCAACCTGATTTACATACCTAGTTCCAGGCCAGCCAGGACCACATAGTAAGATTCTTAAAAAACAAATCAAGCAGCCAAACAAATCAAATACCCAATCTCTCCTACATGATTGTCCTGATTAACATTGAAGAATCAGACATGCACTTGTGTGATTTTCCGTTTTCCTGTTTCCAAAAGAACTGCCACGTTTTCCTCTGTCTGTTCCTTTGCTATGTCTGCTGTTGCAGTGACATAGTTGACTCCACTCGTCAGCTGTGCACGTGCGACGAGTAGCAGTGTGATACGACTGTCCCTAAAGTTATGCCGATTCCGTGATAGGATGACTGTCCCTAAAGTTATGCCGATTCCGTGATAGGATCTACAAGGAGAGAGCTTTTGCCTTTCCCACAGTGTAAAGCATTCTTCCAGCGTACTTTCTGCTTATGTTGATTCAAACCCGATCATAGGTTTGCAGTCTCTGACACACTATTCTGTCTTTGTGCTTCCTTTGGTCTGTATAGCTGATCCCAGTATGTGAGGCATTGCCTCTCTGCCCTTACCTGTCTACAATGGACCATGTGAGGAAGCTGTAGTCCCAGGGATTTTTCTACTGCATTTTCAATTTTCTGTGAACAAGATGCACATATGTGAGACTCAGCAGAATTGTTAAGTGCTTGCTGCTGCTTATGGCATCTGGCTTCTTATAACTAATCTTGATATAATTTCCATTTTATGGAAGTGTATGTAGCACATCATAAGTAAGACATGACTGGATTTATAGAAAATCAGGTTTTGTTTTTTTTCCCCAGCTAGATAACAAGGTGAAAACTGCTACAACTTACAACACAGAAAACAGAAGGGCCCAATTATTATTATTATTATTATTATTATTATTATTATTATTATTATTATTATTATTAAAAGCCAGTATCACACACCATCAAGTGTATGTCCTCTCCCCATTTTCTACCTAGGCTGAAGTAACCTACAAATACGTTTTCAGGTCCACAACTGGAAAATAAGGAGTAAAGCCAGCGGCCGTGTTGAGAGTGACTGGAGGAGGCAGTGCAAGGCCCTGCTCATCCTGCTCTTCCAGTGTGAGGACTCGGAGCCCTTCAGACAGCCTGTGGACTTGGTTGAGTACCCAGTAAGCGTCCTTGCACTGAATATTGGTGCTTTTTATTGTGGGGAAAACAGTGGGATTGCAGACTAGCCTTCACTCATGTTAACGTATTTTCTCTCTGACCCCACTGGCTAGTTGTAGTGTAGACAGAGTAACTCACTTGAGAATTTAGACATAACTAGTTGCACAGTGTAGCGTGGAATGGGAGGTATATACATGAGCATTGCTGTAGGCACAGGCGCTAATAAACCTGATTTACTGGAGCTGAAGTGGTGGTTCATGGCTTAAAAGTGTCAGCTCCAGTCTCAGGGGATCCACAGGCACGGACATGTAGGCATCCTTGTTTGTTTGGAGCAGTAAACCAGACTGTAACTTATATAACAAACAGGACAGCTGGGTGATGCCCGTGAACAAGAACCGAGAACACCACCTGCTACAGCAAGCTTGGGATTACTAAGGGCTGTAAAGCAGGAAATTAAAATATTCATCTTTCAGGACATTTGATGTTACATGTAAGGCTGCAGAGATGGCGCAGCAGTTCTGAGTGCTTGTTCAGGACTGGAGTTTGGTTCCCTGTACCATGTCAGGCAGATCATAAGTAACCTGTCACTCCAAACTGGTCTTTGGGCATTGTGTTGGTATCCTAACATATAAATTAGGATAAAGTAAAACGCGATACCTGATACTTCCTATCCTATTCTTTGCTGCCTTCATAGATAGTTTAAATATTAATCCTTAAGTCTTTCATTTCTTTGCCTCTTTAGAGAGCTTACTATGTTTACTTCAAAAACATTTGTGTGTGTGGTATTCTCTGTGTGCTTTATGTGCTCGTGTGTCTGTGTACCGTGTTTGTACTGGCCACGGAAGCCAGAAGAGTTGTCGAGTCCCCTGGGATTGGAGGTTACAGATGCTTGTGTGCCACTGTATGGGCCCTGGGACTTACGCTTAACTGTTGAGCCATCTCTCTAGCCCTTTATGTTTACTGTTTGAGAGCATGAAAGTTCATATGTGAATTGTCATTTTAAAAACAGGATTACCGAGATATTATAGACACTCCAATGGATTTTGGAACAGTAAGGGAAACTCTAGAAGCCGGGAATTATGATAGCCCTCTGGAGTTTTGCAAAGATATCCGATTGATATTTAGCAATGCAAAGGCATATACACCCAACAAAAGATCAAAGGTGGGTAATCTTTTTTGTGCCTTATTTTAACAAAGTATGCATGACCTGTGTATTTTTCTAGTTGCCAGTAGCAAATAGAATACGAACAATAACTGAGTAAACTGGATAAACAAAAGACGTCTGGGATAAAGAAATCTGCTGCCAGTGCACATAAGCAGATTTTTCCTTAAATGCACTTGAATGTACATGATTTTAAGTGTGACCGGTGATAGTTGGTGAAGTTAAATTTATAGGTTAGATAGACATGGTAAGAGATTACTTGTATATCTACCAGTAAGTACAGCAGTTACAGTAATATAATATGTTACACGAATATAGTCTTGGTTGCTGTGAGCTGTGTGATGTATGTGTGTGGATGCTGTGGACATGAGTCATGTCCCAAATGGGTTTTTGGGAGAATAGCATGAGATTGGATGATGCTATTCAGAATTTTAAGTGTAGCCTATTTCTGGAAGTGTCCACTGATATTACTGGATCATGGGTAAGTGAGGCCCTGGGTGCTTCTGTATAATGTTGAATAGTAATACTGAAAGCCAACCTCCAGTCTCATTTCGAATGTTAAGAGGAATTTTTTTTTAAGTGTTCATTATGTATTGTGTGTTCATATATGCCCTTTTTACACTGTCACTGTTAGCATCTTGTTACTTTTAGTTCAAATACATTACTAGATTTCCAGTGATAACCAGTGAGGAGACAGAAATTGATGATGCTCAAGACCATCACACTCAGACGTAAAGTGGCTCACATAGCCCTGTTAACTTGATGACTGACAAGTTTATGGAGTCCTAGAAATGGCTGTTGTGCTTTTCAAAGACAGGATAGGAAGACAGCATTCGTGAGTCTGTGGGACAGACTGTACGAGGCTGTTAGACCTCAGTCCTTTATGTTCTTAAGTTTTTGGGATGGAAGTTCCTCCTAATACACACATGTGCCCAATACTCTGCTGTTGCAGTCATGTGCCGCTTAGTTGTCAAGTCTGACAGCCTGAGTTTGATTCCAAGAAGCCACGCAGTGGGAGGAGAGAAACCAGTTACTACAGATTGTCTAGGCTGGCCAGCAGCTAGCCTCAGGGATTTGTGCCTGTCCCACTGGTATTATGAGCTTGTTCCACTATGTCTGCCCCTGTTACATCCTCCTCACCCAACTTTTAAATGTGGATTATGGGGTTTGAACTCGAGGTCCTCATGCCTTTCAAAGGATGTACGTTATTGACTGAGACATTGCTCAGCCTGATAACTTAACTTTTGAATATTAAACCTGTGTACTCATTTCTGGATTTAATGTGGATGTGAACTGGGTTCTTCTGTGAATCACAAATCTTGGTGTTATTTTAATGATCTGATAATTGTTGAGCTGGGATGTAACTTGGTAGAGTGCTGGCCTGCCTGGCATGCATGACAACATGAGTTCATTCCCCGTATTGCATGAGATGAACTTCGTAGGGGCACACACTTACTGGCACAGTACTTAAAAAGTGATGGCGGGAAGATAAATTGAATTGCAGGTTGTCTTTGCCCACAGAGTGAGTGACTGGGCTACATGGATACATGATGTTGAGGATGTGTTCTCTTGTGTACGATGGAAGGCATACTTTCGTTATTTTAGATTGAGGTGGTATACCAAATTGTAAGCAGATTAGTGTAAAAATGCTTTTGTTCCCTTGACACACACACACACTGCTACTTTGCTGCCTAAATAGCAGCATTAGAACTAACTTCCAAATTAGCTTAAGGAGAAATGTGTACTTTGGAACTGGTTGGGACCAATGTTAACTAAGAATATCAGCAGAAGTGCTGTGGACTGTGGAGTGTAGAGTTGCACTGCTAGTTTCTGAAAGGTAGGTGTGTGTGTGTGCCGGTGGATGGATGTCTCCATTTCCTGCCAATGCCACTGATGTGTAGTCGGTTGGAAACAAAGAAGCTGTCCCTCTAGTCAGGATTGACACATTGCAGGTGACCTCTAATTATTAGTGAAAACCTGCCATGGACTTATTTTGTAATTCTGGTTTTCTTTTTGTATCCTTGTAGATTTATAGTATGACTTTGAGATTGTCTGCTTTGTTTGAAGAAAAAATGAAGAAAATCTCCCTTGATTTTAAAATTGGTCAAAAATTCAAGGAGAAACTTCGTCGAAGCCAAAGATTCAAGCAACGACAAAACTGTAACGGTGCTGTTGCAGTGGATAGGAGCAAGAGGTGGGGGGCAGGGTGGCGTCTCGTGGAATTGGTTTTTCGTTGTGCTAAAAACTCCTATCTTTGGAGTACTGCTATCTACTCCGAACTTTGATGTATATATGTTGAACTTCAGCATCAAGAAACCTGAAGGTTTTTTTTGTTTTGTTTTGGTTTTTTTCAGAAACCCTGTAATGCTGTGTTTTATGTTTCCTCTATATATTTTGATGTCTAGTTATAAAAGTGTCTGATTGTCCTGTCATGGGTTTCGTGGGTTTTTCTTTGCTCCAGTTTGAAGAATTCTTTTAAAATGCCTGTAAACCAGGCAGATGCACCAACAATAGACTTATCTGTCTTTGTGTCCTTAGTGGTGGTTTAAGTTTACCTTCATTATTGAAGACTTACTTGTTTGTTTGTTTGTTTGTTTGTTTTTTTGGTTTTTTTGTTTTGTTTTGTTTTTTGTTTTGAGACAGGGCTTCTCTGTGTGACCTTGGCTATCCTGGAACTTACTATGTAGACCACGCTGGCCTTGAACTCTGAGATCCTCCTGCCTCTGCCTCCTAAAGGCATGCACCACTCCATCTGGCTGAAAGAAATTTTTAAAATATTTCTCAGATTTTACTTATTATTACTTTATAATATATATGGTGGCTTTGCCTGCATGTATATATATGTATCACATGTCATCAGATCCCTTGGACCTAGGATTACAAAGGGTTGTGATCTGCTATGTGAGTGCTGAGAGTTGAAACTGGGCCCTCTGGGGGAGCAGGCAGTAGTTTTGACCATTGCATCCTGTCTGTGACCCTGAAGGATAATGTTGATGCATAGTGAATTCTTGTACCCACCATGCTAGCTCCTGACCTTGCTGAGCTGCTCTTCTTCTGTGCATGTTATTTTTTTTTTTTTTTTTTTTTTTTGCTGCCTTCAAGATTGGTACTTCCTTCTCTTCCCTTTCCCTCCTCCCCCACCACAATCCTTCCCTCCCTCCCACCAGAGGAGCAGGTTGGGAGTTCTTGAGTTTGTAGTACGTAGGAGTTTATCCATTTCTGTGGGTATTAAGTGTAATTTGTCAAATTTGGAAAGTTTTTTGTTGTTGTTTTGGAAAGGTTTTAATGTTCTGTTTCTTGAAACATTTTTTTCCTTTCCTCCTGGGACCAGATTCTCTGTAATTGGATCATTTGCTCATTTAAAGTAAGGAAATACTTGCAATAACAATCCTTGCCAGGATACTATTAGTAGTGCATATGTTAGTACGTGGTTTATGTGATGCTTTTTCTCTCATGAAGAAACGATATAACGTACCTTTTTATCCTGGTATTCTCTAGCCATTTTTCCGTTAATTAATAATTGTTTCTCTTGTTTATACCTTTCACCAGAAATGTCAAACAGAAGCAGTTTAAATCTCAGACAAAAGTAATTCCACAGTTGATGTGTCCTCCTTCTCAGTCTACCTCAAGTAAGGTACCTTTGTCTGCAACCCGCAAGACGAGTGCTGGTGTCTCTTCAGGCTTTACTTCTGGGGACTCTTCAGATTCTGCAGGATCGTTAGAGACAGTGAGAAGACACAGACCTGAAGCACTCAGGAGTGGTTCTGTGCTGTTTGGTGAGGAATTGAATACACTCATCTTGAGCATCCCTGTTTGTAGACTGCTTATGTACTGTTGGGCTAGAAACAGCCTTTGAGCGTCCCTGATTGTAGACTGCTTAGGTACTGTTGGGCTAGAAACGGCCTTGGTACTGAAGTCTACACAGAATTAACAGAGTTGGAAGATTACATGTTTTTGCTAAGATTTGTGTATCATACAGTATATTTTTATATTTTGTTTGTTTTTGAGACAGGGTTTCTGTCTTTGGCTGTCCTAGAACATGCTCTGTAGATCAGGCTAGCCTTGAACTCACAGGGATCCACCTGCATCCCAAGTGCACCACTGCCCAGCTACAAAGTATATTTTAAATGACAAAAAACTGTAAAAGTACAGGTAGAGTATTTGAGAGCTGATACCCAGAAGTACATTGTCACCTCTTTGGGCTGTTGCTGTTTTGATAACTATGAACAGATGCAGTTCTGTATAGCTTTGTGCAGTGAGGGTGCTGGTTTCATCTGCATTGCGCTGTGTTTTGTGTTGAGAGTAGGCTATGTAATATCATAATTTGTGGCATTTCACGTGTAGTGCTGTTAATGCTGTTGAGAAGCTGATCCACAGACTGGGAGGAAAGTGGCCTGTGGAAAAGGTCAGGCTGGTGCACTTTACATTACAGATGTTACAGATACAGTTACAGAACAGAGTCCCCAGATCTGCAGGACTAGATAGGAGACTGGGAGGCCATCTCTCTCTGTCTTAGGATTGCTGTGATCATACAGGCAAGTCTGATGGAGCCTGTTCTCAGTTAAGGCTCTCTGCTCTAGTAACTGTAGCTTGTGTCTAACTAGCACACTTCACTCCTTGTTTGCTTGTTACACAGATATATCAGTGTTCAACTAGAACCTTTTTGTTTTTTCTCATTTGTCCCTAAGATGGCATATGAATGTTAATTTCGCAGTGTAAAACAACCCAACATTTAAGAAGTCTCATTAGTCCTTAAGCATTCAAATACTTTGAAAGTTAAGTCTCGTAAAACATCCGAAGTCTCTTTCAAAGTTCAAAGTCTCTCTAAAATATCTAAAGTCTCTTAACTGTGGGTTCTTGTAAAATAAAAAATGAGTTATATACCTTCATGTTCAGCCCAAAGCAAAACCAAAATCCCCGGTGTAAAAGGTTTAGTGCTTTATTACTGGGACCCACTCATGATTCTCTGAACACCAAGAAGCCTTGGCAGTACGCAGAGCCTGTCTTCCTAGGCTCAGACTAGGTCCACTCCATAGCTACTGCTAGTGTTGGTGGTCTTCTATGGCACTGTCACTTAAACTATAGCTGGGCCACACCTTCACCAGTGGTCTTTCTTGAGCTCCCTTATCCTCCTGCCTCTGCCTCCATTACAGGTGTGTGCTTTAGTTAGGGGTTATTGCTGCGATAAGACTCTACAACCTAGAGCAGCTTGTAGGAGGAAAAGGTGTGGAGTAATCAGGGCATCCTCCATCACTGAGGGGGGTTAGTTTAGGAACTGATGGAGGAGCGCTGCTTACTGCCTGGCCCCTCCTGACTCTGTCAGCCTGCTTTCCCAGGAGCCCCACATCAGTCATCAATAAAGAAAAATTCCCACAGTCTTGTCTACAGGGCAGTCTGGTGGGAGGGAGAATATTCTCAACTGAAGGTCTCTTTCCCAAATGTGTGTCAAGTTGATAGCATCAGACAGTGTACAGAGCTGGTTTTCTATCAACTTGACACTGTCTGATGCTCATTCCATCCAGTATGGCAATGAAAATAATTACTCATTGATTAAAGTGTTCCTTTCTCTCATTGTTTGCCAGCCCCTACCTTTGATTTATGTGCCACAGCTATATTGTCAGGAAACTGTTGTAGATCTGAAACTGCCTTCTGAGATTGAAGGACCCCAAATGATTGTACCTTCTAACATGGAAACCTCTCTTGATGTCCCAGAAAACACAATAAATTAGTGGGGCTAATTAAGTTTGAAATGGAGGTTTACTTATAAATGAATCTGGCTCAGAGTGTGGTGGTCAGTGTTTGAATTTACAAGCTTGGTTTAATTTGGAATACTGATTGTGTACTTTTTAATACAGAGGTTTGTGTTTTTGTTTTTTTTAATAGTCACCTTTTCTCCACAACATTATTTGCAAACATTTAAAGCATTTTTAAAATCTGGTTTTAATTTTTTAACGTTTTTGTGGGGCTGGGGAGATGGCTCAGAGGTTAAGAGCACTGGTTGTTCTTCCAGGGGGTACTGAGTTCAATCTCCATCTATAATGAAATCTGGTTCCCTCTTCTGGCCTGCGGGCATACATGTAGACAGAACATTGTATATATAGTAAATAAATAAATCCATTTAGGGAAAATACATTTCTGTGTTTTTATTTTCTCTGTATTCATGTGTACTACATAGATGCCTGGTGCCCACAGAGGCCAGAAGAGGTCAGAAGAGGTCATCAGATCTCCTGGAAATGGAGTTACTGGTAGTTATGGGCAGGTGCCATGAGGGTAGTGGTTACTGAACCTGGGTCTTCTGCAAGATCAACAAGTGCTCTTTTATTGATCCATCTCTCAAACACTAAGTATAAATTAAACGATCAAATATTTGGGTTATAAGCCAATCTTTGCTTATGTGGGTACAGATAGGAATCCATATATCTTTATTTTATTTTTTTTTAGGAAGTGAAATGGAAGATTTCTTAGCTACCTCTTCATCTTCTTCAGCTTCAAATAGTTCAGAGGAAAGCAAAGCAAGTTCTGGAGCTCGAGAGTGCTCCTTGCGCAGTGGTGTATTGAGAAGCAACAACCTCAGGGTGATCAGAACAAGAGCTGCTCGGAGAAAAGCTGGTCAGTGAGAGCGAGTGGTCTTGATTTAACTAATCACTGTTGATTGGCATAAGTGAATTCATCTAAATGTGATAGTGTCTCTTGGGCTCAACATGTGGTGATCCTTACAGAAGCATTTGAAGACTTTGTAGGTCTGTTGTCACCATAGGAAGCTGAGTCAGGACAGACAGGAGAGAGGCCAGCGTGTCCTGCATGTGTAGCATAGCATGACTGGACTCAGAAAAGACTTTCTTCATCATATTACTTTATTTATTTCCAGGTTCTGTTTCTTTAGAAAATGGATGTGGCAGAAAAGCCACTCGGAAGAGAGTCTACTTAAGTGATTCTGATAATGATTCAGGGGAAACAGATGAAAATCTGAAAAATAAGGCTGGAAGCAGCCGGAAAGTTCTCCGGAAGTGTGCTGCTGTTGCTGCCAGCAAGATAAAGCTGATGAGTGATGCAGAAGATTGGAGCTCGGAGAGCCCCTGCTCTGGGCGGAAGCTGCCACATCGAAACGCGTCGGCCATGGCCAGGAAGAAGTTGCTCCACAACTCTGATGATCAGAGCCTTAAGTCAGAGACTGAAGAACTGAAAGACCAGAGCCAAGCTCTGCTAATGTCCAGTCCCCATGCTGTCCACAACAGTGTCAGTGACTCGGAGTCAGACAGTGACTTGCGAGTAGCCCGGAAGACCTGGCATGCTAATGGCTGCACATCCCACACTGCAGCAACATGCAAAACCAAATCTCGTCCAATAGAGTCTTCTGAGGAAGACTCTAGGTGTCATGGATCGGATCGTGGGCCTAGCAGCCCTGCTGACCCTTCAACATCTGGACAGAAACTTGGGGCAGATAGCATCTCTGAGGAAGCTGACTCTGAACCAGAAAGCAGTGCATTGTGCAAGAATACACATTTGTTAAAGAAAGCCAAGATCTTGAGCGATTCAGAAGACTGTGAGGAGAAGTGTGGAGAGAGGAGAGGTCCCGAAGTGAAAGGAAGCCCAGTTTCTGAAGCCTTGAGGGAAGCCATTCTTGCCCCCCAGTGTGTCTCACATCAGGGATCTGAGACTGATGTGGATTCTGAAGGCAGTGCAGTGAGAGAAAAATCACACAGCAGTGTGAATGGTAATTTCAGGCTCTCCCCTGGTCACAAATTTATCCCTTCCTCCTCTTCTGCAGAATAACATTGTTCCCTCCTTCATTTGACTAGCTGTTCTTTCTGGCTGAACACTAGCCTTTTGTTTGTCTTTACTGTTCTCATGCTTAGTGCCTTTTCACTGTTAGTCACTGCAACAGTCAGTCTTGGCCTTTACTATTCCATGAAATAGTCTACTTTGAATATTGTTAATGGGCATTTTATTATCGATGAGTACTTGGGCACCCCATGGTAGTGACTGGAACAACTTTCTTTATTCTTTCTTTCTTTTTTTTTTTTTGGTTTTTTGTTTTGTTTTTTTTGAGACAGGGTTTCTCTGTGTAGCCCTGGCTGCCCCGGAACTCACTCTGTAGACCAGGCTGGCCTCGAACTCAGAAATCTGCCTGCCTCTGCCTCCCAAGTGCTGGGATTAAAGGCGTGCGCCACCACTGCCCGGCTAGAGCAGTTTTCTTGAGCCTACCTGTTCACATTGTCTTTGATGAGGGTTGGGAGAGTCATTAGTGGGGAAATCACTGCTAAGGACCAGCTTATCTTCCGCTCTCTAATACAACCTCACCATGTCGGTAAGAAGTCTACATTTAAATTGTCTTAAATGTTAAACACTTAATTATTTAGGAATTCTTATATATTAAAAGAATTACATCTTAATTTTTAGATTCTGTATCACAAGAGAATGGACAAAGAAAGAAAGTTTCCCGGAAAAGGTTCTGTTCCAGTGACTCGGAAAGTAATCTACAGGTAATCCAGAAGTCACCAATAGACAAGACCAGCCCCTCGAGGATCACTCGAAGTGCTAGTATGGCTGCTGATAAAATGAAGCTCACAAGTGACGCAGAAGATGTCAGCTTAGAGAGCATGTGCACTCGAAGCAGAAGGAGAAGGAAAAAGCCCATTCGATTTGCTTGTACCACAGCAAAGATGATGCTGAGCAGTGAGGAGAAACATGCCCATTGTGAAGTGCCAGAGGAACAGCTTGCCTGCAGGAGCAAGCTCCCTGAGTCTGAACACCAAGGTAGTGCAGAAAATGCCGGTCAGGCTTCAAGTGCAGACTTGGGTTCTGAAGAGGGTTCCAGTTTTGAGCAAACAAAAAGCATACAGACCAGGCAAAAGGGCGGTGTCTGCCTAAGGCCACCTCCTAAAACCCAGAGCTCCTCTACTGGGCCTTCTCAGGAAGATCCCAAAAGCCACACCCTGGATAGTGAGATCAGCTGTTCTTCTGAGTCAGGTTTGGCCCAGAAAGCTACTGTAGAGAATAACTTTGAAGAAGAACTGAACTATGGGTTAAGAAGGTGGAACGGCAGAAGGCTCAGGACTTATGGGAAAGCCCCGCTTAGTAGGACAGCACAAGTTACTCCCAGTCTACAGGCATCAGCAGAGGTCGGGGTGAAGAGGAGGAGAGTGCATCCTGAGGTAGACAGTGAGGACATGTCTGGACAAATGGGGAGTTCAGGATGCGGACCTGACACCAGTCCCAAGTCATCAGACTTGGGATCAGTAACTGACTCTGATGTTGACTGTACCGATAACACAAAGACCCAAAGGAAGAAGAAAAGGAAAGGGAAAGCAAGAGTGCTTAGCAAAGGTAAACCCGCCACATCTAACTCACCTAAAACTGCAAGACATCAGAGGCAGAGTAAATGTCCTAGGTTAAGTGTGGATGACAATGACTGGGAGGATTTGGACGATGCAAAAGCTAAAAGAGGTGTTCGGCGCTCAAAAATAAGAACGAGAAACCAGGGTAGGAGAACGGTGAGGTACCACGATGGGGAGGACGATAGGAGCATAGAGCGCGCACTAGAGCTCCCTGACCGTACCTTCCGACCCTGAGAGCCAGTGAGCTCAGTAGACTGACTGGAATGTACTGTGAAAGCTGGCTTACAATTCAGGGAATATATTTATATTTTTCTATGAAAAGTTGTGAATGTGACTAAATCATGACTGTTACTTTTATTTGCACTTGCTGGTTTTTGAAGCAGCATTCAGCACAGGTGCCAAAAGATGCTTCATTTTGGGGGCAGATCTACTTTGACAGTATTGACTACACACAGCAAGAGTTGGGAGACACGTTCAACACTAGACAACTGGGTTATCCAGACCAGTGAGCATTACTTTTGTGGTAGCAGTGTCACAGTTATTTTCTGAATTTATCCAGAGGTGGTAGTTTCTAACCCCCTGCCATGTAGTAGGAGAAATATCCACATGACCTATGTTTACAGAATCTTGATAAATATTATGTGCATACTGACATTATAATCATGGCAAGGGTAACCATGATTAGTAGGCAAGACACCTACCACTTTTTTTTTAATCCTTTCCCTGGAGACTTGAGTAGGACTCATTATACCTTATATATCTGGTCATTTTTATTGACGTGGCTTCTACTTTTTTCCCCAAAATTCTTGTCTTTTTTCTTTTAAGGCAAACCTGATGACTTTCATGTTTATAAACTTGAATTTATAAAGTACTTGTAAATTATTTTACATGTTTGGAGTGCATATTTTAAAGGTCTAATTTGAGAACATAGTCATAGTATTTTTCTTTTGGATTGTCTACTGACAAATTGTTTTTTGTCCAAGATCTACTTTCCTTTAGGATTCACCAAATTCTTGCTCTTCCATAATCTTACTCTGAAGTAGAGAAATTTGTGTGCCTTAGATTTACGGAAAGTGTTCTTTAGTAAGAGTTCACAGGGCTAACAGTATTTCAGTTCTATGTAGATTTCCCTTTGTCAAAACTGTAGAGTTGAGAGTGCACTTGTAAATCCTATCTGTGTAGGGAAGCGGTTGAGTGTCTTTCTCCATCCCTGAGCTTTTGCTGCCCAGTGCACCCTAAGCATCCTTTGCTTGGGACAACTGAGTGAATCTTTGTTATAGTGACCTCTAATGGAAGAAACACAGTGATTCTGAAATCCATTTGAAGTGAAGTGTCACATCATCCCAGATACCACAGAAAAAAATTTTTTTTTTAGCCAGGGTCTTGTCTTTAATGGATTGATTATTTTTGGTCTACGGTGTAGCTCTTCCCAGTGGGTGAAAGGGTTGTTGTAGTGTGCACACTTTCGAGTGCTTTTTGACTTAGTTATGTTTGGTTTCATACACAAGCTACTCTTACCTCCTGTTTTCCTGAGGTGTGCTTTTGACATTCATTTGACATGGTAGGCAGTTCTCCTGCAAGAGATAAGATGGCTTTGGACATCTCCAGCTGTGGTTGGTTGGTCGGTACCTCTGTTTCTCTTGGATAGAGAGCTCCGTTAAGCTGCTTTATGTAGAGCTCTTACTAGACAGATGTAAGGGACAGACTGGGTCAGCTATTGACTGAAAATGCATTTGATTCCCATTATGTCCCTCAGAATTGTAACTTCATGTTTATTATTATCTGCAAAAATCCACAAGTATGTATGACGTGCACTCTTTTACAAAGTTTGGGTTTTATACAGAGCTGTTCTCATTTTGGGACTGAGTGTTAACTGGCTATTGAGTGTCTAGTCAAGCACTCCTTTCTGAACCTTTGTGTAGAAGCATGTTTTGGTTTCATCAGATTAGGGTCCATCGGAGAGCAGAAGTGGACCTGGTGACCTTGGGTGTGGTTGACAGCTGCTCTCAGCTTGTGAAGTCAAGATGTGGGCTTGTGAGGACGTGTGTGTGGGGTTTTGCTTTCCTTTTTTCTTTTTGGTTATGGTGCTATTTCTAACATTAATTTTGAATATGTGACACACTCCTAAGTACCATTAAGGATGATTAACAATAGTTACAATGTTTACATTGAGCACTAGGTGTTTGAAATTCGCAGGGATTTAATGCACAGATGTACTTTAATGTTTAGGATCAGTCTGTCTCTTTGAGAAAGCTATAAGGTGAATGTGAACTGGTCCGGAAGTAAGTGCTCTAGCTTCTGTTGCACTTGAAGTAGTTAGTGGTGTATATGTAAAGGAACCTTTTCCCACTCTAGTTTTTTAAGTCCAGAGTCCTGTGATTTTATTCATTCATAATTTTTAAAAGAAGTTCCAAGTATTCAGGTTTGATTTTTTTTTTTTATTTTAACTTCCTTTGAAAGATTACTATTACCAAGCATATTAAGAAAAAAAAATTAAAAGAATTTCCCCTCCTATATCTTATTTTAAAAGGTGTACTCACAATGTGTAGTAATTTATGAATAAAAAGAAAATGTA
The DNA here is from genome assembly GCA_019843965.1 of Rhynchomys soricoides. Lineage (NCBI taxonomy): Eukaryota > Metazoa > Chordata > Mammalia > Rodentia > Muridae > Rhynchomys > Rhynchomys soricoides. The sequence goes on along the minus strand of JADRCH010000144.1, from coordinate 2,325,960 downwards.
TCCCATTTTCAGGTTATTCCTAGGGTGGTCATTGTTGTTTTTTTTAATGTGGAAAACCTCTGATCAAATAATGTCTAAAGTTAGTGTGATCTTGGAAATTGTGATACAGGTCTCTTCTGTAATGGAGTTGCACCTAGAGAAGTTGATTTTGAGTAAGATTTTAAAACGCACTTCAAGACCTAGAACAGCAACGCATCAGGTTTATAAATAGGGTCCGATCGACACCAGCAGAGGGTTCCATTACAGGTCCATACAGTACCGCCAGAGAGCTGCACTGCCCACAGTCACATGTCAATATGCCTGTGTCCTCTATTATGGCTTTTAGGGTAAGGATGGATTCATACCACAGTCCCAGTTTCTGTGGTGGTCTTTTTCTTAAATCACTGTACTGTATGATATGAAAATTGACCTGGATTTTACTCTCTCGTCATTCATTACAAGTTGAATGTGATTGTGTCAACCGAAAAAAGACATCTGAGGTTTGTAACGGGTAGAATGCAGAACATTAAAGATGCACGAGATGCTTTGTTCTTTCCCCTCCAGTGTCCTGATTCTGCCAGGAACAAACTCACAGGCTCAAGAGGGGCTTTGCTTTGTCCTTTAATGGTTGCAGTAAGCAGCTCCATTCCTTGATCCTTAAGCCAGCATGTTTCAGATACCTTACAGTTATTACCAAGTCCACGGGGTTTTCTCACGGTGTAGAGATCAGCTAATTCCTCTAGTGTGCTGGAGTGTAAAGGACCTCGTAGAGCTCTCCTCCTGTTAGTGACTACTGAAGTTTAGACTCTCAGCTTTGGCTGTGGAGAGCAGAGAGTGATAAAGCAGAAACCCTAATCAGCACCATAGTGGTTTAAATCCGCGTCCGTCCAGTGTTCTGTAATGTACTGACCAAACCAAATTTGCTAACACAAGGGGGAAATGAGGCATTGTGGACTCTTAACCAGGTTAGTTGTCAGTCCCACGTGTAACTCATTGTCACTAAGGGAGGACTGAGTAAAGAGAGTAATGCTTGGGGCTGTGTTGTGTGTTCTTACATCTTAACATTTTTAAATTCTTACAAGTGCTCCTAAGGACACCTGGGACCTCAACATTAAAGAGCTTTTAAAAAAAAAACCCAAAAAAACCAAACAAAACAGTCTGTTGTATAATCTGCAAAGCTTGTGTCTAATACCACATTGATTGGAAAATTACTTCCTTACCTGGTGTCTTCTGGATCAAGGCTTTACTTCAGGACTTTGTCGGTCAGAGCCCCAAACTCTGGCTCCTTCTGACTCGCTGCCTCTCTCACTGACATGTGTTTACTGTAGGTGGGCTTGCTACACTTCCTTTCATTTTATGTGTATGTGTGTTTCCCAGCTTGTATGTCTGCACGATGTGTGTACTGCCCACAGAGGCCAGAAGAGTGGTAGGTATCAGATCCCCTGGGACTGGGGTTGGTCGTGTGGGTGCTGGGAACTGAATCTAGGTCCTCTAGAAGAGCAACCAGTGCTCTTAATTGCGGAGCCATTTTTTGAGATACAGCTGTCTTCAAGAGTATATGTAACCTTGGTGGGCCTGGAACTCAAATTCATTTGCCTTTGCTTCCTCAGTTCTGGATAAAAAGGCCGAGCTACCACAGCAGTTTATTAAAGCCTTTGAATTGGCCAAGTGTCAACTTCCTAATTTTAGCAGGGTCAGTTACAGACTCCATGGATTATGGCAGCCAACAGGGTTAGTTACAGACTACATGGACTATGGTGGCCCACCTCCATCCTTCAGTCACACAAGGAGTTTAGACATTTGTCCATTTTCACCAGTGTTTCAAAATTGAAAGGACTTTTACTTTCTTTTTAATTTTTTAAAAGATTTATGTATGTGAGTGCACTTTTGCTGCCTTCAGACACACCAGAAGAAGGCATCGGATCCCATTACAGATGGTTGTGAGTCACCATGTGGTTGCTGGGAATTTCAAGACCTCTGGAAGAGCACCCAGGACTCTTACCACTGAGCCATCTCTTTAGTTTCTAAGTGACCCTTGGATTTTGTGCTGTTGTTCATTTGTGCTGTGCAGTACTCAGTTTAGGGGCCTGTTAGATGATCCAAGTCCCATCGGGCAGATTTTTTTTTTTTAAAAGCTTTCTCCTGCATATTCAAAACTACAGTACATGGGGTGCACCTCAGGGCCTTGGTTCATGGGAGGCCAAAGTGGCTGCCACGCTTCCAGCAAGCTAAAGGGTCTTTAAATATTCAAGGTGCTTCCCTTTCAGCTCACCCAGGTCTCATCTCTCTCCTACAGATGGCTGTGGCCAACAGCAGTGCTAGTGTGAGCCTGGGAGTTGAACTGACTGGGAAGCCCATGCTGGAAACAGCCTGCTTTTCAGTAGAGTGATCCTGCTCCTGCTCAGTTCCGTAATGCCAAGACATTGCTGGGAAAATAACTGTCACCAACTCGTGACGTCACCAGTTGCCTATTTTCTTTCTGTTTTTTTTTGAGACAGGGTTTCTCTGTGTAACCCTGGCTGTCCTGGAACTCACTCTGTAGACCAGGCTGGCCTCGAACTCAGAAATCCGCCTGTCTCTGCCTCCCGAGTGCTGGAATTACAGGCGTGCACCACCAAAGAATGAGGCACAGCTGTACAGTGAGCTACCTTAGATGTTGCAGTGAGAAGCCAAGTTGTGTTGGTCACTGGATAGCCACTGGTGAATGAGTTCACATTTGTTATAGACCATCTTTTGTCCTGATGGAGAAGGTGCCCCTATACTGTTGAAGCCTTCCTACAGAACAGGAAGTGGGAACCTGATCACAGGGCATATCACATACCGTTGTATAGAGAAATGGCAGCTAATGGGATGGTTCTGGAAGCTCCTGCTTTGGAAGGGTGACAACACTGTTCCAAGAGCTGGGAGTGTCATCGTCAGTAAGTGCAGATGAGAGTAGTTTCCAGCGGTAGCATCTTGGTTAAAGACTTGCTGGAGAAGCAGACATACGTAACTCTAGGGTGCCCACTTGATTCATTGTCCACCAGCCACAGCCACCAGTAATACAGTAACACGTACACAGGAATAGGATAACTTTCATTTGGGGTTGGATATCATCTCATTTTGTCAGGTTTCCTTTAAATACTTAAGAGAGGGTGACCAGATTAACATTTTCAAATGCTTCCATACTAATGACTTCAGACTTGGAGACGTCTGGGTATATTTGAGATAAGGATAATCCTTGGAAAGTGAAGAGTAACATTTTAAGCAAAACAGCCCTGCCCATATCAGTGTTTGTCCTTACCGCAGGCCATTCTAGAACATTCTAGAGTGCAGATTACTGCTCTAAATGTGAAAGTGCCGAGGGGACAGTTCAGAGACAGCAGTTTCTCAAGGTCCTCTGAGCTGGCCTCGAATGTGACTAGCTTTACATTAATCCATTGTGGCTGTTGCGGGAAACACTAAATATGAAGGAATGTACCGCATGTTCCCATGCCACACCCTGGTCCTTCCATCCCCGCCGGGCTGGCCGCCTATGCACTGGCCGGCAATGGCCGACCTGCTTTCATCTCGTGGAGCTCTGACTCGGCTCCACGATCTCTTCACCCAGCTCGCTAGGTCCCCACTGGTGGGTTGCTACCATGCCAGCCCCATGCTTCGATAACCTCATGGCCTCTGTGGTGCACACCAGGCAAACCCACGCTTTGCCGCTGTACCTTTCTCTCTGGAACCCAGACGAGCCGATTTGTGAAGGAAAACGCAGGACAAACTTAGTTCAGAAACAAAGATAACTCAGTCTCTGAGCACATCAACTAAAACCTAATCGTGTAAACCTTATCAAAGTCTGATTCCTCTGGTGTCGAATCCTTTCGGACCCGCCGTGATACCAGGAGACTCTACTAGCTACATCTTACCTATCTACTCTCCCCATTCCAAAAGGCTCTCCCTCTTTCCTGCTCCTCTCTTCTCCTCCTCCAACCTGGAAGTCCCTCCTTACAAGCTCTGCAATTGACTCTTCTACTCATTAGAGGATTGGTTCACAAGAAGTCACAGGTGTAACTCACTCCTCTGAAGCCCCTCCCATGAGGGCAGAATTGGAATACAAAAAGCCCCAGGGCTGTCCACAACAGCTAACAGCACTGATAGAGCAGCAGTTTAACTTGTGTTTGTACTTGTGTGTCTACTCTGTGTGTGTGTGTGTGTACATGTACGTGCCATGTGGAGGCCAGAGGATGGCTTTGTGGAGCAGGTTCACTATTCCACATTTGCATGGGGTTGCCCGGGTTGCTCCAGGCTTCTGCAGCAAGCCTTTACCCGCGATCCAGCCATCTTGCCAGCCCTGTTTCTCTTGATAGTACTTAGCAGTGCTCTCTGCAGTGTGGTTAGTGCTGAAAGTTTTTCTTTTCTGCAGATTATTAGCTTTTCCCCTTTCTTGATTGGAAACGAATGTTAAAATGTCTTTTAAGAGTTTGTACCAGGTTGATAAACTGTCAGCACAGGTTCTTCCATCACATCAGAAATAACTACTGCAAATACAGCATTTCTTGGGAGGAGATTTTTAGCTGTGATGGGGTTTTAGCTAGTCCACATTACTGGGAAGGAACCAACTATGTCTTAGTTTTCTTAATATGCAGTGCATGGATATAGTCATTTGGCTGATACCAGTAGAATTCTTTAAGAGGGTCTGTGTTTCCCTCATTTTGCTATATTTTAAAAGTGCACGTCTATAGCATACTTATATCCTAGCATTTGCCTAAAATGGATTTAATGTTCTTTTTGCATATGGTATTGATGGAGACCCCGGCTTATAATTTTTCAACTTTTAAGGAAGTCTCCGAAGGTAAAAACCCCAAGGCACTTTGTTCCTACGGAGCCCAGTGAAATAGCATGCTCCTGGAGTTGCGTAGGACCAGCCTAGTAAAAACACTGGAAATTACATAGCCCTAACCCTTTGAGGGGATACTCTCCTGTTTCAAAGAGCTTGTATGTGTCAGATTGAGCTGTCAGGTGGCTGGGAACAGGCTGGGGGCTCTGGGAGAGCAGCCATTGCTACCTTTTATTTTCTGAGCTGGTTTCTCTATATAGCTCTGGCTGTCCTAGAACTAACTCTATAGACCATGCTGGTTTAGAACTAAGAGATCTTTTCCTGCCTCCTTCCAAGTGGGATGAAAGGTTGTGTGCTACCATACCTGGTACAAAACTACATTTATTTATAGTCCAGTGACATGCACAAGCAGCCAGGCCAAGCTTGCTTGATAGTAGCTGACCAAAAGGCTGCCTTTTTCTGGGACTCAGAAACAAAGACAAACTTTGCCAAGTCCCCCAGATGCCTATGTGTTACTTTAATGTTCTACAGTCTGTGCATTGATGTGACCATCACAGTCATGTCTGACTTTTCAGGAATGTAAGACTAGTTTTAAGAAATCCCCTGCCTGGCAGTGGTGGCGCACGCCTTTAATCCCAGCACTTGGGAGGCAGAGGCAGGTGGATTTCTGAGTTTGAGGCCAGCCTGGTCTACAGAGTGAGTTCCAGGACAGCCAGGGCTACAGGGTTTTGAGAAACCCTGTCTCAAAAAAACAAAAACAGACAAAAAGAAACCCCCAAACTCCAGCTGGTAGCAGATACACCAAAGAAGTGTTGCAGCACTTGAAATTTGTGTCTTTTGACTCTGAGACTTAAGCAGAAATACAAGATTTGAGCTCTCATGTCTGGCAGACAATTCTGCTTCCCAACCATTCTTGAACACTGCTAAGGTCTGTGAAAGGGATCTGTCTCCCTCTTCGGTGAGCTTTTTACCTAGCTCAGGTTCTGATAACCCCCTTCACAATATTTAGCTTAACAAAAATGTATTTCCTTAAAGGAACCCTTCCTTAAGCCCATCATGAAGGTCCCAGTGCACACAGGTGGGCAGAAGGATTCTGCATCTGCCATGAGCTAGTCCACAAGTTTGAGGTTCAGGCTTCCCAGTTGTGTGAAGTGTTTTTAATGTTGGAGAGAAATTATGATTAAGGCCATGCTATACTCTATCGAGTCAGTAGAGTTTCCTTTTGTACCAATGTGGCAGTTTTAAGTACTGACTAAAGGAAATGCTTGTCTTGGAGTCCATTGTCAGGAAGTGCTTCAGCACGCCGGGAAGTTACTTCAGAGTGCTACTAAATATTTCAAAGTCGTCTGAAGGAGGAGTAGAAATGGTAACACATGGTTCTCTTCTTTCCTACCCGTTTCTCCCTTTGATTTCTCCCTGCGTAGTCCTGACTGTCCCGGAACTCACCCTGTAGAGCAGATCTGCCTACCTCTGCCTCTGCAGTGCTGGGACTAAAGGTATGCACCACCACCACCAGGCTGTTGCTCTCTCTTTAAACATTTAGAAGTACTTTTGGGTGAGGAGCTTTATGAGGCTGAAGGTTTTCACCTCATTCTTGCGAGCCGGTTCTGGAAAAGACAGTGGTTGGTCTGTATAGGGAAGTAAATGGAAGTCATGTGTCTGTCAAACCAGCTTTTTAATTGTTTACATAATTAAGACTGGCTCAGGGCTATTGTCGAGGAATGTATATAGTACAGTCTTGTGACAAGATTTCTGTATTTACATTAATTTTCACTCATTTTTCAGAATCTGTTCGTAAAGACAGAGAACCCCATACAAAAATGAGACCATGTATGCTTAATGAGAAGGATGCAGTTCAGATGCATAGTGACACCCTGAAAGCAAAAACGGTGCCCGGGAAAGTCCCCCGCAGATGTGCTACCGTTGCTGCAAATAAAATAAAGACGATGTGTAAACTAAAAGAAGTGGTCTCAGGACCAGAGAATGTCGGCATTAGGACGAACAGCAGAAAACTGCCCTATCGACAAGCCTCTGCCGCTGCTAAGAAAAAGTTACTAAGTGTTTATAAAGAGGATGATGCACCCATACATTCAGAGAATGAAAAGGAGCTAGATCTTAGGCGGCTCAGATCCCGGAATGAGAAAGCCCAACCATGACCCTGAGGTAGAAAGGGTACCGGAAGTGTCAGCACCTCCAATGCCTACCGCCGCGGTCCATTCCCAACCCAAAGCTGTCCCAGGACCTTTTGAACAATTTTGTGGAAGCCATTACTCTGGGTCCAAGTGCGATGACGGCTTCCAGTCAGCCCTACACAGCACACAGCACAGGGTGTTAGGAGGAGGTAGGAGACTGTAGTCAGGTGAGAAGGCGGAAGGGCCCACTTTCTGTAAAGCAAGGGCTTGACGCAGCTTGAATCTCTAGAGAAAAAGATGCGTAGGGGATATATGGGGAGACGATCATTGGTTTACCCTCACAGTCAGAAAACTAGGCCATTTCCAAAGGAGGGAGCAGTAAGCCCATATGACTGCTGAGTTCTAACCGGACCGAATTCATGTAGTGCACATCCCTGGGGACTAAACACGGAAAGAACTGGGGGAGTGAATCCTGGGGTGTTACTGACTTCTGCAGAGGAGTGTGGGAAAGACTGTCATTACTGTCTTATTTATAACATTGGAATTCATACTGAATGATAGCCACCTGGTATGAGGAATTCAGGGAATGTATCTTTCTAAGAAAGCTCTCAATGTGACTATTACACTTTTTATCTCTTCCGTGTAGCAGCAAAGATGTAGAGGCCAGACTTATAGCCAGAAAATAGAACAAGATGCACTCATCTCTTTAGGTGATACAGTTAAATCCTATTTCTTACGTTTCTCTACTGCTCCTTAAAAGTTAGAAATGTGAACACTGCAGGTTCATTTCAATCTCACCGTCAAGCCAAGTGTCAGGAATCTGGCCTCCAGTGTGGTGATTGTGTTACAGATGTTTTGCCTACAGAGGGTGTGGACTTATTTTGTTGCTCTTGGCTATTTGTTGACATTAAGGTCACTAGATGTGACCCGTGAATGTACTGTCAAGTCTTTTTAATGTTACTGGAGAAACTTGTCTTCAACAATTTGTTTTTCCAATTAAAAAATAGCTGTGACTATTAGGCATAATTTGCATGTGTAAATCAAAAAAAAAAAAAAAAAAGGAACCTTAGGGGTGTGTATATTTTCATTAAGAGTAATGCACATTTTCCAGTTACATGTATGGCCAAAGTGTTCACATTACTTGAGAAACTTGTTTGTGGTTGCATGCCTGCTTAAAAGAAACAAAAACACAACTCAGAATATTCTAACATAGTGTGTGTCTTTTGTAACTCACTCTGAAATCTTCAGCATCTTGCTGCAAGCACAGGAAGAATTCCCTTCCTCTTCTTTGGTGCATGAGTTTGATTTTTTTTTTTTTTTTGAGCTTTATTTAAAAATTTAAATGTTCAATCTCAAATGTCATAGAATTACTTATTGAGCAGTTTTATCCTCAAGAAATGCCATGAAATGAAAATATGTCTTATGAAGACATGTGAATTTTGGCAGTGTGAATTGAAGGTTTGAATTTACAATTTGCTATGGTAGGACTACTCTGTCACTGTCTGATCCTGTCCAGCCTTTCATAATGGAATTCCTTTCTGGTCTTTAATTGGAACATATTTTTATTTACCCTTTAAAGTGTTTGGTCTCTTTATTGTGACTGGATGGAGTAACATTCATGTAAAATCCCTCTTGGAAATATGTGCAGAGTTTAAAGCTTGGCCAATGAGCCACCACTTCCATATGATTTACAACTATATTTCAGATTTCTTTCTTTTCTTTTCTTTTCTTTCTTTTTTTTTTTTTTTTGAGACAGGGTTTCTCTGTGTAGCTCTGGCTGTCCTGGACTCACTCTGTAGACCACGCTGGCCTCGAACTCAGAAATCCGCCTGCCTCTGCCTCCCAAGTGCTGGGGTTAAAGGCGTGCGCCACCGCTGCCTGGCCCATATTTCAGATTTCTGTTAACACTTTTTTTCATACGTGATTGAGAAATCAAATCGAGTATCTTTATCGGCAAAACATCAGCTTAAAAAGAGAAAGCCTAGGTACATTTGTCCTTCAGCTCACTTATGTCTACTATCCCTGGAATCTGAGTCTTAAGACACCATAGTGACAATCTTGTATGTGTGCTATAGCTACACATAAAGTGTCCTATTTGGTATTAATTACTTTTTATTAATCAGTGTTTGAGGTTTCATTTTAAAAGTATGTATGTTAAAATTGATATGCTTTTTTCCCCCCAGTAGCCTTTAAGCATCGTTTTTCTACATCGTGAGAGATTTTAAACAACTTCTCGAGAATTTTGATTTTAAAAGGTCCCTCTGATCCCCAAGTATTTACTTTACTTTAGTTACATTTTACCCAAAGGCTGGGCAATGCAGACCCTATTTCCTCACGAGTAAATCTAGAATGTATCTATTTCCCACTGAGGTACCACTTTCCTTTTTCCTCGTGGTGGTTTGCTTTTCTCTCGTGGGAGCAGTATTCGGTGTAACTTTTTGTCTTCCAGCACACAAACCAGAAACACACATTTTCTTGTCATTAAAGTAGAAAACATTGAATATGAGTTACACATTGCCAGGTTCTAAAAAGCCTAGCCCTGCAGCCTCACTCATGTTCTCTGGATCCGCTTGCAATCATCAGCCCTGGAGCTGTCTGCTTCACCCGCAGCTCTGAGTTTCCTCCACGAGTGGGTCCCTGCTCGCCGGCGGGCCGCAAGGTGTGGAGCGGACGCCGGGTGCAGGGGTCAGCAGGGTGACGGAAGCGCGCCCTAGGAGAGGTCCCGTGGCGGACCGGAAGCTCTGAGGCTGTCACCGGGGGCCGAGGGCGTGGCCTTGCTCAGAGGCGGGACGGGGCGTGGTCTGAAGGGGGAGTGGCTGGAGGCCGGCGCGCAGGCGCGGTCTGGCCGCGCGGGGCTGAGGTACCATGGCGGCCACGTTCTTTGGCGAGGTGGTGAAGGCGCCGTGCCGAGCTGGCACTGAGGAGGAGGAAGAGGAGGAGGAGCAGAGCAGGCGGGACACGCCAGAGGACCGGGAGGTCCGGCGGCAGCTGGCGCGGAAGAGGTCAGGCTCCGGGAAGGCCTCCCCACCGGCCGGGCGAGCGAGCGTCAGGCGGTGTCGGCCTGCCGAGTGCCCTGCGTTCACGCTGGGACGACAACCTAGCAACGCTTGCCCCCCACCCTACGCTTTCGGTTTCGCCGCGTGTCGGCCGTAGGCCCCTCAAAACTACTCTCAAACACACAGAAATGAGCTCACGCCGGCCCCTTGACCAAGGTTTTACCACATCCATTTCCTCTCCCACCACCCCTGCGAATTCCAGTTAACGACTGGCTCCCCACACCTCTTCCTAAGCATGCTGTCTTATGCGTATTCATTTATTTTGTTTGTAATGTAGTTGGGCCAGAGGTTGGAGTTGGGTGTCCGGTGGCGCTTTCCACCTTTTTGAGAAGTCTCTCACTGAACCCAGACCTCACTGTTTCTGCCTCACCGGATGGCCTCCAGACCATAGGGATTCTCCTATTTCCCCAGTACCTCCACTCTCAGCTTTTAGGCGGGTTCTGGGATCAGAACTTGGTTGTCATGCTTGTGTTGGCAACTTAGCACCTTCCCTGCCCCAGGTATGCTAATGACAAGTTTTCAATATCATTCCAGTCCACAGTCAGATTCACCTAGATTTTTAAAATATACTTTCTGGTGATTTGTGTCAACTACAGACACTTGTGACAGTTCGATTCATTTACAACAACCCCCTCTCACTTTTGGCTCTTCCCGGGAGCCCTGATTTGTCTGGTGATCAGTCTTTGCTTGCTTTTGCCACAACTGAATGCTTGGACGTTTGTTTGGAGTCTTGGTCACATTCAGCATTTTGCTGGCAGGAGTGTTGCAGATGCTTTTAGTGTCTTTACACTGTGTCTGTCTCATGGGTGCTGGCATTGTGTGTGTCAGGTCAGTATGAAGTTTGTTAGTAGTTTTACTCATTGAATCTGTCTGTGAGTAGTCATTGCCTGAACCTACAGTATTTCATAAAGACAAAGTGTATTTTATCTGTTCGCCAGGCCACCAAGAACACTGATTCTTTTATCTAACACCATCTGTCCATCCAACTATCCACTCATCTCTGCTATCACCTACCCATCCATCCATCTATGTATATATATGTAGCACCTGTCTGCTATCTACATATCTATAAGTAATATGTCTTTCTACCATCGGTCTCATCTGTCTTCCATCTATTTATATATCCAGCTCCATATTAGTATCTCTATCACTTATCTCTTAATCTGACTGTCATTCTGTCTATCACCATCTTTTACATTGTGAGTAGTTACAGTGACATTTGTTTACTTTTGTCTCTTGCTGTTAGGGAGGTACGGCTCCTCCGAAGACAGACAGAAACATCTCTGGAGGCTGTAATCCTAGAGAAGCACCCTTGCTCCAAGTTTATAATTGCAGTAGGAAGTAACGCAGCAGGTAAGTGCCAGTGTCAGGAGTAGTAGACATTCCGTTGGAAAAATGGACTAGGAGGTCCTTCTACATGCATCTCATATGATTTTTAAAAAGATTACAACAGGTCCTGCACATATGGCTCAGGAGGTAGAGTGCTTGCCTATCAAGCACACGACCTTGGGTTTGAATCCCAGTACCCTATGAACTGGGCATGGTGCAATCTGAGCACTCAGCAGGTGGAGGAGGAGCATGAAGAAGTTCCAAGGCCAAGCTGGGCTCCATGAAGCCCTGTCTTAAAAAGCCATGGTAATTGTATTTCAGATAAGGCTGTACTTTCCATCTTTGAGGTTTAAAGGAAGTATGCTTAGCTTCAGAATTAAGAGTTCAAGGCCCTGTTTCCCAGTCTGTTGTGGTGTCCACAGGTCTAGCAGTAATTGCAAACATCTAGAAAACTTCAGTTCTAAGGTCTTCGAATGCATTTATTGGCCTGGTAGGTTCAAGATAGAATAATGTGAGTTTACATGGAACAGTGTTGTGTGTCAGTACACGTGGAGATCTTTATAATTTCAGTGGGTTTGCAGGCTCTGAGGAGATCATTTGAGAACTCTAGTTAAGAGCTCTTACCCTGTTAAGTGAGCCCTAGTACGCAGAGATTGTATAAGTAAGCAGTAGGCTCGCCCATTAGTAAAGGTCTGCTTGCCTAATTGTCTTAGAAGAATGTTACATTGTGAGACTGGTACAAAGTCTAGACAAGTCTGTCTTTCCGGTCTCTGTTTGTAGTTCTGTGTGGAGTGTGTAGACTTTCACTCTTCAGCCTCAAATTTTGTTTGCTCCAAAGTGGTCCAATTGGACAGTCTTTAATGTTTTAAAAATTAATTTATGCCAGGTGTGGTTGTGCACTCCTTTAATCCTGCACTTGGGAGATAGGGCGGGTGGACTTCATGAGTTCAAGGCCAGCCTGGTCTACGGATTGAACTCTAGGTCAGCCAAGGCTACATAGAGAAACCTTGTCTTGAAAAACAAAACACCACCAACAAAATGTAGTTATGTGCATATTCTTATGTGGTTTGCTCTAGAATATAAACTAGAAGGGGCACAGATCCCAGACTTGGAATTATAAACGTTGTGAGTCAGCAGGGGTGGGTGCTGGGAACCAAACTGAGGCACAACAAGAGCGTAGTCAGTGTGAACTCGGAACCATCTCTTCCAGCCCCCAAGTGGACGGTGGGTTTGAGTAGGAAGTATAGTTCACACAGCAGATGCCGGTTCGTGTGAACATTTCTCTCTCTCCACAGCATTTCTGTCAGCGTTTGTTATGAACTCAGGAGTCTGGGAAGAAGTTGGTTGTGCTAAGCTCTGGAACGAATGGTGCAGAACTACAGACAGTGTCCATCTGTCCCCTACAGATGTTTTCTGTGTGTTTTATCAGCTGAAATCAGATCCCTCGGTATGTGGCCCTTGACTTAATATTCTTAAAACATGGTCATGGAGGCACGAGCCCTCGATAGTAAGCAGGTTCTCATGCCTAGGTCCTCTGCCACCTAGGGTATTCTCTGTCCTGATACTCATTTCTAATGACTCAGTGGGTTTTAGGCCTCATTCTTAAATGTTAGAATCAGCAGATGAGCAAACTGCTGTGCTATCTTCTATTGCTGTAACAAATGCCTAAAAAATAATCAACTTACAGAGAGAAAAGGCTGACTTTTGGCTTGCAAGTTTTGAAGTTCTGGTGCTCGCAGGCCTGTGGGGTGGGAGAGCTAGTGCTTCATGGCTGGACTATGCAGGGGCAGCACAGCCCAACCCAAGGCCAGGAGCATTGGAGCAGAAGGAAGAGATGGATGTCACACCCTCTCAAGGTCACAGCTAAGGACCTGAAGGCTCTTGGCCCTGTGAGTGAACACATGGGCCTCTGGGGGATTTCGGCTCCTTAGAGCCATGTCCATCACTGGACCTGAGGAGGTGCTGGCAGGGCCAGGTGTGTGTGCACATTATGTGAGAACTCTTGAAATTTCCCTTTCAGGTTTTTCTCTGTCAGTGTAGCTGCTACATTGCCGAGGACCAGCAGTTCCAGTGGTTGGAGAAGGTAAGAGGAAGAAAACCAGATTTGCTGGTCAGGTGTGTGCTGGCCATTCTTGGGGGCTGGCGTCTTGTCACTTAGTTCTTGGCAGTCCAATAGTAGATGAGAATTTGTATTTATAAGAAAATATTGTAGGAGTTAGGTTAGGGAGTGTTGTTGTTTTTTAAAAAAAGTAAAGTTTTTAGCCAAGTGATGGTGGTGCATGCCTTTAATCCCAGCACTCAGGAGTCAGAGGCAGAAGGATCTCTGGGAATTCAAGGCCAGCCTGGTCTATAGAGCGAATTCCTATCCTGGAGCTACACAGACAAACCATCTCAGAAAACCTAAAAACAAAACAAAACCAAAAAACAAACAAACAAACAAACCATTTTTAAAATGAGCAGCCTAGCAAGGTAACTGGCATTGGGTCAGACTTTGCTGTCACCTAGTGCAGAGAGAAAGTATCAGGAGCCTTCAGGGAGTAGCCACCATTCACTACCACATTCCCACGTACCACGCCTGTATTTCTTAGCATTAGGTGTGGTTACAAGCTCTCTTTTTGGAAAATTGAATTCAGGGACTTAAGAGAAAAACTATGATTTGGGCAGTTACCCATTACATATTGAACGCACCTCCTCCAGAATATTTGAGACTAGAAATGTTTTATATTTCATATTTTTTAAGGTTTTGGAATATTTGTATATACAGAATGACATGTCTCAGGGATAAGTTGACTCACGTTTAAACACAAATTCATGTTTCATACACAGCTTAAACAAATGTTGTAGCACTTTAGAGTTGTGAAGTGAATTTTCATGGTGTGAAGTTTCCACAAAGCTTGTCGTTAGGCAGGCAGAGGCTTTGGGTTAGGAATACTCACAGTATCCCTATCATACACTGCGTACGTTACTACACGGCTGGCATAGACTTATTTTCAATAGAAGCACAGTTGTGTATTTATGTGCGGACAGTGTGCAGCAATCAGATGGTGATTGGCGTTCCCAGAGCCTTCAACATTTATCATTTATTCCACCTGTCAGTGAGGAGGATGCTTCTAAAAACATCCCTGTCCATTGGAATGTAGATACTGAAATGATGCTCATCATTCATTACTCAACTGCTACACTGTTGTACATCACGTGGGTATCAGCACTGTCTTCCTCAGGCAGAGTTAAGAAAATGAGGTGAAGATTGCTTAGCTAGACCTCAGAGCGTGCTCGTAGGCAGCGAAGCCTGTGCTCCATCTAGTCTGATGCAAACCTGCAGCGTGAATCGAACTAGAGCAATGTTCATGGTGAGGAAAAATTCAGTTTAACATAAAATCCATGTTCTCTTAGGTTTTCGGCTTCCGACCCAGAAAGAACATGCAGGTAACAGTTCTCACATGCCGACACATCACAGAGTATAAGACCTCCGAGTCTACCTGCAGCCTTTCTTCTCCTTTCCTGAGAGCCCTAAAGACTCAGAAGTTCAAAGATGCTGTCTGCTGCCCACTGCTGGAACAGCCGAATATTGTGCATGGCCTGTCTGCAGCAGGTGGGGCTGAAGGTCACAACCTTCACACTCTGTCACAGGCTTTATTGATGGATGTTGCTTTATTAGTAAACACTTTGTGAAGTACTTTGTCAGTGATCTTGGATAGCAGTTCATTGCTGTTGATTCTTTGGCCTGTACTTGCATGCGTGGGATAGTCAGCTTAATTTTAGGATACCCTGGATTACAGCTTAGGTTCTCAGCTGCTGTACTTCTTTTCTGTTTCAGATTCTTCAATCTCAGCATGTATCCCAGTGTTAGATGTAGATTGTTGGTATTGAAAGTTGGCAATTGAAATTATCAAAGTTAGAAAGTTTTGGATGTTGAAGCTTGGTTGTTAATTTTTTTTTTTTTTTTAAGATTTATTTATTTTATATATGTGAATACACTATCGCTGTCTTCAGACATGGTTGTGAGCCACCATGTGGTTTCTGGGACTTGAACTCAGGACCTCTGGAAGAGCAGTCAGTGCTCTTCACTGCGGAGCCATCTCTCCAGCCCCTTGGTTGTTGTTCTTAACATTTTTATCATGCTTCTTATGTACAAGTTGTTTCTCTTCTGAGAAAATATCCAGTACAAGTGGTTTATGGGAGAAAGGGTTGTTCTGGCTTACAGTTAAAGGAGACACATTCCATCATGGCATGTCTAGAGGCTTGTCTCCCGGGTTATTGTAGACCCTGTCATGCTGACACTACTGACTATCACAGCACTGCTCACACATTATGTCAGAACAGAGTGCCATTTGTTTTCAGTGGTGTGTTTCTGTTAAATGAATTTTTAAATATAATGCTTTGCCTTTTGTGTTAGTTACTAGTATGAGAAAACTAGTTCACAGTATGAGTTATATATTACTCTTTGTGCCTCCTTACAGAGGGCAAAATTCTAATACTTCAGTTCTTACAATTACGATAGGAAATTCAGAAAATGAAAAATAAAGATAATATTTACAAAACATTATTAGGAAGGGAGTGGGTTTTGAAAGAAGGTACCCATAATTGGGTCAACATGATACTAGGTACCTTGATTAAAAGAGGCAGAAAGTGGACTTTCTCAAACAACTTTTATTATTAAGTGATTAACTTAAAACTCTTGTCATAGAACTGGGCCGTACTGACATACCTTTAATCCCAGCACTTGGGAGGGAGGCAGAAGCAGGCAGATCTCTGTGAGTTCAAGGCTGGCCTTGTCTACAGACTGAATTCCAGGACAGCCAGGACTACAGAGAGAAACCCTGTCTTGAAAACCAAACCAAACCAAACAAAACAAGCATTTTTTTCCCTTTGTGTTTTGTAGTTCTGAGCTACTGTCAAGTGTGGAAAATCCCCGCGGTTCTGTATCTGTGCTACACAGATGTCATGAAGTTGGACCTTGTCACGGTCGAAGCTTTTAAGCCTATATTTTCTTCCAAGAGCTTGAAATGCTTGGTGAAGGTGCGGTGGCAGCTCTCTCCATTATTAACTGAGCTGTTATGGTGAACTGAATGATGGGAAATGCCGCAGGACAACTTAAACCCTAAGCAGCATGACTGGAGCTTCACAGTCCCTACCTGCTCTCCAGCTGGGCCTCTGTAATGTGCTGGAGGCAGTGTGCTGCAGTGACATCCCATGTGCCCAGTTTTATTTATATATGTGTGTGTGTCAGGCATGCAAGTGCTTCTGGAGCAGAAGTTACAGGTATTGTTAGCTACTGACATGGTGCTGGGAAATGAACTCAGGCCCTCTGCCAGAGCAGTGACTGCTGTTAACTGTGGACTCATCTCTTTGTCCCTGGGTTATTTCAGTTTAGTTTCTCTTCCAGGGGCTGTGTGGCTAGCCAACTGCATTGTTCCACTTAGCTGAGAGCTGTGTCCCTCAGGGCAGGCAAGGGCTGTCTGTTTCAGCTGTGGATGGTGTTCCCAGTAAATATTAGGACTTATTTTGAAATTAAAAATCACTTGTCGTATCAACCTGAGATAAACTTTGGGTTAAATCACTTTTTAGCATTGCTAGTTTTTGCCCTAAAATGATACCTAATGGCAGGTGAGAAGACCACCCTGGGAGTCTTGTCTCTTGTTGGAGGTAGCTGTTCACCATGCTGCCCAGACTGACCTCTCCCAGTGTTGGGATTAGAGGTGTGTGCTACCATGCCCTGTGGGCACTGTTCTCTCTCTCTTGTTTTTAACAATAAGTGTGGAGGGCACAGTGTGTAGATAAGTATGTACGGGTGTGGGGTTGAGGTTCAGCAGGGTGTGTGTGTGTGTGTGTGTGTGTGTGTGTGTGTGGTGTGTAGGTCATCGGTGTGTGTGTGTGTGGTGTGTAGGTCATCAGTGTGTGTGTGTGTGTGTGTGTGTGTGGTGTGTAGGTCATCGGTGTGTGTGTGTGCGAGTGTGGTGTGTAGGTCATCGGTGTGTGTGTGTGTGTGTGTGTGTGTGGTGTGTAGGTCATCGGTGTGTGTGTGTGTGTGTGTGTGCGTGAGTGAGTGTGCGCGTGAGGTTTGGTCATCGCTAGGTGTCCTCTATGGCTCTTCACCTTGTTCTCTAAAACCAGAAACTTGTGGATTTGGCCAGGCTGACAGGCCTGCCTGTCCCAGGAGTCCTGCTGCCTCTGTTTCTCAACACTGGGCCTGTACGTGCTTGTCAGTATGCTCGGCATTTACACAGGCTCAGGGGAATCTCAACTCAGGTCCTCGTGCTCTTGGGACACTTTAACTGAGCCATCTCCCTGGGCTCAGTGCCTTCATCTTATGGACTCAATACAGTAGGCCTGAGTTAGTGCATGTTTATGGTTGTGAATAGAAGTTATCTTGGGACTTATGTGATCCTCACCTGGGTAGCTCCACAGATAGGAGGAGGTGCTGGCTTGTGATGGCAAGTACACACCGGGAAGCATATAGAGTGTCTTGCTTGAAAGGAACAGGAAATCACCCCCAGAAAAGGTACCCGAGAGAGGTTCTGTGGAGCTGTCATTAGAAGACGGAGATGTTAGTGGGGAGAAGTGAGCAGAGGGGGGGTATGCAGAATGTGGGGAGGACGTGAGCCACCACGTGAGGGTTGTGGGGTGTGCATGAGAGATAAGGTGTAGAAGGGCTGCAGCTTTGGAGCTTTAGACACTTTTTGGAGGGTTTGGGCAGGGGAATGTGTTGAATGTGTTCTAGTTCAATTTCTGTTGCTGTGATAAAATGTTCTGACCAAGAGCATCTTTGGGAAGAAAGGATTTACTTGGCTTATACTTACTCGTTACTGACCATCATTGAGGAAAAAGAAATCAGGTCAGGAACGGAAGCAGGAACCGTGTAGGTATGCTGCTGGTTGCCTCACTGTGGGCTTACGTTCAGCTATCTTCCTTATGCAGCCCAGGGAATGGTGCTGCCCACAGTGGGCTGGGCCTCCTACATCAATTATCAATCAGGACAGTCCCCTCAGACAGGCCCACAGGCTAGTTTGATCTGGCAAGCCTGCAATTGAAACTTCCTTCTCAGCTGACTGAGCTATGTCAAGCTGGCCAGCCCAGTGGGTCTGAACCACTTTACTGTCCCTTTCCATTGAACAAGGCAAAAGGCAGCTCGCACAAGTGTATATGATATGGGAGCTGGAGTGTATTTGGTGACAACCATTTTTTTCTTTCCAGAACATTCCTGAAAGCACAGAAATACTGAAGAGATTGATGACCACAAATGAGATTCAGAGCAACATTTACACATGACTCCAAGGGAGGGTGAGCTGTGGCCAAAACCTTCCTGTTCCAGGGGGCATTCACTACTGTTTTGTACTTTATTCTGGCCTGGGATGTTTTAAGGGTAATAAAAAGTTTAGAAATTAATTGTAACTTTATTTTCTTAATGATGACATGTCTATAACTGAAATATTAACAAGTCAGACATTTTCATTATCTATTATGTGGAACTATTGTTTGGTCATTTTCTTTTCAAAATTTTTTTTAAAAAACATTATTTTTATTTTATGTATATGTGTGTTCAGTGTTCACAGAGGCAAAAAAGATGCCCTTGGGACTGGATTTACTGATGGTTGTGAGCCAATACGTTGGTGCCAGGGACTGAACCCTGGTCTTCTGCAGGGCAGCCAGTGCTTTGGCTGCTGAGTCTTTTCTCCAGCCTCTCCCCTCCCCTCCCCTCCCCTTCCTTTGGTGATACAAATCTTTGAAAAGCTCTAGACATCAACAGGTTATATCAACATTGGAAAGTATAGTTAGGTCCAAAAAATTGAACATATGTGAAAGTTGGTTCCTGGATAGGAAAGGTTCTGGACATCTGTGAGAGTCTATAGATTTTGGTTATTCTGTAGATAAAAAATTGGTGCTGACTTAACAAGGTCTTATTTGCTCAAAGTGAAACTCAGAGAAATGTGTCCTCTCTTTAGACAGTGCAGCTGACAGATGTGTCCTCTCCTCTATCAGTACAGCTGACAGATGTGTCCAGCTGACAGATGTGTCCAGCTGACGGATGTGGCCCTTCTTCAGTCAGTGCTGTTGACAGATGTGTGTCCTCTGTTCAGTCAGTGGAGCTGACAGATGTGTCCCCTCCTCAGTCAGGGCAGCTGACAGGTGTGTCACTTCTTCAGTCAGTGCAGCTGACAGGTGTGTTTTCTCCTTAGTCAGTGCTGTTGACAGATGTGTCCTCTGTTCAGTCAGTGGAGCTGACAGATGTATCTCTTCTTCAGTCAGTGCTTCTGACATGCTTTAAGTGGGGCTTAATGAGCCATCCTAGTAGGAATATGGAAGATTTTGTTACTGTGAGTGATTTGAACTGTGCAGACCTGGCCCAAGAGGTTTCAGTGAAGAAGAATTTCAGTGTGTGGCCTAGAGACTGTTCTTGTGGTATTTTGGTGAAGAACGTGGCTGCTTTCTGCCCTTGTCTGAAGAGTCTGCCTGAGGCTAAGGTAAAGAGATTTATGCTAATTGCATTGACGAAGGAAGTTACCACACATGCTTTGCACAGATTAGTATCCTCTCTGATGACCTATTTAATCTAAGACCTTTCTGGCACTGCTTAAATAATCTATTATAACTGCAGATTAAAGCCTTGTCCAGTGTTCTCCACAAGTTGTGTTTTGTTTTTAGTGAAAGCTCAGGAAAATGGCACTCCTTGACACCGAGAAGATGCAAGTGGCAACTTTTTGATGGCGGTTATGCCTTTCCTGAAGGCAGCCTGGGTGTGCTTTGATTCCACTCTAACAGGTTGTGGGAGTGCAGAAGAAAAGGTTGGTTGCCGCAACCTGGCATAGTTACACCACCAGGGGTGGATGGCGGCCTTGGTTAATTGAGAAAAGGACAAACATCGCCAGTAAATCGTCCCCTCCCCGACTACACTGTCACTTGTAGAAGCCTCATCCATCACAGGGAAAGCTACTGTGGGTACCACGGAGAAGGGAGCTGACTCTTGCTGATGCCTGTGGTAGAGCAGACACAGTGTCCAGGCACTTAGGTCGGTCAGATTGCAGGGTAAGCAGAACTTCTCCTTGTAGGACACGGACTTCTGGCTGGACCTGCATTACTTTTTTCTTTTTAAAAATAATTTTTCTCTGATATGCATGACTATGTTCATGTGTGAATGAGTATAGGCATTTAAATACCATGGCATACATGTGGAGGTCAGAGAACAGCCTCATGTATGGGTCCTTCACCTTGTCTGAGTCAGGGTCTTGTTCATTGCTGGGCTTCGATATGTTGGCTCAAAATAACCCTCAAAATAGCAGTCTCCCATCTCCTGTTCTTCAGGTTTTTGTTTTTTTTGGTTTGTTTGTTTTTTGTTGTTGTTGTTGTTTTAAGAGCCAGGGTCTCACAGCCCTGGCTGGTCTAGAATTCACTATGTAGACCACACTGGCGTTGAACTCATAGAGGCCTGCTGCTTCTGCTGCTTGTCTCTGCCTTCTGAATGCTGGAATTAAAGGTGTATGTGACTACACTCCACCCATCTTTTAAAAATAGTTTTATCACATTTAGGTGTTTTGTGTGTGTGTGTGTAGCCATTTAGGAGAGGCAAATACTAACAAGTGACTTTCCTGGAGGTGACATCGTTTCACGTGGCTGCAGTGGATAGACTCTAAAATTGCCAGGCTTTTAGAGAGTTCATCTCAGACTTTCCTGGAGGTGACATCGTTTCACGTGGCTGCAGTGGATAGACTCTAAAATTGCAAGGCTTTTAGAGAATTCATCTCAGCACTGATTCTTGTTATTATGCTTTTCCTGTTACTATTAAGTAGCATAATGATCCCTGGGCATTAACCTACCCTGTTGGGCTGATTTTCTACAGATCAACAAAGATGTACTCTCTGGTAGTAATGCAATGTAGACAAATATCTTGATTTCTAATATTGATTCTACAGAATTCCTAAATTTATACAAACTATACAGGTAATTTCATGCCCTCTAAGTATGAAGGCTGTAATTAGGGCTCTGTGAACCTTCATGTGTCACAGGCTACTTGCACTCAGAAAGCAGGCATGAAACCGATTTACAGTCAGGGAAAACATTCTGGGCTGACTGTGAAACCATTATCTGATAATTAAAGGTCATAAAACTGGGTATGGGCAATTTATTGTAGGTGCAAGAGCAAAAATAAAACTCTCGATTTACCTACACAAAACTTCAATACTTATGAGACACTAGCAGATGATTTGCCTCTTGACAAAACCATGCTAATTTATTAGAATTATTGATTCACACTCTTAACCTGTGAAGCTAGTGACAGATAATGCTTTCTAAGATAACTAGTCTTAATGGAGACACATGTAAACATCTCTGTTGTTACTTCTTATTCAGTTTATGATTTGAATTTATGTTTGAACTTGAAAAAAGATGCTTGGAATACCATGTGATCCTGTATCCTGAGAAAGTATAAGAACTGAGACAAACAACAATACACAGACGGGTTTTTTTAAATGACTAGAGAGAGAAAGGTTTTTTTTTCTTAATGACTTGAGAGAGACAGGTTTTTTTCTTAATGACAATAGAAAATAGTTTTCCCTTTTCCCTTAGGAATAAAGATTTGAATCTCTTTTTAAAGTGATTTTTTTCTTTCTGTAAGCATAACTTTCTTTGAGAAGGAGTTAGTGGACTCCCAACCTCAGGCTGGCTGGGTTGTGCAGGGAAAAGAACAAAGAATGTCTTAATCCCCTGATGTTTGACAACTGGGTGTTAATCACCAGAGGCCTATAGCTTCTGGCTTCTGGATGACTTAGCATCAAGAAAGGTAAATATCATTTAATAGTAAGCTACTTTTACTTTTGAAAAGCCAAGTTTTGCCCCCCACCAATGCTTCCCCATGGCTGCTATCCAGAGAAAACTGGTGCTTGGGCAGGCTCCTGGGTGTCCATGTTTATGGGCATGTGTGTACCACAGTGTAAATGTGGTGGTCAGAGGACAACCAGGCCTGGAAATCCCCATTTTCCAAGTCAGAACATTAAATCAAGGACATTACATCCAAGTGCCACACTACCAGTAGGGAATGGTATCAGTCTCAATCTGTGTGGTCATTGCTGCTTTGCCTTTGTGTGTGGGTCTAGCTGGTGGCTTTCCTGACCCCTAAGGGGCATGGCAGCATATGTGTGCATACAAATCCACCATGATCCCGATGGCTCATGAATGTCAGGGTTCTGAGGTCTTCAAAGCTTAGACCTGAGAAAGGAGAAACCTTAAGGTGGTTGTTGCCGGATCACCGAGAAGAACCAGGTCTCCTGCCTCAGTATGTCTCTGCCGTGGGAGTCACAGCGTCTCAGGCCACCATTGCATAGAGCCCAGAACTCAGTTTGAAATTGGCCAGTCAAATGGTGTTGACTGATGCAGTCTTCAAACTTCTGTGTTCTGTCACAGATCCTGTGTATTCTATGGTATTCTTATGTATTTGACCCTCCGGACATACGTTCTTGTTGCCAGAATTCAGAAGTTTCCAGAATTTGTTTTCTGCTGTGCTAACTTCTAGCCTGTGGTAGGAGGCTCTACCAAGCTGGTTCGAAGTTCTAGCCTCAAGACATCCTGGGAAGGAAATCTCCGGTTTCTGGTTCAGAAGCAGGTCAGGTCAGGCTGACATTCCTGGCAGATGTTCTGGAAGAGTGAGAAAAGCTGAAAGTCAGAGAGCTGGCAGCAGAATTGCATGTTAGTGATAAAATGGCCTTTGGGGAGCTCAGCCTGCCTGACAGAGTCTCTAGAGGCCTTGCCAGAAGTTTCTGCATTGCCATTGAGGCAGGCCCAGGGTATGTAGCATCTGTCCTACCATAGCAAGGTAGAATCCAGTGGCTTCAACTACTAGACCTGCCTGATACATTTGATAACATTGTGGGCCTGCATAGTCAGGAAGAACTGTTCTCTGGTGGGCTGGCCCAGCAGAGGTTGGATTTCTACTTTAGGTTCCAGAATGCCTCTGTGTTTAGGAGACATGAGCCTGGGTGAGGTCCTCAGATTGAGCAGGCATCTGGCCCATTCTGTCTACCAGGCAATAATACCAGAGCTAGTGCCTGAGCTGGTTTGTGGTTAAGACCATGGTCCAGGTGACGCATGGAACACCTCTGTGCCCTCTTATAGGCTGGCCATGGCTGGGTGGCCACTGGCTTGGTAAGTGCTCCAAAGTGGAATATCTCCATTTCGGCAGATGTGGGGCTTTAATGTTATCCACATATGACCTGCTTCTTATGTGGCCATGTGGCTGCCAGATGCTGCCCAGATCTGGAGAATGCTCAGGAATTTTGAAGCATGTTTTCCAGTGGTGAGAAAGCTGGGTGTAAGCCACATGTCTGTCCAAGCTCTTCCATAGTGACATGTGAGATTATTCACTTATCTATACTGATAACAGTGAGACTGTTATCAAAACTGCTCAAAATAGAGAGATAACCTACATCAGAAGCTCCAAGGACACTGTCTCTCTCCTCAGGATTTTTTGGTTCATCAACCAACTGTCTCGTCTACCACCCTAGAAACCTCAGCCTGCTTGTCCCGATGTTTCTCTTTGACATTGCTGTACTCTCCTCTCTCATTCCTCAGAGCCCCGTTCTCCCAGGTGCAGGGAAGGGCTGCCTTCAGTCTTTACTTTCAAGGTCTTTCATGTTGACCCTCCCCTTAGTAGGTCTCAGTAGC
This sequence comes from Rhynchomys soricoides, assembly GCA_019843965.1. Classification (NCBI taxonomy): domain Eukaryota; kingdom Metazoa; phylum Chordata; class Mammalia; order Rodentia; family Muridae; genus Rhynchomys; species Rhynchomys soricoides. Next base: position 2,302,009 of record JADRCH010000144.1, on the reverse strand, counting down.
AGGGCCTACTGAGATCAGGCACCTACCCTGAGCCCAGATTGTAGGTGTTTCTCAGGCGGTGCCTTGACCAGGGAGACTCCATTTTGAGGGAGGATGATGACTGCAGTCCCTGGATGGACGACCTACAAACTGCACCATCTGCAGGCACCATTCATACATCATGGACTGATAGATGATTTATTCCTGGGAATAGAAAAGGGTGTATTGGGGTGAGTTAAGACTGTAGGGTATGGCATGTGGGGTATATCAAAATTATATCAAGACAATCAGGCCCAAGAACTTATTAGACACAGAGAAAAAAAGACTGTAACTCCCTCAACTGGACCCCATACAAAGATGGGCATATAACACTAGGATGGCATAACCTCACCAACCTGACACCCAGCATTGTCAGAGATAGACAGACAGGAAACTCCTGACTTTCCTTGGAGCTTCACCTCTGATCTGACCTCAGCTGTAGCATGCCTGACTGCCTGGATGTCCACCAGTTTGCTTGTCTGGACCTGGACCTGTCGTTTTTTCTCTTCTCAGACCCACGTTTGGCTTTTTACCTTACAGCTGGGCTCTGCAGCTCCTGCAGCAGCTCCCTCCCAACACTAGTTTGGATCATTTTACCAATACAGATTCTCAGCCCACTTCTAAAATGCTTTAAGCCCTTCTATAGCCTCTCTAACTGACGCTCATTCTGTAAATCACATATATGCACATAGATATATTTGTGGGTTTCGCATACTATTTTGACTGATGCTATGAGGAATAATAGAAGCTGCATCCACCTCGGCAAACTTACTAGGGTAGGTGGATTATCTGGCAATTTGGTATCATTGAAATAATTGAAACTTCTGAATCTTGTGCATTTCTATGTTAGTTTGGTTTCTGTCACTGTGATAAACACCATGACCAAAAGCAAAAGGAGAGAGGAAATGATTTATTTGGCTTGCACTTCCAGTCCATCACAGAAGGACAGCAAGGTAGGAACTCAAGGCATGAGTTTGAGGTAGAGGCCATGGAGGAATGATGCTTGTTGCCTCACAGCTCCTGGCTTGCTCATTTACCTTCTTGTCCAGCCCAGGCCCACCTGCCTAGGGATGGCACGGCCCATAGTGGGCTGGCCCTTCTTATATCAACCAGCAGTTAAGAGAATGCTTCACAGACATGGCCACAGGCCAAACTGATGGAGGCAGTTCTTCACCTGCGGTTCCTTCTGTGGTGACTCTAAGGCTGCTAGCTAAAGTTAACTTGTCTTTTTGTTTGTTTGTTTTGTTGTTTTTTGTTTGTTTGTTTTTTTCGAGACAGGGTTTCTCTGTGTAGCCCTGGCTGTCCTGGAACTCACTCTGTAGACCAGGCTGGCCTCAAACTCAGAAATCCACCCGCCTCTGCTTCCCAAGTGCTGGGATTAAAGGCGTGCGCCACCACTGCCCGGCTTTTTTTATTTTTTTAAACTTGTCAAATTAGACTCAAAAACACTTCATGTAATAACCCACACATAACGCCTCCACACTTGTTTGTCCCAAAGATCTCAGACGAAACACAATTCAACTTTAAAAGTCTCATTTATTCAATAAATTCTGACATAGTGGAGAAACATAAACGCATTTACAATTCCTGACACAGTATACTCATAACACCTAATCTCAAATGGGAATTGTAAAGGACCACTCTAATTCCTTCATCAGTGTGTATGTTTTGGCTCTCATTCTGGATGTGTATTCAGGCATAGTCATCATTTTAAATTTTTTGAAAAAAGGTTTTTGTGCTTGTGGTATATACATATGTTTTTGTGGGTGTGTGCATATACAGGCATCACTGGGGGTGGGCTTAGAGGTTCCAAAAGCCTGCAACAGGCCCAGTCTGTCCCTTTCTACCTCAAGCTGACAGATACAATGTAAACTATTGGTTATTGCTCCAGTACCTTGCCTCTTGTATGCCACTGAGCTCCCAGCCATGATTGGTCATGGACTAACCTTCTAAAACCTAATAAACTTTCTTCTTCTGTAAGTTTCCTTGGTCATGGTGTCTATCCACAGGAATAGAGCCATTACTAGGATACAAGTTGGTACTGGGAGTTGGGTATTGCTGTGACAGGCCTGACCATACTGCTCATTGGAGGAATGCGGACTTTGGAACGCTGGATTGGGAAAGCAGTTGAATGCTGTAAGTGAGGCTTAATGGTCCACACTAGTAGGACCTTGGAAGGTAGTTGTGCTGAGAGCCATGTGGACTATGGAGGCCCAGCTCAAGTGGTTTCAGAGGGGAACAATATTAGCAAAGGAGCTTAAGACCATTCCTGTGGTGTTTTGACAAAGAAAGTGGCTACTTTCTGTCTTTGTCCAAAATGTCTGCCCAAGGCTAAATGGAAGCGTTCTGGATTCATGTCATTGGCAGATTTCAAGACAGCCTGGCATTGCCTGTGTTACACGGTTACGGGTGATCAGTACGTTTCGGAGGAAATGTGAAGATGCAGAGGAGCAAGCCTTGGCTGTGGAAGACCCACCGGGGTTTCTGTGGCAGGGGATGCATTTCTCTGGGTACTGTGCCTGCATTTTACAAGCAAGAAGTCCAGTTCTATTTCTAACTTCCTCCTCCACAGATAAGCATTACAGTAGTTTTACATATTTTTAGTTTTGAAAAACCAATTAAATAAATTTTATCCTTTGTCAGTTTCATGTAGAGGATATATTCGGGTCCTTTGGAGTCCCATTTCCCTCACCCCTCCTCACCTCCTCTTTCCCACAAGGCCCCTCCTACTACCATAGACATGGTTTTCTTTTAATTTCTGGTGATTATGTCCTCATACATGGGTGCTTTGGGTCTCAAAGGACGATTCTTGGGATGCAGCCACTGCACTTAGGTCACAGCTGATGATCTCTTTATGACCAATGAGGCATTTGCTTTTTTAGCCCTTCCATCTTGGGTAGGGAATTTACTAGGACTACTGGGCTTTGTAGCTCTGCTGCCCCTACCAAACTGGCCAGGAATTCATTGCAAAACTGGAGGGCTAGAGTTCAGTCTTCTGATGACCTCCCTGTGGCGATAAGGTCTCCACAGAGTCCCTGCAAGTAGATGGTAGTCCAAGCCCCTCATCGGCTCTGCTGAATAGGTTCACACTCTTATTTTGACTCTCCTAACTGCAGTGTGACTGGATTTGAAGATGAGGTATAATTAAAGTTCAATGAGGGCCAGAACAGTGAGGCCCTTGGTGCAGTGGGACTGAGGTTCTTCCAAGAAGATCGAGACACTTCAGACCTCTCCACACACAGAGGAAAAAACTCTTAGGACACGGGGACAGCGCCACCTGCATGTCAAGGAGACAGGCCTCATTAGAAGCCAACCTTGCCTATACCTGGGCCTTGATGCGAACTTTCTGTACTGAAACAATATTTTTAATTTTTCTTCCTTTTTTTAGTGCTAAGGAGTCTACAATGAGTTATATCTCTAGCATTAGTTGCTTGTTTTAAGTTCTCCAATATCTAGTATTCTATTCAGGCAACCAGAGCAGACCAAGATGTCTCATGATAAAGAATAAACTCAGGTACCTTAGAGCTGGCCTTGAGGGCCACTCTTCACCACCATTCAGCCAGTTCTCTTTCTAACAGAACCCAGACATTCTGGGATAGAGGTCTGGGTGGGACCAAGCTGGACCAGTTCAAGCTAATCTGTACTTTGGACTTCTTGTGACTGGGTATTGGAACAGTGGGCCAATCATCGGGAAACCTGAGGCTTTTGTTCAGTGGTTGAGGAATGGAAGATTCTCTAAGATCTTCTCTCGCTGGGCAGTGGTGGCACACGCCTTTAATCCCAGCAGTCGGGAGGCAGAGGCAGGCAGATTTCTGAGTTTGAGGCCAGCCTGGTCTACAGAGTAAGTTCCAGGACAGCCAGGGCTACACAGAGAAACCCTGTCTCGAAAAACGGAAAAAAAACAAAAACAAACAAACAAACAAAAAAACCTTCTCTGTCATGATTAATTTTCACCATCAGTTTGATCGAGTAAGATTGTGTGGAAACATATCTCAGGATGTGTCTGTGGGGTTATTTTCAGAATGCTTTAACCAAAAAGGGAAGATCTACCCTGCATGTGTCTCCCATGAGGGAGGTCTGAGGCTGAACACAAGAGCACCAGGCTGAGCGGGCTACTCTTATGTCACTTTGACTCAAGGTCTTGAGAGAAGGAAGCTTCAATTGAGAAAATGCCTCAGGTTGCAGCCAAACATATAAGGCATTTTAAAATTAGTGATTGATGGGGGAGGGCCCAGCCCATTGTAGGTGGTACCATCCTGGGCTGGTGGCTCTGGATTCTATCAGAAAGCAGGATGAGCAGACCATGGAGAGCAAGCCAGGAAGCAGCACCCCTCCATGGCCTCTGCATCAGCTCCTGCCTCCAGGATCCTGCCCTGTGTGAGTTCCTGTCCTGACTTCTGTCAGTGATGTACTACAATGTGGAAGTGTAAGCCAAATTAACCCTTTCCTTCCCAACTTGCATTTTGGTCATGGTGTTTTATCACAACAATGGTAACCCTAAGACAAGTATTCATCTTCAGTGCTTCCTGACTGAAGATTCAACATAACCACTTCACACTTGCTCTGCTGCCATGGCTTCTCCAACACAATGGACTAGACCAAGCCATTAGCCTGGACCAAGCCATCAGACTGGACCAGGCCATTATCCCAGACCAAGCCATTCACCAAAATAAATATTTCCTTCCTTAAATAGCTTTCCTCAGGCATTTTGTTAAAGCGATGAGTGTGGATGTCTGGATCATGGGCATGTGTGACAGGCCTCCCACTGCCATGGGGCTGGAGGCCACACGGACAGCGAGCTGAGACACCACAGAGCTGTAGTCTTGGAGATAGGAGTGCTTGCCTAAGGTGCAGGCCATTCTTCAGTTACCTGATGACAAAACCTGTTCATTCTCTTTGAGAATCATTATTTCCTGTGTTCTGTTACTAAAACATCCTGCCAGGAACCCTCCACAGTCTCCCAAGCAGCAGTCAGAGCTGGTTTCCCATAATTCAAATCTGACTCACTCACTCCACAGCCTGAGTCCTTCCAAGGCTTTCTCTTGTGAACAGCATCGGAGCTGAGGCCTTTAAGTCCAGAGAGGCTGGTGCTGTGAGGAAGTCACGTGATTTCCCTCAGAAGAAAACAAGCATAAACAGACCTCACTTCTTAAAGACAGTCTTCTCAAGCCAATGGGAAAATGATGGAAGATAAGGTAACAGCTTCTGAAGAATGAACTATTGTGCCTGTGGTGGGTTCCTGTGCTGATGTAAGTGTCCTGGTGGGAGGCACCATGAGACACTCAAGAAGAAAAATATATTTGGTTTTCTACTTGGTTCTTTTTAAAAATGGACTGATGTTTTAGTGTATTTTATGTATATGTGTGCCCTGTCCGCATGTGTGTCTACATGCCAGAAGAAGGCATCGGATTCCATAATAGGTGGTTGTGAGCCACCATGTGGTTGCTGGGAATTGAACTCAGGACCTCTAGAAGAACAGCCGGTGCTCTTAACTTTGGAGCCATCTCTCCAGCCCTTTACCCTGGTTCTTGATGCAGAAATTCTTAAATCTCTTGAAATTCCCTGAATGTGGTTTTTTTTTTTTTTTCTTTCTGAAGGGCTTCTTGGTAGATTCTTAGGAAGCTTCAGGGTGGGGAATGATTGGATCAGGAAGACCAAGCCATGATTGGATGTTTGTAACTCCAGCCTCATCTCCATCCTTCAGGGAGGAGAGAGGAGTAGATATTGAGCTAATAATCTGACATGCCCCCTTGACGCCTCCATAAGAGCACTCAAACTGTGGTGCTCGGAGACCTCAGCGGGTGAGCAAGGAGGTACTGGGAGGTATACCTCTTCCCATTCCTTGCAACTTAGTAACTCTTCAGTGTGGCATCTCTTGAGCGGTATCCTCTATTATCAAACAGGACAGAAACAAATGTTTTCCAAAACCTTGTAAGTGATTATAGTAACTTGTCTAACCTAAGAAAGTCACAGCAAGAACCACCTGATTTATAGTGAGGTGGCCAGAAATACAGGAGTTCTGGGCTTGTGGTTGAAGTAGGGGTCTGTACCCCCAAGCCTGGGGTGTCTGCATTAATCCTGCCAGTCGCAGGACTGAACAAATTATAGGATGCATAATTGTCCACCAAGAAGGGGAGAGTTCCTTGGTGTGGGGGGAATCCTCAGGCTCAGTGTGAGCAAGGCTTGGGACCCGAGAAGATGGGTATGCTGTCCTGTTGGATACCCTCACCTTACTCACTAGTGGGGCTACCAGATGAACATGTCAGACTGATTCCAGGGGGAGTCACAAAACAGTTAGCATCAAGTTATTTTTTATTTTATGTGTGCTTGTGTGTGCAGGTGCCTGCAGCGGCCAGAAGAGGGTCTGGAGCCTCTGGATCCTCTGGAGCTAGGGCGATATAAGTTCTGGGGAGCAAACCTCTCTGGGGGAGCAGCGAATGCTCTCAATCGTAGGGCTACCATCTCTCCAGCCCCCAGAGAAGCTAGTTCAAGGAGGAACTGTGGGAGAGAGCTCCAGAGAATACCAGGGAAGGGTTGGTGGTGGTCTACGCAGATAGCAGCTCTCTGCTCAGCACACGTTAAATGGACGGTTGTTTCCCTAAGTTTTGTAAGCTGTTGTAGTAACCTATCTAAACCAACGAAGGCGTGGTAGGAACCACCTGATTTATAGTGGTATACAAGCCCATGCGTCTTGTAAACAGCATCCAGTAGGATTTCAAAGATTGAACCTTTGCCTTTTTAAAAATAAGGATTTGTTTGTTTTATTTATGAGTATGTGTGTTGTCTGTGACTGTGCGTACACGTGATGTACACGTGAGTACAGGTGCCTGTGGAAACCAGAGGATGATGCTCTTCCTTGGTTGTTAGCCACTCCAGACAGGTGCTGTGAACTGGACTCAAGTCCTCGGGAAGAGCAGTGTATATGCTCTTTTTATTTTTTTCTTTTATTTTTCTGAGACAGCATCTCAATATGTGTCTCAGCCGTCCTGGAACTTGCTATATAAGCCAGGCTGGCCTGAAACCTACAGAGATCCACCTCTGCTTCTCAAGGTTTGGGATTAAAGTTGTGTGCCAAGTCCAGCCTCCTGCATGCTCTTAACCACTGAGCCATCTCTCCAGCCTGGATCTTCACCTTCTAAGTATGAGACGCTGTCTTCCTTCATTCAGGTCGTGGTGCATCGGAAAAGGCACACTAGGAAAACCTGATGTTCTTCTGTCTTTCCTGAATATACCCTCAGCCTGTCACCTAAAAGGACAAGGACCACAGCTTGCTAGTATTCAGAATTTAAAGTCCAGAGCAGTGGTTTTCAATGCAGTTTCCAGGCAACGGCCATGATTCTTTCATTGACTTTCTCAAGATAAACTCCTGGCTTGTGGCTGTGAGGCTTGAAGGGATCTGGAAATCAGCATGCTAGCTGCCCTAGGGCGTCCCAGATTGCTTTGAACCCAGGCTGAAAGGCAACCTCCATCAATATAAGTTCTCAGAGATCTTGGAGAACCTGATTGTCCCTCCACATTGGACTCAGGTCACACTATCTTCTGTTAGTGTCTTATTTTGTTTAATGCGGTTTCTCAGCACAAGGAGGCTTCCACAGAGCCACCCCTGTAGGATCAAAACATTGACATCGTGAGGTCACAAAGCTTATTGAGAATCAAAGAGAGGATCTGTAATCTCTTTTCCTTTCTTAGAGACGGTGGTCCTGAAATTCTGCTGTGTGTTAGAGCCATCTGGGGAACCTTCAAATGCTCAGTGTCCAACCCAAATGCCCTACAACCTCAGTTGACTTCTGGAGATGCGACCCAGCATTTCTTCAACCTTCTGGTAAAGCCAACATGTGGCCGAGTTTGAGAATCAACTTGCTCGAGTACTCAAGTCTCAGCTTGGACCCAAGGGCTCACACACCAGCTAGCATCCTGCAAGCTATACTGGCACACACTGTCAGGCAGAGGATACTTTAATGTGTATCTCCAGAAACTGAAGATTTAAAGTGCACATCAGAAGCAGGGCTGAGAAAGTCACAGCTGTGACAGTTGCTGCCTGTGCTAAGACCTCAGGTGTGTAGCCAGAGGCTGGAGCCCCCCAGCCCCACAAGTGGCTTATATAGGAGATAGGTTGCTGTCGGGCTGGTGAATTAGTGAATGTGAGGATTCAGGCCAAGAATGACATATCCTAAACTGAGTTATGTATCAACTTCTGCATACAGACAGTTTTTAGAATCTCTTGAAAATACTTTGAGGAGCTGTCTCTTTTTACTGCAGAATAACTCCATCAGGTGGGTTTTCTAAGCTGGAAGGAATTTACACTTGAAGTCCCTTGGACCTTGCCACGCTCGGGCTGCTGGAGCTGGTGTGAGGGCTGTGAGGGAGTGAAGCTGTCTGCACGTCAGCAGCCCACATTTTCTGAGGTGCTACTGTGAACTCTGGTGAGTACTTGATGACAGTGTTCTTAAATCAAACTCTTGCCCACTTAGAAATGACTATTTCATATAAATGTTCCCTCTGGGCACACAAGAGCGGTAGAACGTGCAAAGCAGTTGAACAAGCCGTATGTCACTGTCGGCCACTAGGCAGCCCTCCCTAACCTCCTGATAGTATGATCGAAGATCGGTCACAAGGGGGCAGTATTGCTCAACAAAGGGTTTTTGTTTTTGTTTTTCCAGGGTCTGGCTAACCTGCATCTATAACCTATCTTCCCTAAATATCCAACTGTATTAATGCTGGGTTCTTCCACAATCACCCACAAGCAATTAAAAACACAGTACAGGCATCTGTATGCACTAGACCTTTAGTCTGAGGGCTGGCAAGATGGCTCAGGGGTTAAGGGTGCTTGCTGCAAAAGCTGATGACCTGAGTTTGATCCCAGGAACTCATATGGTAGGGAAGGAGAACAGACCCTGGAATGTTGACTTTGAAAAAATAGAAAGCTGTCCCTGCCCCTCCACCTGCTCCCATCCTCCAGCCACCCCCAGACCCGCTTGTTTCAGAGTTTTTATGAGGCCCCAGGTAGCTGTTACTGCAGATAGGAGAGTAATCTTTTTCTGGAAGAAGCATACTCTGTTAGCAGCCGTGGCAAGCAGGCGGCTTTGCTCTCTGAGCAGCATTGCTTTGTGGGAGCATGCAGGGTTGCGGCCTCAGTTTCTCCTGTTAGAGAGATCACAGAAGGCTCTCAGGCTATGCGCCCAGGTTAGATGCTGTATAGCCTCTCTTTAAGGTCTTTTTTTTGGGCTGGAGAGGTGGCTCAGTGGTTAAGAGCACTCACTGACTGTTCTTCCAAAGGTCCTGAGTTCAATTCCCAGCAACCACATGGTGGTTCTCAACCATCTGTGATGTGATCTGATACCTTCTTCTGGTGTGTCAGAAGACAGCTACAGTGTACTCATATAAATAAATAAATAATTTTTTTTTTTTAAAAAAAGGTCTTTCTTCCCGGCCACAGCAACACTGGCTCTTCCTTCCTCCACCGAATGTGGCCTGTTGTGGCCACGCAAAGAGGCTTCACTTCTGTGTTTATGGCTACCCCTCCCCCCCCCCCCCCCCTTGGCCAGCCTCACTACCAAGCTCCTGCCCAGAAATGGCTGTGATCCTGAGCCCTGGGGTTTTTGATCCCAGCCTCCACTCTCTCCCCATGACAAGCAATGTTCTGGCTTGTCTCACTCTGCATCCCAGGCACCAAGACCTCCCAAGAGTACAAAGGCTCCCCAGGGCTGTCAACCAGGGACACTAGTCCCAGGCCCACCCAGGCAGACCTTCTTCACAGCATGGCTGCCATGGGCTGGAGTTCTTGCTCTCTCTCTCTCTCCAGTGTCCCTTCTTTGGAAGGAAGCCATGAAGTCCCCTTGGAAAGCAGGGAGCTCGAGTCCAGCAGATACTGTATATAGTCTTGATGAAAAGCCAGCTGCAAACTGAGGTACCGCCACAGAGAGCTTTGCATTTCTGTGGAATTTCCTTTGAAAAAATGTGGGGAAAATTCTTGAGAGATTCTCTGAAGCCCCACAGGGGTCCAGGCAGTCCCTGCTCTGCCTTCTGGAACCCACATGACCATAACTGACCTTGTTTGGATTTGGTAGAAGAAGGCTGAGTCTGGAGAGAAATGATTCCTGTGTAGCCTCAGGCTCACAGGGACACACAGAAAGAACTCTTGGCCTCTGTTCCTGCTGTCTGCATTAGGCCCACCTGGTTCCTAATTCCACAAAAGTCAAGTCTGTCCAAGGCTCCGAGACAGTGGCAGTGGATGTGAGGACTCAAGTGTCTTCCCAGACCTCTATCATGAGAAGGACTTGGTAGGTGGAAGGAAGATACAGGAGGGGATCTGTGGGTGAGATCTGTGTTTGGAAGATGCTGTTAGCCATAAAGCCCAATACAAATAACTTTCGTATGAGCTAATCTCATTATGTGTAACGACAGGTCTGCCTGCCCTGTTGGTACTGAAGCAGAAGCGGATTCAGCCACGTGGAGAAAGATAAGAGATTCAGGGGTCAGTTTGGGGAAGTCAGAGTACTTGTCACTGAGGGTTTGGAGGGGGTCATCACTGGGTATTCTGATAACTGAAGAGATGGCTGACACCTGGGTAGCAGGGAGTAGGTGGAGTTTAGAACAAAGTATATATACTTTTGATATACTATTGATATATATATATATATATCAATATATATCTACATTATAATTAAAAGAATAAGCTTTTAGTGCCCCCTAAAGCTACTTGAGTCGTTCGCACCCAAACCAGTGTGTTCTTCAGTCAAGCTAGTTCCCTAGTGTGAATCTCCCGGGTGCAAGATGACCATTCTTTCATTCAGACGTAACAGGGTAGCATTCAGAGACTGACATGTTTGGTCATACTTATCAGCGTGCTTTTGGTGTCTCAGGGAAAGTGGGAGAGGGGAGGGAGATAGAGAAACAGAGACAGAGACACACACGCAGAGTAACCAGCAGGTTTGGGGCTTTGATCTTTCAAAAGCACAGCACTTAGTGATGGCCGCTGAGAGCAGACTCCTGTCTGCAGAGGCAGGTATCCGGGAAATGGAGGGAGTAAGGCCACCTCAGAGGAGGCTTCTTAGTTCTCTTGTCTCCTTCCAGGATGAACCTGCAAGACCTTGGGAACTTGCTCACAACTTGGGCAAAACACTTCCTACCCTTCAAAAAAGTCACTGATCTGCAAAACTGTGAACACACAGCCTTCAAGCCAGTCAGTAGCAACACTTTATATAAAGCACGTTGGTGGTGAAGAAACTGTTCTGACGAGTGGGCTGCAGAGGCTTAATAATGTGTTATCTTAGGAGACAACAAGGCTCATGCTAGACATGAAGAGGCCATGGAGGAATCAGCCGGATTCCGTTTTGTACACATCACATTAACTCAGAGGTTCATGCCCACTACACGTGTGAATGGGTGTCAGTGCTGGGCTTGAGCGAAGCACCAGCGTCGCAGATTCCAGAGAAGTTGCCCATGCAAAGAGGCATAGGTTACTAGGACTATGGGTGGCCATGTTTGAAAGGCTCAATGCTGGTCATGTGACCAACACTAGTGTAAGATGCCATGATCACAAATATGAAAATAAAACACGGAGACCTTCACAGTGCTGGTCACCATGTCCAGGGTAATATCTCCAGCAGTCCCCCAGCACTGCACAGCGCTGTGCTCAGTGTGGATTGCCCTGACTATGAGCTGAAGGAAGAGGGTGGTGTGGGTATCATGGGCACTTGCCTATGATTTGCTTTTCTTTCTTTTTTGCTCTGTGGTGAGGTGGCTGTAAGTGAACAGATATTGTTGGCACAATCACAGCTTTCTATTAAAGAGAAACCAGATGGCCAGCATCGGAGTGACCCTGAAGTTAACACCTGAGATCACAAAAGTGGAGGTCTGAGTCAGGGAAGCGGTTAGAGCCGGAATGCAGTGGATTGGGTACACAGGAATGGTGCTGATGTGGCACCCCAAAAGGCAGCCTCCTGTGAAATTTTAATGCTTATCTTACGGCCGTGCTACGAGGTGCGTACGGAGGGGTGAAATAACTTGCTGAAGTCTCACTTCTTCCCCTTAAAAAGTCATGATTAGCAAAATTGTGAACAAATACCTTTTAAGCCAGTCAGCAGCACCATAGTTTATATAAACAAATTACCCTGGTGCTGAAGAAAGCATTCTAGGAAATGCGACACACGGCCGTAATAATGGAATCATCTCAAGATGCAAGGATGAGGTATTAGCTAAGCTAGGGCGGGAAAGCTCTCTCGTGCCGTGCTATAAATTATGACAACATAACAAAATAAGAGGCTAAACGGGAATATTGATAAGCCTGACACAATGGAAAGCTTCTATATGTCGAGGATACTATTAAGCTAAATTTAAAAACCAACCATGCAATAACCCATTGGATTAAAGTACAAAACCAATCTTCATCTTAGCAACTTCTGACTGCTAAGAAAAATATCTACAGCACACTGAGGTGACAGCTGGCGACTGGCTTTCCTTGAAACAATGCTTTTTTTTTTTTTTTTTTGAGACAGGGTTTCTCTGTATAGCCCTGGCTACCCTGAAACTTGCTCTGTAGACAAGACTGGCCTTGAACTTGCAGAGATCTGCCTGCCTCTGCCTTCTGAGTGCTGGGATTAATGGCTTGTGCCTCCACTACTAGGCTGCAATCCTGCAGCTGAGGTGGACCTCCTGTGGCCCCTGTGGCTCTACACCCTCATGATTTCTCCTCTCCTTGAGTGTTTAGGGTGGTGGACTTACTTGCACCCTGTGGCATCTAGGAAAGGTGGATGTGCAGAAGGACTCCCCTCCCCCACTTGACTGGGACTTGTGTTGTATCTCAAAGTGACCAAGGCACTTACAAACTGAAGGATAATCTTGTGGTGACCAAGTCTCTCAGCACCGTTTTCCCAAGAGCACATGCTTCCCTCAAGCTTCTGGGCTTCATGTTAACAGTTATCATGATGTTTTACACTTTTCTGTTTAGCATTACAACTTGCATGGTGTCTGTAATCAGTGTCTGTTCTGTTGGTGTGGTGCTAGGCATGGAATCAGGGCCTCGGTGTTCTAGTCCAACATTCTTCCCTTTATGTTTCCCTCCCGTTACCTCAGGCTTTTAATGAAATAGAATCTTCCTAAATTGTCCAGGCTGTCCAATTTGTCCTCCTGCTTCAGCTTTCCTAAGTCACTATTTTAGTTTTATTGTTGTTATTTGTTTGTTTTTGTTTTGAGACAGGGTCTGGAACTCACAGAGATCCACCTACCTCTGCCTCCTGAGTGTTTGGATTAAGGATGCATACTATCATTTCCTGCTCTAACTTTTTATTCTTAAGACTTATTTTAATTTTTTTGTTGTTGTTGTTTTGTTTTTTTTTGAGACAGGGTTTCTTTGTGTAGCCCTGGCTGCCCTGGAACTCACTCTGTAGACCAGGCTGGCCTCGAACTCAGAAATCCACCTGCCTCTGCCTCCCAAGTGCTGGGATTAAAAGCGTTTGCCACCACTGCCCGGCTAAAAATTTTAAATTATGTTATGTGTGTTGGAATGTGTATGCACATGCATGCAGTACCTGTGGAGGCCAGAAGAGGGTGTAGGACCTCTTGGATCTGGACTTTCCTGCAGTTGTGAGCCTCCGGAAGGGGATCGAATCAAACTTGGATTCTCAACAAGAACAGTGGGCTCTCTTAGAGAGAGACTGTTGAGTTATCTCTCGAGCCCTGCCAAGTTTTTAAAAAATTATCTTTGGATGTTAATATTGTAATTGATTTGGGGCATCACTAAAGTGTTCATGCAAAGTCATGAACTTAACGCATGCGCGTTTTGGCGGATGCCTCATCTCTTTTCTTCTCTATTCTAGGACTTCCGTATTTCCTGAGACTCAGTAATGTTGAAATTAGGCTAATAAATATCCCGATAATGGCTTATAAATAAAGCCACCAAGTAAAGGGATCATATGAATCGTTAAAAGCCAGGCGACGAATCTTGAAGAGAAAGCCTGAAGAAGAATGAAAATCTGGCTTCTTGTGCCAGTTAGAGAAATTGCGAATGATGAGCTTAGACTAGGGGCTGGAGAGGACACTGAGGCAGATGGTCCTTTTGGCTTAGAGATTTACTGGGAGAGTTCTAAATGCCACAGAAAGATGGCGGGAGCTTAGAGGAGAGCAGAGGCCTGTGGGGCAAAGTGGAGGAGTCCTCTTAGAGATTCAGAGAGGGAGGGAGCGCCCTTGCCATGTGATGATGGGTAGCCCATAGTATGTGCTTGAAGCCAGAGGGAGGGGCGAAGGTATCTGTCATGGAGATGTAGTACCTGTCCCCTCCAATTGCTTAGGTAAATTTCTTTTAGGGAGGGAGGAATTCAGAATCACAGGCAGACTTCCTCATGAGTACTTGTCATTTTCCTGTAGCTGTGGGATTTTCGAAATCAGCAATGAGGGTGGAGAGGGGAAGAGGTTGCTGCAGGTGGATGTGACCTGAATAGCCCCGAGCTCAAATTTCCAGAAGGTAAAGGAAGCCTGGGCTGCCAGAGTGCAGAGCAAAGAGGAAGTTAATGCAGTGACTTCCAGTCGGACCTGAGCTACTCTGACCATTCTGAGAGTTCTGGGACCTTCAGGATTTAACTTTCTCTACTCTGCCTGTGGTCAGGAAGTAGCTCTCACCTACTTCTCTAGGGCCTGTCATGAGTGCTACCATACTCCATAGCAAGGTGACAATGGGCTAAGCCTCTGAAACTGTAAGCAAGCCCCAATTAAATGCTTTCGTTCACAAGAGTTGCCTTGGTCGTGGTGTCTCTTCATAGCAAGAGAACGGTCAATAAGACGGCTTGGGTGGAGACTGTACAAGATGGGTGCCATGATTTTCATGTCTGGTAACAAAACAACCTCCACAGACCACAGGATCAATGCACACACATGTTATTATTTAGGGACTGTGTCTTGTAAGGTGATAGCTGGTGTGTACAGCGAGGCAACATAAACTGAAACCCCTGGTAAGAATTCTTCGTCCTAGATGCTGTGAAGAACGCTTGTGGTTCATGGAAGGAGGTCAGAATGTCAACACTAACCAGAGTTGGAGGAACAGATGTATCATGGATGACTTTTAGGGGTTGAAGACCTCGGTGCAGGGAATTGCTGTACAGGTAGAGGAAATAGGGACCTAGAATTAGCATTGGGCCTGGAGCTGTGACTGGAACCCAAGCCAATGCCTTGATTACAACTATCCAAAGGATGAGGCTAAACATTGCCTCATTGCAGCCCATGGAGACTGTGAGGTAAGAAAGGTAATTGCTCATGCCTGGCACTTGGTTGCTTGGCTCAGCCTTCTTGGGATTTGCTGTCATATTCTAATGGATAGCATGGTGTGGGTCATCACAGACCGGGGGTGTTAATAGATGTGCCTTCTCCCAGTCACAGACAGGACATGGAGGTGCCAAGTGGCAACCAAACTGCAGGTGAGAGTGGTCTCTTTTAGGACACAGTGAAGAAGCAGTGTCCCGAGAACCTGGATACCTGTCTGCATTCACTGTCTTGCTGTAACTAAGCACCCCAGTTGGGTAATTCACCGAGGGTAAAGGTTTACTTGCTTCACAGTTTTAAAGGCTGGGAAATCCATGACCATGAAGCAGGTACCCTGAAGGTCTCATGCTGTGTCATCACATGGCAGCATCAGAAAGAGAGAGTAAGCATGTCACAGATTGCCACTTGTATTACAAGGTTACTCCCCAGTGGCCATGGAACTGAGTAAATCATTTATCAGTATGGTTGCATTGGGGACCAAACTTTCAACATTTTAATTTTGGAGATACTCCAAGCTATCTGTGGCTCTACCCTAAATGTTAAAAGTTGACTGTGAGAGGCTGGTAGAGCAAGCCCATGTGCTCAGCATCTGATTGGTGAGACAGCAACTGTTCATTTCACTCAAGACACTGAGTCACTATTGGGTCATTTTGTTAGAGCATCTGGTCTAACTTTCTTGAGAAGGAAACCACATAGAAGAAGAAGGAGGAGGAGGAGGAGGAGGAGGAGGAGGAGGAGGAAGAAGAAGAAGAAGAAGAAGAAGAAGAAGAAGAAGAAGAAGAAGACAGAATAGAGAAAAGACAAAGGCTAAGTGTCTTAGTTCCATGACCATGGCAACTCTTATAAGGACAACATTTAATTGGGGCTGGCTTACAGGTTCAGAGGTCCAATCCATTATTATCAAGGCAGGAACATGGCCGCATCCAGGCAAGCATGGTGCAGGAGGAGCTGAGAGTTCTGCATCTTCATCTGAAGGCAGCTAGCAGAATCCTGGCTTCCAGGCAGTTAGGATGAGGGTCTTAAAGCCCACACCCACAGTGACACACCTACTCCAACAGGGCCATACCTTCTAATAGTGCCAGTCCCTGGTCTGAGCATATACAAACCATCACACTAAGTAAGGGCCACTGTGAGCAAACAGACATGACAGTACCTAAAGAACGGACAGGTGTTCCCTTCTATTCCTTTTGTTTTTAAAGATGAACTTATTATTTTTTTATGCGTATGGGTGTTTGCCTGCATGCATGTCT
Organism: Rhynchomys soricoides; assembly: GCA_019843965.1. NCBI lineage: Eukaryota > Metazoa > Chordata > Mammalia > Rodentia > Muridae > Rhynchomys > Rhynchomys soricoides. The sequence continues at coordinate 2,285,489 of JADRCH010000144.1, read as the reverse complement.
GTGCACCACTGTGTACTCGGTGCCTGCAGCCAGAAGGAGGCGTCAGATCCCCTGGAACTGGAGTTACAGATGGTTGCGAGCCACCATGTGGCTGCAGTGAATTGAACCTGAGTCCCCATGCGAGAGCAACCAGTGCTCGGAGCCATCTTTCCAGCCTCATTCTATGCCATTTTCACTGGAAGTAGGATCTGTCTTCTCTGGGATATGCCTTTGCCTGTCTGATTGGTAAAACTATTTAGGAAGGATTAAGAGGTGTGGCCTTGTTGGAGGAAGTGTGTTGCTGGGGGTGGGCTTTGAGGTTTCAAAAGCTACACCATATCAAGCCCTCTCTGGCTCCAACTGTGGATCATAGGTAAGCTCTCAGCTACTGCTCCAGCACTGTGCCTGCCTGCCTGCTGTCATGTTCTCAGCCATGCCTGTTATGAACGAATCCTTTGAAACTCAAGTAAGCCCCTGTCTTCATTAGATTTCTATTGCTGTGACGAACACCATGACCACGGCAAATCTTATAAAAGAAAACATTTAATTGGGGCTGGCTGACAGTTCAGAGGTTTAGCTCATTATCGACATGTTGGAAAGCATGGTGGCATGCCGGCAGACATGGTGCTGGAGAAGGAGCTGGGAGCTCTACATCCAGATCAGCAGGCAGCAGGAAGAGAGAGTGAGCCGCTGGGTCTGGCTTGAACTTCTAAACCTCAAAGCCCATCCGCAGTGACACAGTTCCTCCAATAAGGCCACACCTACTTCAACAAGGCCACACCTCCTGGGCTTTTCAAATAATGCCACTCCCTATGAGCCAACCAGGAAAGGGGCCATTATGGCCCAAACAGCCATAGCCTCCAGTTAAATGCTTTCTTTTGTATACTGCCTTGGTTATGGTGTCTCTTCCCAGCAATAGAAAAGTAACTCAGACAATGTATAATCACCTCCCCTACCCAGAAATCAGCAAATTAACAACTGTTAACCAGTGAGTGTCAGGGGCTTGGGTGTTGTTTATATGTTTCATTTAGCACTTTTCTTGACTGTTTGAATTTTGTTACAATAAGCTTTTATTGAAAAAAAAAAAAAACCACCACAACAAATAGTTACCTGGTGATTTATGCGCATGTGTGTGGATGTGTGCATGTATTATATTTATATTAGTGTTTCTACACACAAACAAGACTGGTTATTCCAGCATTAGTCACAATTGCCAAATTCAGCACCTTGGTGGCTCAAATAAGAATTTCCTCCATAGACTCAGATGTTTTGGATACGTAGTCCCCATCTGATGGTGTTGTCAGGGTAGGTCTAGGAGGAGCAGTCTTATTGAAGGAAGTCTATCATACGGGCAAGCTTTGAGGCTTCAAAGTCAGGTGCTATCATAGTTTGCTTTCTCTGAACTCTTGGGCCATCCTGGGCTGTGTGGATTCCTGCCAGGTCTGTGGCTCTCTCATGTTAAAGATGCCATCTTGCTGTCATAAAGCAGGGATATTCTAGAAGGTCGGTGGCCCTGGCCTTGGGCACACATGACTCTTCTCTTTGGCATTCATTCCAGGGCTATTTATAGATTTGGGCTGATCCCCCCGGGTTGTGTGCCTATAAAAACCTTGCAGTGTGGGCCAGCTCCCTCAGGGGTGTGTGCCTATAAAGGCCCTGCACATGTGAGGGAAGTGATGCTGCTGGGGAGAGCCCTCATTAAAGCTTAGAACGCTTTCTTTCTGGAAGTGGAAACATTGAGTCAAAGACCATGAATACATTTAAGGATTTGGATTAAAAACCAAAACAAACCAACCACCACATGGAGAGTACAGCCCAATGTGCATAAGCCTCTGGTGACCTGTCCCTCAGGGTGGAAGAGCTGGTGGACAGAGCAGGCCTGGGTCAGAGTAGGAAGCATCTACCCTGGAGTCCATGCCATGTGGACCATCAGGGGAGGACTGTCTCCTACCAGGTATGTGGTCCTCATTCCTTCCCCGGATACAACCCTGCTAGACCTGACATAGGCTGAGGGGTTGCTACAGGGTCTAGCTTCTTGGAGGGTTATCTAAACATGCCCAATATTCACCTAAAGAATCCATAACTGATAACCACACAATAGACTTACCAAAAAAAAAAAAATCATTAAACTCCTTGTTCTTAGGGTTTCAATTGCTGTAAAGGGATACCATGACCATGCCAACTCTTGTACAGGAAAACATTTAATTGGGTCTAGCTTACAATTCAGAGGTTCTGTCCATTATCATCATGGCGAAAAACATGGTGGCATGCAAACAGACATGGTGCTGAATAGGTGCTGATAAGCAGGGAGACAGTGAGACACTGGGTCTGGCTTGAGCATCTGAGACCTCAAAGCCCACCCCCACTGACACACTTCCTCCAATAAGATTGCACCTCCTCCAGCAAGGCCACACCTCCTAATAGTGCCACTCCCTATGGACTTATGGGGGCCATTTTCTTTCAGACCACCACACCCCTCATAAAGCTTTGAGTAGGTTTTTGATTTTGCATTGGGCCCCTCCTGGCCCCTTGGCTGCATACAGGCTGAAGTTGAACCCTCTTGTCTGACTTTGTCTGACACCCCAGCTCACTAAGTCTCTTATTTCCACATCTTTGTGTCATTTTACAGCTCAAAACCCTTTCTGTTTTTTGTTTTGTTTTCAGATAATACAAGAATCTTGGTGTTGTCAATTTTTTCTTTGCTTCCCACCTCACTACATGTTTGCCAGATCTTCACTTGGGATGGTTTCTGACAGCAGGGCTCTTCTCCTGCAGATCACCACAAACCCCTCTCTTCCACGCCTCTACCTCAGGGTCTACTGTGGGGACGGAACCCAAGACAGCAAAAAACTACCTTCTTCTTTTTTTGAGAGAGACACACATACAGCTGAACTTCTCATCTTCCCACCGCCATCTTCCAGGTGCTAGGATCACAGGCGTGTGCTACCACACACGGTTTGTGTGCTGGGGATCCAACCTAGAGCTTGAGGCAAGCTGGGGGAGCAATCCGCCAACTGAGATGTATTCCCGGACTGAAAATCTGATTTTTTTGACTTGTTAATTTAAAAAAAAAAAAAGCAAAACATAGTTTTAGATGAGATGTGTACAAAACCTAACTTACTTAGTCTCTTTCTTGAATTTGTTTCTTTTTTTCTTCTGGATGGATTAAACCCTCCTAAGGATTTCCTCAGAAAAGTTTTGTAGAGGAAATCCTTTGATATGATAAATGTGTGAGAAGGTGCCATCGCTTCATTCTGTGGAAAAATCTGATTTATGCTGTTAGCTTAAAGTGCTTTTCTTTCAAAATGTGCATTTCTTTATAGTTCTGTATAAAGAAGTCCTGCTGCCTTCAGGAGGACCAGAGGATCTTGGGTTTTTTTGTTTTTTGTTGGTGATGTGGGCTGAACTGAGTTCCCTTGAAAAACTATGTTGAAGCTCCCTCATTCTTTTTTTATTGGTAATTTCACACATATGTATGCATATGTTTTGATCAAGTCCACCCCTCTCTGCCCTTCCCCTCCTTTCTTTTTGCTCACTGCCCCCCTCAATTCTTCCCCTGTACCCTCATAGCATTTGTAAGCTACTGGGTACCAGATGTAAATGTCTCCTTTATTCATCTGAAGTAACTGTCCTCTCAGAGGCTCACTGCCTCAGTCTGCTAGCCCAGGCCCAGTCCTGGAAGCTTCTAACCTCCTTACAATCTAATCTAGGCCTAGAATGTTTTCAGCCTCTGAGACATACTACTGAATAAACTCACTGTTTTTAGTTCTTTCTGAGCTCTGGCTGGCTGGTTCAACTCAGCTGTTCTGGCTCAAACTCCTCTTCAAGCTAACTGACTCAAACTGCCTTCTCTCTCTCTCTCTCTCTCTCTCTCTCTCTCTCTCTCTCCTCAATTGCTTTGCTTGGCTTCATACTAACTCTAATAGAATCTTCTGGCTTCTTCTCATTCTCTGGCTCATTCCATCTTTTGTTGAGGTTTGGTCTTTTGCTGTGTATTGTAATGCTAAGTGTGGACCCTGAGACCTGGTAGCCCCAGAGATGAGAGAGTTCACACTGTAGACCCAAGTGATGCTATGTGACCTTGCCCCCAAGTTATTTCTGATTGGTGAATAAAGATGCTGACAGCCAATAGCTGGGCAGAAGAGACATAGGCAGGGTTTAGGTTCCTGGGCTTGAGGGTTGGAGGAGAACCACCCAACCAACCACCTCAAAGGGGAAGAAGGAGGTGAAGGTGCCATGGGTTAGGTGAGTCATTCAAACATGGCCCTGAGAGCTGGCCAATTGGAGTTAAAAACAGCTCAGACGAAACATATTAAGTAGTAACTCGGGGTTATCGGTAGATAACCGGGAAAGTAGATTCTAATAACATAGAGGGTAGGTGTCTGCCCAGCTCTTGTGCTGGTTAAGGCTTATTGTAAATGATAAAAGTTGTGTGTCGTTTATCTGGGAACTAAGTGATCAAAGGTGGGGTATAAACCCCAGATTGGAATTAAACATTACTGCAACAGTCTTTACCTGTGTCTAGCTTGCTCTCTCTCGGCAACCTGTCTCTGTAAAAGTCTCCCAGTAAAACTGCCTCCTTCCTTTCTCTCTGCACTGCCCCTCAGGTAGCTTCCCTTTCCTCTCTCTTCCCATGAGAGTTGGGCTTGTCCTAGTCTGTCAAATCTTTCTCTGATTCGTCAGTTTGTCTGCCACTCAATTAGACATCACTTCAAACACGGCTTCTTCCTTTTACAAACTAACTTCACCTGCATCGTTTGGGATTAAAGGTGGGTACTAAGGGTGTGTCTGTATCCCAGCCGGAGGGGTTAAAGGTGTGCGCCACACCACAACCAGAAGCAAGCGTTCTGAGTAAATAATACAACTGCAGGGTTCACAGTGTGATCAAATATCCTGCAACCAGGAGACATACCCTCCTAATGTCATGTCTCTTCCTCCTTGTCTCCCCCCCAACCCCTCCCTCCTCTTCTTCCTTCTTACCCACAGAGGACGTTTAGTGCTGCAGGTATGTGCGTGGGTGGAGGGCTACCCTTACGTCTACCAGCACATGAACAGCCTCTCAAGGAGATATGCTGAGGTGTTGGTTTCTAGCAGTGTGCAGGTGACCTTATTTGGAAGTAACGTTGCCATAGTGCGATTTGCTAAGATGAGACTGTGGAGCAGGGTCTTGTGCAGTATGACTGGTGGCCAGATGAGGTGCAGACACGGGGGGTGGGGGTGGGATCCTGGTGACAGTTGTGAGAGAGTGGAGTGAGCCATCTTCAAAGACCGCTTGTAACTCCAGATGCACTGCCGGCTGAAACCATGGGAGGGCGCTGACTTGCTCTGCCTTCAGACTTGGAGAGAGCCATCCACAAAGACGGTTTGTAACTCCAGATGCACTGCCGGCTGAAGCCATGGGAGGGCGCTGACTTGCTCTGCCTTCAGACTTGGAGAACAGGTAGGACACTCTACCTGAACTCAAGCTGCCATATCTGCTCCTTCGTGGGTGACCCTAGGAGGTGGGTGTAGCAGGTAATCAACCATTTCTTCTGGGGACTGGGAAGTTTCATTTTCTTACACTCCCTCTTCACCTTTTTGGTTTGTTGTTGTTGTTGTTGTTGTTTCAGGTGTCTCTGTTGCCCATCCCATACTGGTCTTGAACTTGTAATCTTCCTGCCTGTGTGTGCAGGGATTATAAGGTGTTCCACCACACTCAGCCAGCACTCCTCTTTCCTTTGTAACATTTTCAATCTCGGGCATCTTGCTCTAGCAGTAGAAAATAGACTAAGATTCTGGGTGAAGTTCTCAGATGTCATCTACGGCATCTTTTGGGGACACACACACACTTCTCACTTGCGACATAAAGTCCAGTGGGGCTCAGACACCTGCCCAGCTCCCCAGAGCCTGAGCATTCTGAATGGCTCTCTTGTCTTGAGTGGTAGAGCATGTCCCACTTAGCGGAGTGGACTTTGGGGTAATATTCATGCTGAAGGACAGTGTGCCCTGTCTGAGCGGCCAGGCACGAGGGCTGTCTGCAGATGTGGAATTCAGAGAGATGGGCAGCCCCAGACAGAGGTCTCTTGCCCAGGGATTGAGTTGTGGTTCCTTGGCCCTGCTGTGCAGTTTGGAGGCTGATCAATCCCTTCAGAGAATAGAGGCCTCATGTTTTATGGACAGAGGGTGCATAGCTCCCAGAAGACAAGGCGCTCACTAAATGCTCAACCTTTGAGGGCACATTTTGTGGTAGCTAGTGACTGTTCTCTCTGGGGGCTGTGAGGTGGCCCGTTTGGCTCCTGTATTCTGGATAGAAATGTAAACTCCTGCAGCACACGCACGGGTGGCTGTGAGAGGGGAGAAGGAATCCATGAAAATGACTGTGGCTGAGCCAGCCTGGCCATTGCTTGGAGTTGGGGTCAACTCAGTGAGCATCAACATCTACAGGGATGTGATCGGCTGCTTTCAAAGGCCACTCCACAAAGAGCCACTCCCTGAAAAAGGCATCTGTGCTGCCTGTGCCCGAGGTTGCATGTCTGTGGTGGTCTGGAGTCCCTTTATCAGGTAGATGGTGATAGTTTGTTGCCTGCCGGGGATGGAGCCAGGGCCTTGGACATGCTGAGGACCTACTCTAGTTTGAATGGTATACTTAGTCCTCTGTTAGTGCTGACTGAATCGGTGCCTTGTGCATGCTAACTGCTCACCCTAGCCCTGAACAACACCTCAGTTCTCAGTTCTGACTGACTCTAAAGTTTCCCTAAGGTCCACATGGCCACCCTGAGGACAACTCTTCTTCTACCTACCCTTCATCCTTCTCCAGAGGTCCAGAGACACAGAATGGGTTCCCATGTCAGCTGAGCCAATGCTTCAGCACTGTATTTGATATCGAGCCAGTTCCTTGGCTTTCAGTGTAGCACATTCTAAGGCCAGAAAAGCAGTCACTGCACTCCTATCAGAAGCTAGTGTTGGTCCTGCTTCTCCTATGTGGATCTCAGAAAAGTCACAGGCATCCCTCAGTCTCAACATCTTGCCTGTGTCAGGACACTGTGTGAAATCAGAGAATGCATATGGAATAGTGTCTGGACAGGAAGGCTGTAAGGAAGGGGCTGTTGGTAATATTTTGGGTCCATCTCCTCTGATAGTGCAGGTGATATGTTTTCCTTGAGCAGAACAGAAAATTGACTTCTTGGTGCTGTGCTGTGTGTATGTGTGTGAATTTGTACGTATGTCTGTGTCACTGTGTGTCTGTGTGTATTATTGTGTATATGTGAGTGTGTGCATATTTGTATGTATGTGTGTTTATATGTGTGAGTGTGTGTATATGTATGCGCGTATGTGTTTGTAAGTATGAGTGTGTGTATGTATGTGTGTGTGTGTTATATGTGCATGTATGTGGTCTAGTTAGTAGACATGCAGGATGGGCAAGAAAACTATAAGTCTGTGTGGACTCTCACTTAGAATAGAAATTACAGGCTGGAAAGATGGCTCAAAGGTTGAGAGCACTGAGTTCAATTCCTAGCAACCACATGGTGGCTCACAACCATCTGTAATGAGGTCTGGCGCCCTCTTCTGGCATACAGGCATATATGCAAGCAGAACACTGTATATAATAAATAAATAAATCTTAAAAAACAAAAAAAGAGTAGAAATCACTTTCATGAACTGCAAAATTGAAGATTAGGTCTAACAAGTAAGGAGGAGACAGGGAGACATTTCAGTCATTAGAGTGCTTGCTGTGTAAACGTGGGATCCAGGTTTGTTCCACAGAGATATTCTCTGTCTCTGTCTCTCTTTGTGTCTCTGTGTCTGTCTCTGTGTCTGTCTCTGTGTCTGTCTGTCTGTCTGTCTCTCTCTCTCTCTCTCTCTCTTCTAGTCCTTTTGAATCAAAGGAAATGACTCCGTATTCCAAGTGGCTGTCCTCACATTTACAGTGCTTTACTGTCCATCAGTGTCTATTCTGGTCTATACCGCATCCCGGCATCAGGTTGTGTCAACACCTGGCACCGTCTTCCTCCCATCTGATTTTTTAAACAAAGTATCCAGAAGGGGAGAGAGTATTCTAAACAGATCAAACAAGCAATAAAACCAGCCATTGTCCTCGAGGGTCTTAATGGCAGACCCTCTTCTACTCTCCAGTGTCTCTGTTGGCATTTGATCAGTGCTGGCTGTCCTATTGGCACATTTACACAAATTACTAATGAGCATGGGCAATGATGGCCATTCTACATTCTGCCAAGACACTTCTGAGTGAAGGCTGGCTTCTGCAGCTTCTGGAAAATAGTTGTTGAGGATTTAAGAGTGTTGCCACCTGTTAAACTATCAGTGGTCGACATTGGCCAGTGTAGGCATACTTGCATCATGGAAACTGAAACAGCTTCACATCAGGGATTTGATTTCCTTCCTAGGGAATCAGTTTATCAGCATTCCACCATTATTACCCCTCCCCAGTCTCATCAGTTTCCTTCTTTTCCTTTTCTATGAGACAGAGTCTCTCTATGTAATCCAAGCCTTGAATTCTTAACCCTCTGCTCCTATCCCTGAAGAGTTGGGATTGCAGATGTGAGCCACCACACTTAGCTTTCGGTTGTCTTGAGATGAGAAGAACTATCTATCACCTGCGGAAGACACAATGTCCTTTTAGCCTTTTGCAGAGGGGAAACATTCAACATTCAACAATGCTTTGCTTGGACCTGGGATACTTTGTCTCCAAGAAGAAGGGAAAGTTGCTCTGGTCAAAGCTGAGCCACTGGAAAGGATCTGACCCGGTCTAGGCAGGCGCATAGTAGGATTACAGGTGATCCTCTCTCTCCCCTCACAAAGCTCAGCCTGGAGATGCAGCTCAGAGGGTAAGGTTTTTGTGAGTGTCACACTGTGGGTTTGACTGTCACCTTTAGGTACTCCTATGACTTGAAGAAATGGAGGCAGGAATGTGAGCTTGGGTTTGCAGGTAGGACTGGCTCCTCTGGAAAAGAAGTTGCCATCTGGGGTGACGATGGAAGACCTTCATCTTGCAGCCTGGCTCACTTTCTAGCTGGGTTTTGGCTCTGCCAACCCAAGCTAGATTAGAATCGGGGTTTCTCAAGGAGTAATTCATTTTTGGAGTGCTCCTCGGGTTCTGAAATTTCAGCATGCCAATGCTAAATGATTCCTTGAGGGAGAACACTCCTCCCTTCAGACACCCCAAGGCTAACGTGGCTGAGATTGACAGATAGGCAAAACATCAAGAAACTTGGCTTTTTTTCTTTTCAAAATATATTTAACTTCAGCAAGCTGTAAGCCAAGCCCCTCGCAGATGGCAGACAACTTAATTGCTGTGGTCAACTTGTCTGACATTTCTTGGATAGTGTTGGGTGCTGTAGTAATCCACTGAAAACAGATCTCAGCCCACACAAAGGCATGCACAGGGTTTTAGCATCTCCACTTGGCCGCCCCAGCCCCTGTTCATTGGTGCACCATCCCCCACTTCACCAACCAAACTCTGGTGCAACTTGCAAACACAGCGTGTATTTCTTGGATAGAAAATTCAAGAGAGGCCCAGGACAAACTGAGTCAGCACTGTTGTTTTTTCATGGGAGCCTTGAGACAGTGGTGACCTCAGCTGGCTGTGTTTCTATATAATCTGTCTTCCACAGTTGGCGTGTGTTCTGGGCCTTCAGTGTCACTTACACCCCTTGTCCACAAGGTGGCGCTAGTTGTACGTTGCAATATGGATCTTGGCCGCCTTTCTTGACCGGCTTCTAGGTGTGAGGCATTATGCATTTTCTGCTCTTTGTACCCGAGTACTATAAACGATGTTTTCTGAGCCCGTGATTTCTGATTCCACATAGAGGGTATAATTTGGGGTGTGTGTGTGTGTGAGAGGAAACGTTCTGTTTGAATGCTACAGTGAGTCACTGAGCTCATGGCCGTCTTCCCGGCAAAGTTAAAAATAAAGCTTCAGAGCATATCCATGTTTCCTTCAAGATCTCTGTTTATAGTGTTTATAGTAAACACATCGAGAACAGGCAGCAGCCAGTGGGCCATGCTTGTGTTCTCTCTCTCTTGCTCTCTCTCTTGTGCTCTCTCTCTCTCTCTCTCTCTCTCTCCCTGCCCTTCAGGTGAACACACAGAGGCCAGAACTCCTTAGGTGTTTCTTCTATCACGCTCCCCATGGGTTTTTGAGATAGGGTCTCTCGATAAACCTAGAGCTTGTTTTCTGATAGCCTGGCTAACCACTGCACTTCATGGATCTGTCGCCTGCACCTCCGCTCTCTCAGTGTCAGGGGGTTTCGATCACACCTAACTGTGCCTGGCTCTTATGCTCTTATGTGTGTGCTAGAGACATGAACTGCAGCAAGCACTGAATCCACAGAGTCACCCCCCTGCTCTTTCTGACATGTCCTTGAAATGGATGTGTGCTGGATGGTTAGTTGCTGTTTTAGGGGACACTGCCCCCAGTTTAGAAAGGAGGTTCTCTACCTGGAACACATGATGGTTGCTCTAATCAGCCATGACAGTTGTCCCTTTAGGAGCAGTCAGGATCCGGATCCACACAGGAGACATCCACATGAGAACACAGGGAGAAGGAGACCATCTACAAACCGTGGGGTAGGCTTCATCAGAAGCTAGATCAGGGAAGGCAGAGGTAAGGAGTGCAGGTGCAGACAGGAAGTCTCTGTCCGAGCAGGTAAGAGTTGATATTCACTGGGATGCTTTAGACTGTAAGCCATGAGTAAGCCCAATCAAAAAGGCTTAAATAGCAAGACAGAATAGCAAACCCCTCATCTGCTGTGGCTCATCATGTAGGTCCCAGAAGCAGTCCCAAGGACTTCAAAGACTGGGGCTTCTTCCTTATTTCTGCTGCTGTCTCTTTGTCATGGCTGCTGCTTTGTAGTGTCCTCTGGATGAAAGAAGGCTGCTCCTGCCTATCAGAGGCAGGCCTCCCTTTTCTCACATGGCTCTTTACCAGGAAGGAATGGCTATCTTGAAACCCTATCACTTCCCAGCCCCTTTGCAGCCTCCTGTGTGCTTGGTCAATCCAGGGCACTGGGTCCCTTCATGCTGTACACAGGCCAGTCTGGACAAGACTCATTTGGGGCACACTGTACAGCCCCTCCCCCTCCTTTCTCCTTCTTCTCTTGGCTGGTACTCTATTTGGGTGTCAAAGTCCACTCTTCTCTTTGGGAATGCAGATCACTGGTTCATATGTTTTAAGAGGCTAATATAGATATTCCAGGATATACATGATTTAAAGATTTAAAGTTATTTTTAATGGTGTGTGTGTGTGCGTGCGTGTGTGTGCTTGTGCTTATGTGCATATGGGCACAGGTGCTGTTGGAGGACAGAAGGGGGCAGAAGATCCTCTGGAGTTGAGTTACAGATGCTTGTGAGCACCTAACATGGGTGCTGGGGATTGAACTCTGGTCCTCTGTAAGACCAGCAAGTGCTGTTAACCACTGAGCTGTATCTTCAGCCTCTGACTATGTTTAATAAAAAAAAAAAAATTATTTATTGTGTCTGTGTGGTGGTGGTGATGGTGTGTGTTTTGTGTGTGTTGTATGTGGTGTGTGTGCATGTGTGGTGGGTATTGTGGTGTGTGTTGTATGTTGCATGTGGTGTGTGTGTGTGTTTTTTTGTGTGTTGTATTGTGTGTGTATATGTGGTGTGTGTGTATGTGTGTGTGGTGTGTATGATGTGTGTGATATGTTTGTTGTATGTGTATGTGTGGTGTGTGTGTGTGTATGGTGTGTGGTGGGTGTGTTATTTGTGGTGTGTGTGTCCTGTGTGCATGCACATGCGAAAGTGCACATATGCAGGTCAGAAGACTATTTGCGGGGACTGACTGTCTCCTTGCATCATGCGGGTCCACGGGTCCCAGACTGAACTGAGGTTTCAGGCTTGGCTACAGTGATTTTACCCACAAGCTGTCTTACCACCTCCTCTTTCTGAATATTTCTAAGGACTCCATATCCCAACCGATGAACTGTGGAGTGAGGTTGGCACTTGCTTTCTCTCTTCTCCTGTCTGGGACCCTTCATCAGACAGAGGCAGGCCATCCCTATCACTGCTGGTTGCCCCAGTGAAGGGTCCTCCTCCCCCAGGGAGGTCCTTGGTGCCCTACCCTTCTGCTGACCCCCATGTAGTGTAGAACTTGGAGAATCCTCTACCCCATGAGAGGTGGCTTTCCAGTGACATGTTGCAGAGATCCAAGTGTGAAACCAGCCTGACATTGGAAGGCACATGTTGGTTGGGTGGGACGGTGGGAACAGGCAGGTGGGAGCACAGCTGGCCTGCAGGGCACACCTGACAGCAAAGCTCCGCCCTGAAGCTGCCCCATCCTGAGCCTGGGACAGGGCCCCTCTGAGCATCACCTGCCTCCTAGACCTGCTTTTGTTACTCAGGACCCCAGAACTCCACTTCTACAACCCCCAGAGTTGCTTCCTGGGCCTGATTCCCAAGAGCAGTCTGTGAAGGTCACAAGCCTGAGACCCAGGCTTAGCCCTGAGTACCATCCAGCAGTGTGGCTGGAGTTTGTCTATGATGGGGGCTTCTCAGGGAGTGGGACAAAGAGGTTGGAAAGGAGACGGGAGAGCAGAGTGGCCTGCCAGCTAGTAGGCAGGGCCACCTCTTCCTATGCCTCTGTAGTCTCTATGTTCCAAGAGACCAAAATTCTAAATTATTATTTTTTGATGTCACATGTCATATATTGTCATAATGTAGTATCTTGTAGCCCAGGCTAGCCACAAACTCCCTGTGTAGCCAAGGATTGCCTTAAACTTCCAAGTTCTGGGATTATAGGCATATGCCATCTTGCCTGGTTTATGCTATACTTGTAAATGTTGAACACACACTCTAATAACTGAGCAACTGTCAAGTTGTTAAAAGGCATATTAATGGTGGTAGGTTAGATACAACTTAACAGTTTGTTACCTTGATTTATCATTTTGAAACATTTAGGAATGTGGTTTGTATTTCTCCACCTTCATGCCTGCCCCAGACCTGACTCTCCCACACTAAGACACGAGCAACATGTTCATACTCATGAACTGCCAACAGGGTGGGTTTAATCTGTTTTCTTCAGTCTTTCTCACTCACCTAGCACAGGCTAGCTCCTGCTTCAGCCCCACTTGCGAGTGTTGAGAGCCCCGCAGCCAGGACTTGGGACTCAGTTATGTGGTTCGTTTTTTGTCTGAGAGGAAAAAGATGGAGATACTGTGCACAAAGCGAGCAACACACATCTGACACCGGGATGCTTTCTCTCCCTGCTGGCCCCGAGTTACACAGGGCAGCTGTCTTAGTTAGGGTTTCTGTTTCTGTGATGAAATGCCATAACCAAAACCAAGTTGGTGAGGGAAGAATTTATTTCCACTTACACTCTCAGGTAACAGTCCATGGCTGAAGGATGTCAGGGCAGGAACTCAAACAGAGCAGGAGGCAGAGGCCGTGGAGGAGTGCTGCTTACTGGCTTGCTCCTCATGGCTTGCTCAGCCTGCTTTCTTATAGAACCCAGGGCCACCAGCCCAGGAGTGGCCCCGCCCACAAGAGGCTGAGCTCTAGACCCGCCCCAACACTCCCATCAATCACTAATTTAAAATATGCCCTACAGCTGGATCTCTGGAAGCATTTTCTCAGTTAAGTTTGCCACCCTTCAGATGACTCTAGCTTGTGTTGAGATAAGACTAGCCAGGAAGTGGCCCTGTTGCCCCAGCAGCTTCTCTTGAAGTCACCTTTTCCCACGGGTCTGAATTTTGGTCTTCTCTGTAACATACCACCCGTGGCACTGCGGAGGGGTATCTGGGGCCTGGTTGCTGCTCTCAGAGATGAGGAGAAAAAAGTGAACAGGAAAGGGAGCCCTCGGGGGTGGGGGTCAGGGGGACATATGATGAGTTCTTACTTGTGCTGTCTAGAGACAACAGGGAGCTGCAGCTTCTCTAGGGTTAGGATGTAAGTATTTGGAGAGGCAAGGGCCATGCATCCCTGCCACTGTCCGTCAGAAGCAACTGTAGACAACTGATAAGGGAAGAACCTGAAGCCTGCTGTCCACAGATCCTCTTCTTCCTCTCCTTCCTCCTCCTTCTCCTCTTCACCCTCTCCCTCCTCCTCTCCCTCCTCCTATTTTTCTCCCCTCTAGGTCCTTCCTCCCATCTCCTCTCCCTCCCACAGCTGCAGTGTGTGTAGAGCAGGCCTTTTGAAGACCCCTGTGTCTGGAGGGCCTTTTGGTGTTATGTGTAGCTAGGAAGTAGAGGGAGGCATTTAAGATAGAATGTCAGAGGGCCTGGGAATGCCAATGTGTGGCTTTTTCTAAGTTCATAGTCAACTGGAGAAGCATCCTGACTCCCTCTTATAAGCAGCCCTGCCCTCCGAGCATAGTCCTCTGCTGCCTACATAAGGAACCCCAACTGGAGCATCAGGGACCTCTGGGAAGGCCGCTGTGCTGTGCCTTAACCTTCCAAGAGTGGATCCACTGCCTGACTGTAGTCTCTCCCAGGGCCCTCTCATCCTGGGCCTCTCTGTCCTTCCCTCCCTGTACCTGCCTCTCAGTGGCGCCTTTGCTTGTTTGGCTTGAGAACTCTCACTATGTAATTGGGGCTTTGTGATCCTCCTGCCTCAGCCTCCTGAATACTGAGGTTCTCAACAAGTATTTGAGCTACAACTCCCAAACACGTTCTGAACGGCACTGTGCCTCACCACGTTTGCTCTCCCTAGCCAGGGGTCCCAGAATGCAGAGAGTGGAGAGCGGAGGCCATTTGCTCAATAGCATTTGCTCCATCCTCTTGATAGGAGGAGCAGCAGTGTGTGCGTTCTTAAGTAATTTACAAGTAGCTTGCATGGAAGGAGGGGCAGGGAGTTGGGGTTATTTTTTAAAAAAGCAATCTATCACACATACAGCTGGTGGTAGAAAAAGTACTTAACGTATCCAAAGATGTTCGACAGTAAATCAGTGAAGAGCTGCAGGGTTGGGACCTGGAAAAGGACTGAGGTCCAGCAAGGGGACCGAGCCAGCTTTTGTGAGCCCTTCCTTTAGAAGAGGGAGTGGAATACACTCAGCATTCAGGACCTGCTGGAGAACAAGGCTGCGCTCTTCTCCAACTCATTAATACTAGGTTTGGAAACAACTTACAGAGCAATAGTCTACGGCAGAGGACTGACCAGAAATGAACTGACCTTCACAGTAAAGAAAGCTAGGCTTTGATTGTCCCAGTCCCAGAGTAAGCACATTCAGAGCATTTAACCCACAACTGTCATGGGTGAATGTCATTTCTGTTTGGACAAAGGTGACATACACCTGGATTTCTGTGAAGTTCATTATACATCATTGTGAGGAATTTTAATCCAGCAACATGGCTGCTGTGGCAAGGAATTATATCCAAAGACCTAGGTCTGTGTGAGCTGACTGGAATGCAGACACGCCACACACCTTTAATCCCAAACAATGTAGGTAAGGTTAGAAAGAAGCAGCCATGTTTGAAAGTGATGGCTAATTGAGGGGCAGACAAAGTGATGAATCAGAGAAGGATTTGACAGAATGAGTCAGAGATAGGATATGCCCAACTCTCACAGAACAGAAACGAGAAGCTGTTTAAGAGCAGTGTAGTCAGTTGGGAGTCAGTGCAGTCAGTGTGGTGCAGTGGAGTTGAGTTTATTCGTGAGTTTGCGCAGTTCTGTGCAGGTCAGCAGAGGCAGGTAAAGCCAGAGTATAAGAAGGAGCCAGAAGATTAGAACAAATTGCCAGAGTTAGTTTGAGGCTGAGCAGATCAGTGAGTAGCTGAGAGAAGCCAGATAGAATCAGCCATCTTGGAGAGGAGTTTGAGCCAGAACAGCTGAGTTGAACCAGCCAGCCAGAGTTCAGAAAGCTGAAAGGGGTGAGCGTATTCAGCGGTAAGCCTCTAGGATGACAATAACATCAGGTTAATTTGCTTTTTTTTTATTTTATTCTTTCACATTGTCTATTACTAAGTGTATTGGTGCTACAGGGATGAATCCAGGGCTGTGCACATGCTAGGTAAACACTCCACTAGCAAGGGCATGACTGAGCCAGTGCCTGTGTGTGTGCGTGTGTGTGTGTGTGTGTGTGTGTGTGTGAATGCGTGTGCGTGTGTGCGTGTTGTATCTGTGGTTTATGCACACATGTGAAGATCAAAGGAAGGCAACCAATGTCCGACTTTATCACTTCCCACCTTATTCCTTGAAACAGGTTCTCTCTCGGGACCTGGAGCAAGGCTGCTGCCAGCAAGTCCAGTGATCTTCCTGTCTTTGACTCCCGGCAGTTCTGAGGTGACAGGTACATGCAGCCAGACCTTTTTAAATGAGGGTGCTGGGGATTTGAATTCAGGACCCTATATGTGTGCAGCAGGTGGCTTTGCCCACCCTTATCACTCACTTTAAATGACCTGGCATGTGAGATAAGGCAACATTCTGGTCAGGGAAGAGACAGAGAGAGTCACACAGAGAGGAATTAGGAGGTAAAGGGAAAATATTAATTGGAAGCATATGAATTTTAAATAGCTATGCTTAACGGGGTCAGTAGAATCTTTGGATTTTGTCAGAGTACTAGAAACTATAAAGGAGAATCAGGAAAAACTTAGAAATTAAGAATACACTGTGAAATTAAGGCTTCAAGGCTTCCTAGGATGAGATACAGATAAACTGAGTCAGCTGGAATAAGAAAACCTCAAGAAGTCAGAGGAGAGCTGAGTGGAGGGCCTCCTGAGCTGACTAGAGTTTTGCTTCCCTTGAGTTTCCTTGATCAATGTCCTTGAGTACCAGAAGCTTATTCCCAAGATAGGACTGCCGTTCCCACTTTCTAGAAAGTTCTTCCCCAGATATTCAGCTTCCTGCTTTCTCTTGCCACTTCAGGAGTCTCCGTGCTTCTCCCTCGGCTCTGTCTCTTTCTGTGATGTGATATTCCATGTGTGTTTGAATATGGTCTCTGTCTCTGTCATTACAACCGGGGACCCAGGAAGGCAGGGCCTTTATCTTGGTCATTCCTGTATTTGGAACATGGACCACAATGCCCAGCATGAGGTGGCTCTCGATAGATGTTGTAGGGTGGTGGAAAGAGGAGGTGGCAGAAGGTTGGTCCAGCTAGGCCAGCAGTGACGGAGTCTTGGGTGTTCTACCCCCTGGGAGATAGGGAGTTTCACTCTGCTGGGTCCATTATGGGGTGGGGCTGGTGGCCTCTCCAGCAGGGTAAGCCCCAGGTCACCACAGACTACGGAGAAGTGTTATTGAGAATTCTGAGCGCTTCAGGGAAGGTTGGGGTCTTTCCAGAATGACAGGATGGGCTCTGGATAGGATCACCTGCTTTGTGAATTTTGAGTCTAATTTAGGAGACTTTACTAACAGCCAATTAATATAGTTAAAAGACTTAGTCAATGCAGTGGAGACCCTTTTCCCCCAGATCATTGAGATGAAGTTTAAAAGAGGTTTAAAAAAACTTTAAAGTCATTTTACTTATTGAACAGCAAAAAAAGCGAAGACATCTGCTACCATGGCAACAGTCTTTTGGGGAAGCTGTAAAGATGGCAACAGGAAGTAAATGTGCTCATAAAGTGTCCACCCAGACCCCAGGAAGGGACCCCTTCTCCCGATGCTGCACTCTCGGCTCCAGGGGTGACTGACCTGGAATAAGCGGCTCCAAGTGCTTGCTGGTGTCAGTCTATGAGCACAGAGGTTCTGGCATCAAGGGTTCACGGCCCTAAACTCTGATTTGTGAGGTGTGGGCTTCCTGAAGACAGAGAGGGGAGGCCAGGACTGAGGCCCCACTTCCTCTTGAGATGACTTCTGACCCTACCCTTGTAGGGAGATCAATGAACAGCACAGCCCTCTGGAGGGGAGTTTTGACTCCTGGCATCAGAACCCAGAAGGGAGTGATTGCTGCTCCCCCCCCCCCCCGAGATAGAGGGCCTGTCTGGGGCCCACAGGTGTGGTGCTGGCCATTCACTGACTGTCAGTCATGTCCACCATGTATATGCATTTGAAGATTTCGGAGACCAGAGGTGGAAATGGCAATATCCAGATATAATAGCATACAATATAAAAAATACATTACCTATAATTATGATGCCACACTATATCACCATTTCATCCCATATCATATATATACATATATGATATATATGATATCATGCCACTATCGTATCATGCCACATTATATCATATGGATAAAGAAGGAGGCATGGTGGTGCACAAAGGATCAGGAGTTCAAAGCCATAATGGTTTGAAGTCAGCCTAGGGTATGTGAGACCCTGTCTCAGAAACAAGCAAGCAAGCAAGCAAGCAAACAAACAAACGTATAAACATGGTGTGCATGGGCATATGTGCATGTCTTCATGTGTGTGGTATGCATGAATGTATGTGCGTGCCTGCATGTGTATGGGGTGGGTCATGTACAGGTGTGTGGTGTGCATAGATGTATGTGCATGTCTGTATATGTTCCGTATATGAATGTCTGCACATGTGTGGTCTATGTATGTTTGTATGTGTGTGGTATGCATGGGTATATGTGCAATGCTGCAAATGTGTGGTTCATGAATGTCTGCATATATGTGGTATATACATCTCTGCATGTGTGTGGTATGCATGTGTGTATGTGTATGTCTGCACGTGTATGCATGCACATGGAGGCCGGAGGTTGATGTTGGGAATCATCCTTCCTTGCTCTCCACATTACTCAGTGAGTCAGGCCTTTCAGTCAAACCCAGAGCTCAATGATGTAGCTATTCTCTATAATTACCTTACTCTGTGATCTCCATCTCTGCTGTCAGAGGTAGAAATTACATGAAGGCTGAAAACCTACTCTGATGGCTCTCCTTGGTAGTCTACTTGACTACATCTGCAATTAACTAAAACCCAAGCACCTGGGTGCACGTGTGAGGAACTTTTCTTAATTAAAACATTTGTAGTAGGAAGACCCACTTTTAATCTGGGTCATGATTTCTGCTGGACACGGAAGAAGGAAGCTTGCTCTCTTTGCCTGTTTGCCCTCACTCTGGCTGGCAAGTCCATTCCTTCACTGATATTAGAGCCTGCTTCTTCCAGATTCAGGTGTGTAATGAGGACCAGCTGAGACATCCAGCCTCACAGACTGTACAACTACTGGATTCTTGGAGTTTCTAATGGTAGACAGTCGTTATTGGACTAGCTGGACCACAACCTGTAAGTCACTTTAACAAATCCATATATATAGCTTGCCAGAGCGAGGGCAAGCAGGCAAAGAGCAAGCGTCATTCTTCCATGTCCAGCAGAAGGTGTGGCCCAGATTAAAGGTGGCTCTTCCCACTACAAATATATATATCTCCACACATATATAAGTTCCGTATACATACGTGTGTGTATATGTATGTGTATGTGTATGTGTATGTATATAAATTCTATCAGTTCCACTCCTCTAGAGAACCCTGAATAATACACTTACCCAGCATTTATGTTGGTTCTGGGGTTTGAACTTGGTCGGTCCTCACATTTGGAAGGGCAAGCACTTTAACAACCAAACCTCTGCTTGTTCCCAGATACTGTTGTGTGTTGCATGCAGGACACATGTTACACCTGTAATGTGTTTCGTGTGCTGTGGCACACAGGTGGAGGTTCTCTTGTCCACCTTCACATGGGCTTCAGGATCAATCTCAGGTTCCCAGGCTGCATACTAGATGCTTTCACCTGTGGAGTCATCGTAGCAGCCCTTGACTAATGCTTCCTTCTCTTTTCAATTGTCAGATGATCTTTGTGTTTTTCAACTTCCCACAGAATGGTATTCTGAAGTATGTGTGCGCAGTGGTGGGAGCTTCTAGCTCATTAATGGACGCTGTGTTGCATAGCCACTGCCTTTTCTGATTAACGCCCGTGCCTCATGGTTTAGAAACTGGCTGCTTTCATCAGTGACATGCATTTGCTTTGCTGCACAATGGGTCCCTTTGACACTGATCACCCGACCTCCCTGTGGTTGTGTGCTGTGACTAGTTACCCAACCCTGAGGACCTGCCCTTCTGCTCTTCGAGGCTAGCCTTTCCATATCCACACCTGGGGGTTGGCAGGCAGTGTTGGTCTTTCACTGTATGGATTCTGGCTCGATGAAGCATCACCCCCGTTATTGTAAACAGTCCACAGAGGGAGGAGAAGAGGAGAAAATGTGTGCAAGCTACCCTGGAGACAAAGGGTTCGATTCAAAATATAGAGGAAGCTCGGGAACAGCGGCAAATCTTCCCAAACATGGCCTTGCTTTAAGTTTGCATTCTTAAATTAAAAATAATTACCTTTAAAAGATAGAAGGTGGTCAGGGATGTAGCTCTGTTGACAGCTTATCTAGCCTGTACGAGGTCCTGGGTTTGATTAACACTGGGCATAGTGAAACATGCCTGGGATCATACTACTTTGGTGGTAGAGGCAGGGGAATCAGAAGTTCAAGGCCAGACTTGATGATGTAGTGAGTTTGAGGCCAGCCTGGGGTAAAATAGATTTTTGTTTCAAAATACAGGAGTTTTCACATCCTTTCCTAGGGTCTAACATGGGAAGGAAATGAGGGACGCTTCCAGGCAGAGAAGTGGAGGTGAGATCTGAGAGAAAACAGGCTGCCTAGATGTTAGGTGTGTGTGTGTGTGTATGTATGTGTATGTGTGTATATATGTGTGCGTATGTGGGTATGTGTGTATATGTGTATGTGTGTATATGTGTATGTGTGTATATGTGTATGTGTGTATGCATGTGTGTATATGTATGTGTATGTGTGTGTGTGTAGCTAGCACACAGGCTCCTGTACATTCCTGCATGTGTGTGTATGTATGTGTGTAGCTAGCACATAGGCTCCTGTACATTCCTGCGTGTGTGTGTGTGTGTGTGTGTGTGTGTGTGTGTAGCTAGCACACAGTCTCCTGTACATCCTGAGTGTGTATGTGGAGACCTAATTTGGCCTTGAACTCCTGAACTCCAGTGACTTTCTCTGTTCTTCCAGTAGCTGGAACTATGAATCTGTAGCACTATGCCTAGCTTTGGAGTTTGTTTTTAAGTAAAGGTGACTCTTAATACTTTGACATGCTCAAGGCAGTCTGCAGCTCCTTGCTGGGGACAGTGTGCTGCATCCACTGGAGCTGAGACTTCCTTGCTCGTGTGGCAAAGGAAGAGAAAAGTCAGGGAGAAACTTACCTTGCTTTGAGGACTATTCCCTGTTGATGCTGTGGCTTGGCCATCTGTGCTTTAGGACTCCTTGTGACCAGGTCTTTCTGTCCCCAAGGCCCAGCTCTCAAGTGGGCCCAACTCCTTTACCAGAAGACAAAGCTACACAGGCATGTTTCCTGAATAAAGGCCAGGGCAGTGGTATGAACCTGTCATCCAGTGATGGCAGGAGGAGGCAGGGGCATTGCCAGGGCTTGCTGGCCAGCCAGTCTGGCCAAATTAGTGAGTTCCAGGTTCAGTTGAGACTCTGTCTCAAAAAACAAGGTGGGAGCAATCAGGGAAGACATCTGACGTTGATCTCTGGCCTCTACACATACATGCAGGAATGTATGTGAGTCTGTGTGCTAGCTACGTGTGTGCATGTACACACACTCACACACACACCACACACACATACACACACCCCTTACATCTTACATCTAGGCAGCCTGTTTTCTCTCAGATCTCACCTCCACTTCTCTGTCTGGAAGTGTCCCTCATTTCCTTCCCATGTTAGACCGTAGGAAGGGGAAGTGTTTCTTGGCAGAGGTTAGTTGGTACAAGCTCAGGGCAGGGCAGCCACACAGGGAGGAAAGGGTGCAAAGATGCTGAGATCAGGAGTAAACACAGACTTCAGCTCATGTTTGTGCGGCAATCACTCTTACCCACCGAGAAGGCTCAGGATCACCTAGGGGCTACACTCTTGGCATGTGTGTGAAGGTGTTTTCAGGGAGTTTTAGTTAAGAGGGAAGGCTCACTGAGAAAGTGAGGAGCAGCCTTCCTAGGATGGGGTCTTAGATTGAATAAAAGGAAGCCAACAAGGGACAAGAAAGTCATTAACACACAGACCTGACTGCATCTGGCTGCATAGCTAAGCCCGGAAAGAAGAAATGAGTACACTCTTGGCATCTGATGACACTGTGTGCACACATGTGTGTGTATATATGTGTGTATGCATGTGTATGTGTATGTATGCATGCATGTATGTGTATATGTGTGTATGCATGTGTGTGTATGTGTGTATGTGTATATGTGTGTACATATGCATGTGTGTGTATGTATGTATGTGTGTACATATGCATGTGTGTGTATGTATGTGTGTGTATATGTGTGTATGCATGTGTGTGTATGTGTGTATGCATGTGTGTGTATATATGTATGTATGTGTGTGTATATGTGTGTATGTATGTGTGTGTATATGTGTGTATGTATGTGTATATGTGTGAACATATGTATGTGTGTATGTGTGTGTATGTGTGTGTAGATAGTTTCTTCCTTTCCTTTATTCTTTTCATGTGTCTGCATGTATGGTATGCATGTGTATGTATGTGCACATATGCATGTGTGCACGTGGATGCCCGAGGCTGATGTCAAGGGTCTTTCCCCATTGTTATCCACCTTATTCATCAGAGACTGGGTCTCTCACACAACCCCAGAACTCATGGATATGGCTGTTCTAGCTACCTTACTTTGGGGATTTGTCAGCCTTCAAAGTGCAGGTTTTACAGGCGGGCCATCAGACCCATGTGACATTTATGTGGATTCCAGGGATCTAAACTCTAATTCTCAAGCCTGCTGCTTATGGTTTACCCACTGAACCGTCTCCCTGGCTCTAATCTATCTTGAATCATGAAAGAGTTATGGCTTAAGAGCTAGGCTCAGAGCAGCCTGGTAAGACACAGTGGCTCTTGGTGGCCTTGGACCCCATCCTGCCATGGATGGTGACTTTGTATTCCTCCCACTTCTGTGTCCCAAGGATGAGACTCATGAATTCCTTCAGGCAAGGAAGATACCATTGCCTTCTGTCTCTGTTGTTCTTGTTCTGTACCACCAGGCACACATCTGCTTAGAGACACACCCTGGGATAGTTGGCAAGAATATAGAAACAAACAAACAAACACTGAGGGTGCCTCCCTCAGATGCCTGACAGTCCAGCCCGTGAAGCCACAAAGGAGCCCCATGAGTTCTCATTTCTTGCTCACACTCAAATTGACGCACTTCTAATACCAGGAAAAGGGGAACACGGCTTTATCCCTAAAGAGGAACCGAAACAAACAACCAAACAATTCCATTCAAGAAAAAAGCAGACACAACCTGGGGAAATAAGGCGTGTGCCTGAGGTCAACCCGCTTTCTGAATGAGAAACAGGATGTGGTGGGGGACTCAGGGCTTTTAATAGACTGAAAAAGAATGGTGGAGGGGCCATCCACGTTCTGTGGATGAACCAGCCAGAGCTGGTCTCACTTGGTTTCATGATGATTCCTGACAGGCTCACTCACGTTCCACCCTAGAGCCTGGGTACCACTGACTCAGTGGTTGTGGACCCTGAAGCCACAAGGACCAGCCGTCTATGGTTGGCCTGCCTCTGTGTGACTTACAGAAGGCTGTGACTAGGTTGGGTGATGTCTTTCATGTTGGCCTTTTGCATTTATGTTACTCAGTTCTTCTGAACTAGGGCGCCACGTTCTGTGGGTATATTGTCAGTCAGGGTGTCTTTCACTCTGGTGCACAGGGCTCTCGGAGCAGACGCTGGGCATTTTCCATACAGGATCCTGCTGTTCAGCTTTCTGACACTGCGATTTGACATTGCAGTCTACAAAGTTCATCTATGAAGTCCATCCTAGAGAAGTGCGAAACTGAATTACAAAAAAGCCTCAACCAACCAACCAACCAAACAAACAAACAAAAAAGGCAGGAAAACCCTCATGTTTTAAGTAGTTTAGGATTTAATGCTGGCCTATGATCAAGTTGTGCTCAACTGCAGGCTGGACATACCCATGCTACTCACTCTGTGCGTGTGTGTGTGTATGTGTGTGTGTGTATGTCTGTGTGCGTATGTATATGTGTGTGTGTGTGTCTTTCTGTGTGTATGTGGGTGTATGTATGTGTGTATGTCTGTGTCTTTCTGTGTGTGTGTGTCTTTCTGTGTGTGTGTGTCTTTCT
>JADRCH010000144.1:2242050-2261455 GCA_019843965.1 Rhynchomys soricoides | reverse complement strand
TGTGTGTGTCTTTCTGTGTGTGTGTGTCTTTCTGTGTGTGTGTGTCTATGTGTCAAAATAACATGGAGCAAGCTTTCCTTCACACAGGCTGCTCTGTGTCCCTTGGGAATGCCTGAAATGATGGTTTGTAAGTGCTTGGCCCAGAGAGTGACACTATTAGGAGGTGTGGCCCTGTTGGAGTAGGTGTGTCACTGAGGGTGTGTGCTTAGAGACCCTCATCTTGACTGCCTGGAAGCCAGTCTTCTCATAGCTGCTTTCAGAACAAGATGTAGAACTCTCAGCTCCTCCTGCACCATGCCTGCCTGGATGTTGCCATGCTCCCACCACCATGATAATGGACTGAACCTCTGAACCTGTAAGCCAGCCCAGTTAAGTGTTGTCCTTGTAAGAGTTGCCTGAGTCATGGTGTTTCTTCATAGTAAGACCCTAACTAAGACAGCTGAGCTCCCTCATGGTTAGTGGGAAGGAGCCAGGTGTGGGGAGGAGAAGCAGGCAGCCTGCTGCACTTGAGAGGTGGGCCCCACCACCCTGCAGGTCTGTTAGATGTTTTGTGCCTTCCCTGGCTCATGTTGGGGCACAGAAGCAGGGCATCTTTGCAAAAGATACAGTCTGGCCACCATCATTCTCATTGGTCTCCACTGCCCCAACATTCAGAATGAAATTTAGTTGCCACGGCAACAGTGTGTGGCCTTTAGGAGGTGGTTCTGCTGGGAGGGCTCCGCCCTCAGGGATGGATTAAGGTGCCTCAGGAAGTTTGTGGGTTATTTCAACAGTGGGCTGTCAGAACAGAGCTCCTTAGTTCACACCCCTTCACTCTCCTGTACACTGTGGTGATCTGAAGGAGACACGTCTCCCCACAGGCTCATTGTCCGAACACTCAGTCCCCTGTTGGAGCTGCTGTTTGTGGAAATTTTGGAACCTGGAGGAGAGGGAGCCTTCTGGAGGAAGTGTATTACTGGGGCTGGGTTTCGATGGTTTATAGTCTCACCTCCCAAAGGGGGAACAGGAGTTCCCCCTTTCTCTGTTTCCTTTGTACGGATGAAAAATGCAACAGCTAGCTTCCCGCTTGCCGATCTGCCTTCCCTGCTATGAGGACTCTGTCCTTCTGAAGCCATAAGCTAAAACGAGGCCTGCCTTCCTGAAGTGCTTTTGGTCACAGCGTTTATCACAGCACAGAAGACTAATAAGTGTGCAATCAACTTTAAAGAGTTTGTAGCTCACGTTGCTTGAGTCCTGTGGTGGCAGGAGACACCATGGTGGCTGTACAGGGGAGAGATTGCTTTCCTCAGGCAGCTGGGAAGAGAGAGAGGTAAAATGAGCCAGGGTCCCTATCTCCTTCAAGACACACCCCAGTGCCTAGCTTCCGGCTCCCAGGAGCTTTCTAGTAGCATCCTGTGCTAGGGACCAAGGCTTGGGGAAGGGCTGTTAGCCAGACACCATTACATATTGTCTCTCCTCTGACACACTATGAGACAGCCTCCCTCAGGTCCCAGCACCTGTGCTGAATTTAAAGCCTCAAGGAACACAAATAAGCCAACGTCTGTGCCTACATTACCTGGCTTTGCTTTCTTGGTGGGTCTCACAGGCTTCTGCCATAAATCCTCACGTTTGCTCTACGCATTCAGACCATTCTGGGAAGAAACCTTGTGTTGCTACACAGCCCCAGAAGACCAGGCGGGTAGAAGGCTGCTCACTTTCCTTTGGCTTCACCCCTACTTATGTCTGTCTTCTCATGGGAACTCTAGAGAGAGGTGATAAGGGACAGAGGGAGTGAGAGAGCTGGCTCCTGTTTCACCTGCTCCAAGGAGCTTCCCCCCACTTCAACACACACACACACACACACACACACACACACACACACACACACACCAGTCTGAATGTCTACATTTTGTGACCGGCAGGATCAGGGACTCACTTGGCTCTCAACCTGCAGTTGGATGGAAGCAGAGTCGTAGATCTTGTTTGCTGTTTTTGGTCAAAGGCCACACTTTAAACACAGATCCTTCACCGGGGCTGAACTGTCGACCTGGGTTGGGTTTCTAACTTGCACTGTCTAGGGAGTCCATGGGATTATGTTCTATGAGGGGATTAAATGGTTTCATTACAATCTACCAGTTATGCATAACCACGGGCTTCATGATGCCACATTGCTACATGTATATAATATATTCTGCTTATTTTCACCGTTACCTCCTCTTCCTCCTCCTGACCCTTTCTCTTCCCCACACACTACTTTTCCGACTTTCGCTTGTTTGTTTTGGTGGCCCAGTGAGTTTTGTTAGGGTTGCCTACAGGAGCCAGGATGGGAGCTTATTCTCAGGAGCACAGGCACCTTATCAGTGGCTACACAACTGAAGGACATTTCTCTCTTCGATGATGGGATATTTATTCTAGTTTTACTTAAAGAAAGCAACTCTTTTGTTAAATGATTCTTGTTTGTTCACCATAGAGAACATGGATTAATTAAAGGAGAAACATCCACGAGGCTCCCTGTCACTCAGCTGAGGGCTGGGGGCAGGACTTTCCATATGTGAGGGGAAGCCGTGTGTGCAGTCTTATCATTTGTTAGGGAGTCTTCTCGTGTTTATTTCTTTACCCTATTGTTGTTTCAATACAACTTGCTTATTGTGATGGAGTTAGTGTTGACCTCCTGTGGATGTGACACTTGGGCCAGAGCTGTTAGCCCTGGTTCACAGATCTGAAGTACTCTGAAACAGACTTTCTGAGCCTGGCTTTCTCTCTACAAAGCACATACTTGAGGCTTTTTGCTTCTGTGGCTATCCTCAGAAAATTAAATAAGCTACCTGTGGCAAAAATGCTAAAATCTGCTAATTTCTAACAAAATGCGGAGTGTGCAAACCCAGTGACTGCACATGTCCCACTGAGCCCCCCCCCCCCGATACACACACAGACACAATGCACCCCCTCTCACACACACACATACACATATACACACAGACACATAGACACACAGATACACAGACACAGACACACACCTCCCCACACCCATACACACACACACATACACCCCCACATTCCCACACACACACACACCCCTACGCTCATTTTACTGGAGTTGCAGATAGTTGTGAGTTCCCAGATAGGTGCTGGGAATCGAACAAGTGCTCTTAACTGCTGAGCTCGCTCTCCAGCCTACAATCCCTTATTCTGTCTACATGTGTGTAAGCACATGTATACGTGTACTGTATATATGTACCTATGTTTGTGTGTGTGCACATGTGCATATGTGTGCCTTGTGTGTTTTCCCTCAGTCACAGGTCACTTTATTTTTTGAGACCTAGTCTCTCACTGATCCTGGAGCTTATTGATTAGACTGGTTGCCCAGCAAGCTCCAGGGGTTCTGGGATTACAGATACACGCTGGGTGCTACAACTAGCATTTTTATATAGGCCGTGGGGATTTGAACTCAGGTACTCATGCAGCAAACTCTTTGCCCACTGAACACTTCCTCCCAGCTTCTCGAGGTTTCCTTGCCTGTTTGCTCACTGGGATCCTGATATCACCACTGCAACCTTCCCTCTGGCCCTCAACCTTCAAAGAAAAACCTCTTGGGCAAGGTAAGAGTGTTCTAATCTCTCTTATGGGCTCAGGGTGAAAAAGAGCATGCACTGAAGGCTTTGGGTCCCCTGTGGGAGGGGAGCTCCCCTTATCCCTGATCTCTGACCTAGCAGCCAACCTTTGTTGCAGACCACTCTCAGCTTCACTCTGGCTGGAATATTAGCTGAATGTGCGCACTGGGCAGGCTGGTGAACTCCTTTTTAAATGGCTTTATCTTTTCATTACCAAAGGTAATAACAACGAAATGCACAAAACTGACCCAAGGACCAGGAATGATACCATGTGAAGGTACCCACCGCTCCAGTCTTAATGAGCCTCAGGTCTGGGGCTTAAACATACGTCCTGTCTCATAGCCCTGCAGGCCAGAGGACATGGTCCAGGGGTGGCAAGGCTGAGTTCTCAAGGTCTCTCCTTGCCTGCTGGGTCCTAATGTGGTCACCCCTGAGAGCCATATTCCTGTTTTCCTGTAGCAACACCTGTCACAGAGGTTAGGGACTCTCTCCAATGGCTTCATTTCACCTTAACTCCAAATAACTTCACAATCTGAAGTGCAGGGTTTTTTTCACAGGTGGTATTATTTTCTGTTTATTTGCAGTGCTAACACTGCATCCCCAGACAGATGTCTTTTTTTTGTTTGTTTTGTTTTGTTTTTGTTTTCCGAGACAGGGTTTCTCTGTATAGCACTGGCTGGCCTGGAACTCACTCTGTAGACCAGGCTGGCCTCGAACTCAGAAATCCACCTGCCTCTGGCTCCCGAGTGCTGGGACTAAAGGTGTGCGCCACCACTGCCCGGCTGACAGATGTTGTTAATGACCCTGTGGCATTTGTAGGAGTGAGAGGGATGGTGGCTTAATCTCTTCCACTCTCAGGTACAGGTGACAGGGAGGCTGAGCTGGCAGACTTTCATGCTGGCAGCTATGGGTTCAAGTCTCCATTGTTCAGACATACCAGCTGTGTCAGTGGACTAACTGAAGTGACAGGTTTAAGATGACCATATATGAGTTATAGGGTAAGGGACAATTCCGCCTATGTCATCCAGGACAGTGTCAGGTTTGGAGCTGGTAATTCTGGCTTCTGTTGCCTGAATGACTTTCCTACTTTGAGACAAGGTCTCACGATTTTCAGGTTGGCCTCAAACTTGTTTGAGGATGACTTCGAGCTCTTGGTCTTTGTGTCTCAGCCTCTTGAGTGCTGGGATTGCAGGTATGTGTCATTCCTCTTGGCTTATGGGATGCTCAGGGTCAAACTCAGGGCTCCATGGGAGCTGGGTGAGCATCTGCAGCCCTAGTCACTGAATGCTGTAGTTATTCTTTATGTTGTTGCAACCAACACCTTGGTTACTACTTGAAAACAACAAGAATGTTTGGCCCATGGTTCAGTCCATGGTCACTTGGCTATGGTCTCTGTGAGGCAGGACCCTAGGGGTGGGGGTATGTGGTGAAGGTTATCTCATGGTGCATAGGAAGCAGAGCAAGAGGAAGGGCCCGAGGACCAGGTGTAACTTTCAAAGTCCACCCTGGTGACCTGCCTCCTCTACGAAGACCTCAGATCTGTATCATTTTCTCATGTAGCATCCCGTCTATTTGGCACTAGTGCTGGCAACTACTTTCTTCTCCAAGGAGAACACAGGAAGTGTCCTCATTGGTGGGTTGGTGACTTTTCTCAGTCCTAAGACCAAAGCATCTTAAGGGAGGAAGGAATTATCCTCTTTGCAGTTTGATGGTTCTATCCATCATGGTAGGAAAGGCATGGCTGGTCATGCTGCATCCACAGTCAGGAAGCAGAGAGAGAGAGGGGGAGGGGGAGGGAGAGGGAGAGGGAGGGAGAGAGGGAGAGGGAGAGGGAGGAAGAGAGGGGGAGGGAGGGAGGGGGGAGGGGAAGGGGGAGGGGGAAAGGGAGAGGGAGAGGGGGAGGGAGAGGGAGAGAGAGAGGTATGAGTGCTGCTCCTCGGCTTGCTTCTCCTTTTGATTTTGTCTGAGACCTGAGCCCACAGAGTGATGCTGTCTACATGGAGGATGGTCTTCCCACCTCAATTAATGTAACATAGAAACTCATAACGCATATGTCCAGAAGGGCTTTCTAGGTTACTCTAGATCCTGAACTAGATAGCATCGACCATCACACCAGGATGCACAGATCCAAGCACTATTCGATTGAGTATAAAACATATCCAAGGAATACCTAGGCAACCAGACAAAGGAGCCATTCACACAACAGACTGTAGGAAAGCTGACACAGGCCTGGGGCCCAGCGATTTCACGTGTGCCCAGCCAGGCGCTATTTTTCAGTGCCTTAAATTCTGGACACTGTTCACATTCCTGACTGCACATCAAAAGCACATGGAGATCTTTTCAAAACATTCCCTAGCAGGCACGCCACCCAGACCACCATGTCAGAGTCTGCAAGACCCAGTCTAGCATTTTATGATGTAGACCCTGAAGCTCAGCCAGGAAGCTGATTGCAGAGGTATGCAGAGTTCTAGAACCTTCCCTGCCCTAGTCATTCTGGCTTTTGGATGGACCTCATCTTGGGAGGTTCCATGTACCTGGAATTTTGGGCATCCCTATTGACCTGTTTATAAAAAGATAAAGGGGGGGTATGTTCTGTGAAGGTGTAGTCAGGTATGGGGAAGGGGGTGCCTCAGGACCTGCCCCAGGATGGTATAGTATATAACAGAGTTTACTAAGGGCATGGGGAGGGGAGTTAAGAAGGTAGTAGAGGCAGAGAAAGGGAGGGGGGGAGAGAGAGGGGGTAAAGTAGAGGAGAAGTGGCCAGCCATGAGCATGTGGAGAGAGAGGGGGAAGGGAAGAGCAAGAAAAAGCAAGAGAGCGAGGAGGGGGCAAGCGGCCTCTTTTACAGTGAGTCAGGCATACTTGGCTATTGCCAGGTAACTGTGGGGCGGAGCCTAGACAGAATGCTAGGGCCTATAGTCACCTGAGGTGTGGATTTATTCAGGCTCACCTCCCAAAGCACCATGGACCAGGTGGTGCAGGACACATAAATGTGTTCTCTGGCAGTGTGGAAGGAACTGGCGCCCGCAGTCCCGGGCAGCCATGTTCTCTGTCAGCATCCTCTCCTCTCTACCCAGCGTCCACTGCCTCTCCTCTGTGTCTTCTTCCCATCTCTCAACAAGACACAGGTCCCTGGACCCAGCGGCATGGTGGTGACCTCAGCTAGTGTTCCCAATCTTAATCTTTGTTCCAAACAAGGTAACATCCCAAGGTCCAGGGCAGATACTGGGTGAGAGACACTCATTCCACTCGAAGAGGTCTTTAAAATCTCACCCAGATAGTGGCACACACCTTTAGTCCCAGCACTCAGAGGCCGGTGGATCTCTGTGAGGTAGAGGCTAGCCTGGTGTACAAAGTATAAGTCCAGGTAGCCAGGGCTACACACAGAAAAAATCTGCACCCAGATGAGAATCTGTGGGGTTTGGGTCTCAGTGTGGTGAGCTTGCCAAGTCTTTGGTGATTATAATTTATGACCTGCTTGTGACACCATAAGGATTCTGTCAGTTGCCTCCATGTGACTACATAAAGAAACCCAAGAAGGCTCAGTTCCATCAGAGGGAGGCGTCCATGGTCCATGGCCAGCTTTCTATTCTGGTCTGGTCCTACTAGATGGGGTAGGGTGTGTATCTCTTTCAGTAAATAAAACCTAAGAGTGTGCTATTTTGACTCCCCTGAGCTCTGGCTTCGAAGCTGATGTGTTATTTCTGGCTTTCCCACATCTGGACAGCTGTGGACTCAACTAGCCATGCTTGTCACCCCTTGGTAACCTGAGTCTCTGGGGCTCACAGGTCTGGAACAAAAGTCTTCAGTCCTTAGGGTAGTGAAGGTTTTCTCCAGAGAAGTTGTAAAGCCAGTTTTGTGGGGTTATTTGGCTGGGTTTCCAATGGAGGGCTTTTGATCCACAAAGGGCTCATTCAGCTATCCCTTTTAGTCTTAATGAATTGCAGGCCCTGGGGCCAGAGAGCCCCTCTCTGGTTTCCATTCAGCCGCAGGCTGGACCCCTTGTAGTGGATCCGCTTGGCAGAGATTCCTGGTGGCAGATCCACCTTTGTGACCATGGCTTTGGCTCCCTCTCACCTGTGGTGGATCAGTTGTGAGCTTCAGGTCCTCTCAGAGCTGAGTTCCCAAGGCCACAGTTTGGGATCTGGTTTGCTTTTAGGGTAAGGGGATAGACTGGGGACAGAATGAAACCCTGCACCAAGCTGGCAATTCCATTCTTTGCTCATGACTCAGGGGAAAAAAATTATATATATATAAAATATCCCTTCTCATTTCTCCCTTTTTTCTTCCTTTTAAAACTTCTTTTGGAGACAGGTATGCTATGGAGCCCAGGTTGGCTTTGACCTTTTTCAGTCTGCTGCCTCTGCTTCCTAGGAGCTGAGATTACAGGCAAGCTCACATAAAATGTTTTTTTCCTTCCTACAAACAGCTCTCTTAACTCCCTGCCAGCCCTCCTCCCAGTTTCCAACCCAGCCCCTTCAAGTTCCCCCCAACCCTTCCTCCCTCCGTTCCTCAACAGTCTGCTTAAATAGTCCCTTCTCTCTAAACGTTTCCCAATACCAGCCGCTCCAAACTATACCAACTGTCCTAGCCTCTCTGCTCAGCTCAGCTTCTCCTGGCGCGACTGTGTCCTAGCACCACCTTCTGCACCAACTGCCTTCTCTTCTCACTCTGCTAGCCCGATCCCTTCTCAGCCTTAGCTGGCTTTTTATTTCCTATCCTGTTCCCAGAAACTCAAGAGGCAACCAACACTGAAGATCATAGTGTCAATTCTAGCAGCTAAGAATTCTCAAGGGGCCAGTTGACTAGCAACATAAAGTCCTTTAAAGGGCCAGGAGCACAAGATAAACCACACAAGTCCACCCTGCCAGGTTCCCTTATGATTCCTTCTTTCTCCCTCATTGCTTTCTCTCCAGACACGCCTTGCAAGGTTGCAAGAGATCCAGAGGGCCACAGCTGAGACTCTCCTTGAGTCTTCAACCCACAGGCAGTGGCCTCCTGGGATGGTGGAAAAGAGAAGAGCCGGGTATGCGAGGCAGATTCTCCTGACCTGAGTCAGATGAGGTCCATGTAGGTTAATGGTTACCTCAAAGCTAATAAGTGGTGAAGCAGAACTTGAAGTCGCATCTGTGGAGCTTGAAGCCTGAACTTTCTCTTCCTATACAGGAACGGATCTGGAGAATTTCCCGGGGGATGGGGGGCCGCGGCCTGGGGCAGGATGACTGTGGAACCAGGCTTCCTGGGGACTCTGCTGCTTCCTGTTTTTGCAAAGGACCTGCATCTGCAGCTCACTCTTAACTGTTGGATCAGTGAGTCACCTGATCACCCAAAGCTACTCCTCGGCCACGTGGCATGGCGTATGTCTGTGATTGGCCTAGCTCACCGGCATCCATGTAGCATATGGTGTCTTCACCTCTGTGATTGGCCCATCTCACCATCATCCACTTGACATACGATGTCTTGACTTTTGTGATTGGTCCATCTCACCATGATTCAATTCACACCGAGCACCTCCTCTTTGAAAACTCTTCTGCAGAGGAATCTGAGGGAGTGACAGTGCTGTAGTGGGGATGCCTTAGAATTCGTGTAATCCAGGTGTGGGGACATTTGCTTGTAATCCTAGCATTGGGGAAGCGGAGAAAGGAAGATCCCTGGGGTTCTCTGGCTAGCCTACATAGCCAGATAGGTCAGCCCTAGGTCTCAGTAAGATACCCTGTCTCTGAGAAACAAAATGAATGGTGGTCAGGGTTGACATCAGAATTTGACCTGTTGCCTTCATACATACAAGTGTACACATGAACACCACACTCACACACACACACACACACACACACACACACACTGAATGCTGGCTCCGCTGGCTCCGTCTTTACCCAGTTGGCATTGTCACTGGGTTTCTTAGTTAGGGTTTTATTGCTGTGAAGAGACACCATGTCCAAGTCAGCTCTTACAAAGGAAAACATTTAAATTGCCTGACTTACAGTTTCAGAGGTTCAATCTGTCATCATCATGGTGGCATAAGACTGACATGGTGCTGGAGGAGGAGCTGAGAGTTCTACATCTTGATCCAAAGGCAGCAGTGACACACGGGCCAGTGTTAAGCAACTGAGACCCTAAAACCCACCCCCTAGTGACACACTTCCTTCAACAAAGCCACACCCACCCCAACAAGGCCACACCTGCCACACCCTACGGGCCTATGGGGGTCTTTTTTATTCAAAACTACCACCCTGGGGAAATGAGAGCAAAGTTCAGGAGGGCCCCAAGGGGTTGGGCACACCAGCCTGTGTCTGGAGAGAAAAAGAGCCACAGATCCAGAGAAGTACTGCCGAGGGTCAGTGTGACCTCGGCTGGGAGGAGGGGCCAAGGGACCTGGAAAGAGAGTGGCAAAGCTGTAGGAGTCTCTGAGCGTTGCATGGCACATGGGAGTTGACGTGAAATCAAATGTCAGAGGGCACCTTCCAGGGGTCCCCGAGTTTGTATTGAGCCACCATTAGGAGCAGTGACCTGTGTGTGTATGTGAGCCACGGGGAATTTGTCCTCAACTGACATGGATATACTGAATGCCCTAATCCGCCTCCCGCCCTTAGCCACACAGCATATTCTGTCTGAACCCTAAAGCAGCTGAGCCATCTAAGAGGACTGGCTTCCGTATTGCTAGAATGATAAGAGTGAACCCCAACCGCGGTTGGGGTTGAGAAAGGGTGAACAGTTGGGAGACAGAGGTGGTAAAGAACACTCACAGGTGTTGGGCGCTCCTGGGGTTCAGGCTAAGTGCACAAGGCTCAGAGGGTGCTGCAGCCCTAAGCTTGCTTTTCCAACCCCACATGCCAGAGAAGCGGTGCTCTGACCTGGACGGCTGTGGAGAGAAGACAGCCTGCTCTGGGCCAGATGGACTGTCCTGGGCAATGGGCAGTGGGCAGGGAGCATTGAGGAACTGCCCTCAAGTCTTGTTAGACAGGTATGCTGCTACCACTGGTATGGGACTACACTTGGAGAAGTCAGCCAAGACAGATCTGAATGGATGAGAAGAATCACAGGGATCTTGTGCCCTGGGGGTTTGGTGCACTTCAGTAGTTGAAAGCATGGGGCTAACTTTGGGGGTGCTTGTTGAATACTAGCTTTCCAGGCCCCTTATTGAGGAACTGGGTTCTGATGAGTGGAGTCCTGAGCCTGTGTCTTGACCTAGCATCTCTGGTGATTCTAAGGCTGGCATGCAGAGATGCCAGCCAGATGGTAGGTAGGGATGGAAGTCCTTTTCGTGGAGGAAGCTTCTGTTTGCTCTTTAGCCTGGTTGTTCTCACCTTGCACATGCAGGCAGACATACAGCTGCTCAAGTGTCTAGTGTGTCTAGTGTGTGGGCATCCAACGATTTGCCCAGGTCGTTGGGCATTGTCGTCACCCATGGAAACACCTAACAGTTACCAGGAAAGTTTGTTTTATTCAGCTGCGTTCAAGAAAGCTTTATTTATAAAAACTGGTAGTTGGTTTTACCCCAATTTGATATGATTTTAATTAGCCACAGAGCAAATAGATTGTCTGACAGCACTTTCAGATACACTTAGTTTTGATAAAATCTTCTCCCCACTGAAAAATGGATGCTAAAAACATGGCAGGTACACACAACGAACGAGGTTTTACTCAACTGTAAAGAAAAAAAATAAAATGATGAAATTCGCGGGAAGATGGATGGAACTGGACATTGTTACATTAAGCTTGGTAAGCCAGGCTGGGAAAAGCATGCACCATGCTGTGGCTCTCACGTGCAGATCCTAACCCCCAGTTGTTATATTTGTGTATACGTGGGAGTGTGCATAGAGACCGGAAACGGAGAGAGGGGAACAAAGAGACTTTAAGGGGGAGGGGAGGGACATGGGGAGGGAATGGAGACACATGATGTAAAAGCTTTGCTCAGGTCCTGCATCTCACAGTGACCTCTACGCCATTAATGTGCTGGATGGTTTCATATCAACTTGACACAAGCTATAGTCATCTGAG
The DNA here is from genome assembly GCA_019843965.1 of Rhynchomys soricoides. NCBI lineage: Eukaryota > Metazoa > Chordata > Mammalia > Rodentia > Muridae > Rhynchomys > Rhynchomys soricoides. The sequence goes on along the minus strand of JADRCH010000144.1, from coordinate 2,249,867 downwards.
TGGAGGGAACTTCAGTTGAGGAAATGCCTCCATAAGATCTGGCTGTGGGCAACCAAGCAGAGCGTTTCTTACTTAGTGATTGATGGGAGAGCACCCAGCCCATTGTGGGCGGGGCCATCTCTGGGCTGGTGGTTCTGGATTCTATAGGAAAGCAGTCTGAGCCAGTCAGGAGGAGCAACCCAGTAAGCAGCACCCCTCCATGGCCTCTGCATCCGTTCCTGCTTCCAGGTTCCTGTCCGGCTTGAGTTCCTGCTTTGGATTCCCTCAGTGGATTGAGACTGAGACTCTGGATTTGGAAGCCGATGCTTTTGGCCATGGCATTTCATCACCTCAGTAATAACCCTCGCTAAGACACACATTTTAGCTGCAGTCAGCTCCTCGCTAGGAGACTCAGGCCGTTAGCAGCATTTTCAGTCCTTACCATCCGTCTTCCAAGAGAGTAGAGATGGTAACAGAGGTCTGATGACATACAGTTTTCTTGGTTCTTGCTCATCTGACATGAACAGAACCAGGCTCATGCAAGTCGTGACTCAGTCTTGCCACCCACACAGGCCCCACCTGCTCAGGAGATTGACTGAAGGAAACGGGGGTGGGTGTGGGGGGGTGCTCTGTGCTACACCACAGAGTCTGTGGTGTAGACAGACCTAGCATCCTAAGGAAAACACCCTAGCTCCCAGCCCTGCAATGCTGTGAGGGCCATTCCCAGGAACCAGAGGGAGGTTTAGCAGGACAGAGGAAGGGCAAAGGAGATAGTTTTTACTTTAAGGTCCATTTGGACACACTCGTGTCTGTAGGACACAGCGGGGCATCCTGAGTCAGCCACAAAATGAAGGTTGTGTACCTTCTGCCCCTCATGGGGGCAGACAAGGGCCCTGGACCCTGGAGGCACCCACTTAACTCCCACAGCCACTCGTGGAGTCAATTTCAGGCTCTATATAACTACCCCTGGGGACATCTAAAGCTGGCTCCAGGAGGATTACCGACTTAGGTCACCAGCCTAGCTGTCCTCCATCTTGGAGAAGACAATCAAATCTGGTCTCCCGGGAATTATTTTAGTAGGGACCCAAGTGAGGCTGGACTCTCAGGCTAGCGGTGGGCGAGTCAGGCCTTGGCCCCTTGCAGATCTTCCCTGGCGATGGCACTACAGCGGATGGGCCACAGCCAATCAGCACAGGGCCTCACAGGGCCCCTCCTGCCTGCCTTCACCCTAAGCCGGAATACCTGGGCAGAGGCGGGATGTGTGAAAGGTGGGGACTGCATAGGGTACAGGCAGTTTGCTCAGGTAAACCAAAGTAGGGCTGCTGGGCCACATGCCCAGAATTAAACAGCTTGGGGCGTTGCCTTGCTCTCTGCTGATGGGAGCGACTCTGCCCAAAGCATTCATTTTCCTGAGTTTCTGCATTTCTCTAAGCGCAGCACACCAGCTAATCCGCCCTGCAGCTAGGGCTTGCATGCTGTCTGTACTCTGCTTGAAGGAAGGCGTGGAGTCAATGTTCAGTGTAGTTATTACAAAGTGCGACTGTGGAGAACTGGAGCACCCAGATCCCCCACACCTTCCAGGTGTCTGCCCTCACTTGCTTGAGTGAGTGGGTAGTTGCCTCCTGCGTGGCTGAGAGCAGAGCCTCTGGTGGGGACAGCGAGGGCAGGGGTGGGTGGGGGTGGGTTCCTTTCCTTTGGGTATCAGACCTCTAGGATGTTTACAAATGTGTCCAACGAAAGACTCTGGGTTACAAAGGAAATCTATTACATCGGGATAGTTATCTAATCTGTGTATTAAAATAGTAAAGTGTGCGAGCATGCTGGGGCAGGGGTTTCCTATGTAACTCAGGATGGCCTGGAACTTACGCTCCTGCCTCAGCCTCCAGAGTGCTGGGGTTACAGGCGCACGGCCCTCTTGGGTTACCGTTTCTCACAGTTGGTTTCACTTCAACGAGCGAGCGAGCGATGGAAGAGATGTTCTTGAGACTTGGAGAACAGACAACCTGTCACTTGTCTATAGTCTCAAGCGTATTATAGGGGTCCCTGTGTTGGCTCTCACGCCCGAACCTGGGGCGTTACCCGGAGGTGGTGTTACCTGGAGGTGGTGGAATCTTTAGCAGACCGGACCTAGTTGAGAGAAGTTAGGTGACTACGGGCATGCCCTGGGTAGCTTTTGAAACCTCAGATTCCTCTCTGTGTCCAAGGTGGCGTGATATGGACAGGCCTGTTTCAAGAATTTTCTCCTTAGGGTGGGTGGGGGTGACTAGGCAATATCATTCCCCGTTTTAATATCCCAGTGACAAACCAGGGTGCAATCGCACCAAAGTCCCCTTGGGAGAATGATTTTATTGTGCTTACTTCCAGCATGGGGGATGGGTTGCTTGCAGGAATGTGGGTGACCTCAAAGCATCAGTACTGGAAAGTCTGCACCCAGCATGGATGATTTCTTTCCCATAGCCACACAGATGGACACCCTTACAAGTCTTTCATAGCCTGTATATTCTAGCTCCCCTCAAGGCTGCCCCACTCCGGGCCATGTGAAATTAGGACAAAACTTCTTCCAGCTGCTTGGGAGGAGTTGTTAGACTCTCAGGTGGGGGTCCAGTTACCCTCCCCACCCCTCCTCCAATGCTGAAGATCAGCAGTCACAAGCACAGCTTTGATGGTCACTTGCAAGCTGACGCAGCTGCTTGTAGGAAGATGGCGGTCGTTTGGTTTGGAGGGTAGTGCTTTGCAGCAAAGCCTCCTCCACCACACACTGCTGCCTCATCGTGTGGTGCGCCCCTAAGCATCAGAGCTGACCAACTGAAGCCTCTGAGAGTGTGAGTCAAGATAAACCCTTCCTCTTTGTGAGTTGGGTATTTATATATTTTTTCAATAATAGAAACCTAACACAATATCTATCATCTGTCTGTCCGTCCATCCATCCGTCTGTCCGTCCATCCATCCCTCTATCTGTCTATCATCAAAGATTTATCTAAGTAATATGTTTAATGCATGCTATGCCCACGATGTCTTATTCATCATGCATGTGTGCACAGGTTGAATACCTCATATCCACAGTGCTTGGGATCAGAGTGTTCTGAACTTTAGAATTTGGTTTTGCAATAGTCATATAAAACCGATGAATATCTTGATGGAGGGAGGGACCCAAGTCCACCCACGAAGCTGGGTTTATATAAACCTATAACGCATACAGCCTGAGGGGAGCTTCCTGTAGTATTTTCCATGCTTTGTGCAGGAAGCAAAATTTCATGGTATGGAGTTTTCCGCTTATGGTGCCGTACCAGTGCCCGAATAGTTTGGAATTTTTAGGGCAGTTTGTATTTCAGGTGCTGAATGAACCTGGCAACTCTTCGTGGATACACATGAGGCTGTCACTAAACTGTAATAAAATCTGTCTGTCCTTTGGTTTGATTACCCAAAGCCAAGCTTCTTGTCAATGCTGTTGAACTATTTCTGTGAAAAGTTCTCAGTCAATTCTGTAAAACATCAGAATGAATGAATCCAGCCAATTTAGCCTCTTATGGTCAGCTGCTATGACTTGCCTTCATTTTGGGTCAACAAGGTGGGCCACTGAATGTTGATAATTGGGCTTCTAGGTTTCCCCCCAAGTTGCCCTTGTTGGTCAAGGAAAAAAAAATCAAAATCCTGAGGAGACAGGCAGATCTGGCTGCCCTGACTAGTCAGTCAGGCTCTCTTCCATCAGGGGTCAGGAGCTTCCTTGGTGCAGGCTTGGCTAGAGAGACAATCAGACCTCTGGCCCACAGGAATCCCCTGGAGCCTGAGGGTTAACTGTTACCACAGGAAACACAACTCATGGGAACTCTCCATTGCCACTGGGGGAGGGTGTCACAGATCATTCCTTGGGACTTTGTTCCAGATGACTGTGATGGTATATTAATTTCCTGAGGCTGGGGAAACAAAATGGCATTTGCCAGGCAGCTTACACACAGGTATTCATTAACTCGTCCTGGGGAGGGGGATGTCCCTGAACCAGGAGGGAGGGTCTGATCAAGGACGCTCTTCTTGGTGTGCAGATGCTCTTCTCTGTGTACTGTATCTCTGATGACACCCAGTGACCTCATCAAATACCTATGGCCTCTGTAAGAACTCTGTCTTCAGACATAGTTACAGGCTGATGTCCGGGACCATATTAGGATTCCAAATATCTTTTTTTTTTTTTTCTCAGAAGGGGGCACAGTTCAACTTGTCACACCTAGGAAGGTGAATCTGCCTGTCTTCAGAGGGTCCAGAGTGTGTGGGTGTTCCGTCCTTTCTTGGCTCCCATGGGGTAGAACTTGGGCTACCGGTATGTGAACTGATGTGATAGGCAGATGTGACATGTCTAACCTTCATGCTTTGTCTTGGCTTCTCATGTCCCCACATTGATGAAAAGAGCATGCCCAAGTGACTGCTGACAGGTAGTCTTGGCCCCAAAATGTGTGTCTATAACTTCAGCATTTGGGGACAGAGAAATGTAGATCCTGGAGGCTCAGTGGCTAGCCAGCCCAACTGAAACGGCAAAAGCTCCAGGTTCAGTGAGCACACACACACACACACACACACGCGTACATACGCACGTGTACACATATGTACACATACACACAAAGAAACATACATACACACATATACATATACACACACGCACACACATACATATGCATACATACACACATGCACATATATACACACATATGCACATATATACATACATACACACATATGCACACATACACAAACATACATTCATACAGAGAGAAAAAGAGTCAGACAGACAGATGAATGGACAGATGGACAGAGATGGACAGAGACAGAGGAGTCAGGAGGAAGAGGGAGAGAAGAAAGAGGAGGAAAGCACAGGGTAGGATAAAGAATTGCAGACTGGAGAATTAATGAGCTGCTGGCAGAGAGATTGAGTCCACACCAACAAACTCAGTGTGGGAGCGGCTACTGTGGGAATTGACTAGGCCCAAATCTGCTGGCTCAAGGGGCCCAAGAAAGTTCCCACCTGCCTTCCAATTGCTCTGGGCACCAATCATCTCCCCAAACCATGGACCACAGGGCCAGAGACAGCAGATTTTTTCTTGGGTATTCCGCAGGCCAAGTTGGAAGAAGATGTAGACATCTTGGGCAACACACACAGAACAAAATTGATCTTTTTAGCCAGCCAACACTAATTCAATCAAAGCAGAAGTAAGCTGGTAATGCCAGCCTGTGCTGGGAGGAGGTGCCAAGGCCAAAGACAGTTTGGAGTGAGCCCATCAAAGAGCTGAGTGACAGCAAGAGGTCCATCAGTGGCGGGCGGAGACAGTGTCTTCTAACGCAGCATATATGTGTGTGTGTGTGTGTGTGTGTGTGTGTGTGTTACATGTCCTGGGCCAAGCTGTGAAGGGAAAATGCAAGGTCCCTACTCAGCAAAGGCAAGAATTCCACTATGATCATGTCAGACTGTTGAATCAAAGTTGTACCCTTCTGTGTGAGAGCCCCTGAGTCATCCACATTGTTCTTTGAGACATTGTTCATTGATCTCACCAAGACCTGGAGCTCAGCAAGTAGCTAGGCTTGTTGGTAGTGGCTAGCAAGCCCCTGGGCTCTGCCTGCTTCTATCTCTAATTACTGTGATTGTAAGTGTATGCACACTGCCTGTTTGCATGGGTACTGAGGACTGACTAGGGTCCTTCTGTGCAAACACGTTATAGAGCCATCTCCCCGGCTTCAGTAAACGACTTATCTACTTAGAAAATGTGAACTCAAGCTTTCTGCCAGGGCCATGAAGTTTCTATTCCTCCTGTATGCGTGGGAAGTGATTAGATGTTAGTTGATGAAGTGGGGTCTTAGCCACGTCTCCCAGGCTGTCTCATGGTACCAAGCATGCACTTTTCTAAGCTTGCCAAGTACCACAGAAGATGCCCAGTTAAAATAGAATTTTAGAACCACAACAGCTAAATGCTTAGTACACATGTGTCTCATTAATATTTGGGACACATTAAAAATATCTCTTGTGCATATGAATGTTACTGCAACTTTAAAAGTGATAATTTTTCTTTATCCTGGCTAGCTCCAAATAAATGAGACAGAGACTATAAGATTTATTTAATCAAGCTTTATGGCACAATAGCTGAGCAGTTATTAATCTATTCTAATCTTCTAATCTGCCTACATCCCAGAAAAAAAATCCCTCAGATATTTGCATTTTGGTATTGATCTGGTTCTTTCTGCTCTAGGTGTTCTCCTATGGTGTCTTCTTGACCCTTTCCTGGTGGCAAATCCTCTCTTTCTCTCTCTCCATCCCCTGACTGGGGTCAGAAGTCCAGCCCTCCTTTCTCCTCTGCACAGCCATTGGCTGATTGGCTTTTACTGACAAATCAGAGAATAAATGGGGGCAATGCTTATGCAGCATAGAGACCTGAGATTCTTAGAATAAACATTACGATGCCATGTTGATCTGGGGGCAGAGAAATAAGCATTTGAAGAACACAAAGACAATCTTGACACAGTGTAGAGTAACATTATACCTACACATGAGGCTCAGAGTGGACCAGGTGGCTGTGGTGCTTGTTACCACTGGCACCTTGATATTGATTGAGCAAGCTCTTCAGACACCATAGCTGTAAGGGGTCACTGCCAAAACAATGACAGGGTTTGGGAGGTCAAGCTGGGCTGGCATGTGGGGGTGATGGACATAAACTAGTCGGAGGAATGGTCACAGTTCAGTCTGTATGAATGGCCTGGGACTATTTTAACAGTGTTCCATCATCTGAGTGGCTTAGGAATAGGGAGGTTGCTGTCTTCCAGTTGCTGTTAGGTCTGAATTCAAGGCTGAACCTCAGGAGAGGCTTGAGGAATGATATGGTCATGGTCTCCTAACTTCAGGTTCTCAAACCTGAAGGGGTCTCAGGGGGTTTTTCCTCTGAGCCCCTCAGTAACCCTTTCCCTTGTCTGGGAAATCACATCCGTCATATGGGCTAAGCCAGGCCCACCCTGTAAAAGGGTCTCATTTGACTTATGTAGTAGTTGATCAGTCCCACAGGGCTAGTTGTGTCTGTCAGCTGGTCTTCTGTAGAAGTAGATTCCAGGAGATGTGCTGGCAAGTAAATGCACTCAGGCGAAGAAGAGTGAATCTTCCTCCTTCCAGCATCCTTAAGTAGGTCTCCAGCAGAAGGTGTGGCCCAGATTAAAGGTATGTACCACTATGCCTGGATATAGGATGTGCTTTGTCCCAGGCTGACCTTGAACTCAGAGATCTCCTTGCCTTAGTCTCCTGGGATTAAGGGTGTGTACTACCTTGCTGGGTCTAAGCTTTTCATGGCCACTATGCCTCAAGATCATCATGCCAAGATCCAGGTCATAAACCTGTGTCTTCCAGCCTCAAGATCTGGATCACAGGTGAGCCCTCCAATTCTGGATTGTAGTTCATTCCAGATACAGTCAGGTTGACAACCAGGAATAGCCATTACAAGAGCTAACAGTGAAAGAATGTTCAGCCACACCCCACTCTCCTCCGTTTCTCCCTGGGGCCCCCGCTGGTCTGCTTTGCTCTCTAGGCAGTTGTGCCTGCACTTTCATGCCTGTTTCACATCTGTACACATGTGACTTATCAAGGAATCCCAAATGAGAAAACAAGGAGTGTCTGTCTCCTGCAGAGTGCGGCCGATCCTTCTGCTTGTTTCACAGTTTGCCATTTTTCCTGCAAATGGAAATGCCATCTTATAAAAGTCACTTGACCTGGGTTGACATGTTGTAAACAACCTAGTCTCTTGCTGCTCCTGGGACAGCTGTGGTCCTGGAAGATGTGCCTGTGATTGAGAAATGGAGATCTGGTAAATAAGCCTTCT
>JADRCH010000144.1:2206894-2237502 GCA_019843965.1 Rhynchomys soricoides | reverse complement strand
TCAGCTGCGTAGGGGGAGTGGAGGAGTCCTGGATGGCCAATCAGCTGTGTAGGGGGAGTGGAGGAGTCCTGGATGGACAGTCAGCTGGCATATTAGTCTCCGTTCCGACGCCAGTGAGCCCCACCTTTTTCAGCAGGTCCCTTGGGCTCTCTAAACCTTACTTTCTTTGTCATTACACCAGGACAGCAGCCCTTGACCCCTTCCTACAATGTGAGGAACATGGCAGGACAGAGCCATTGAGAAATACTCTGCAGACTGCAAAACTCAGTCATTGTACAAGACACACATAGATGGTCAGAACCTTGGCACCCTTCTGGGTGCAGGGAGAGGAGAGGTCATGTAACACATGCCAGTTAGCACCCCTTCCCTCCCTCTCTCCTTCCCTCCCTTCCTCCCCCTCCCTTCCCTCCCTCTTTCCTTCCCTCTTTCCCTCCCTCCCTCTCTTCTCCTCTCTTCTCTCCTTTCTCACTGTCTTCCTCACTCACTCCTTTCTTTCACAGCGCTGCACATGAGACCCAGCCTCCACCAGTGAACTTTACCCTGTGGTCTAGGCTGCAAGACATTTTGTTAAAGTAGTTTTAGAATGTCCCTTGAATACTTCGGGTCAGAAAAGGAGTTAAAAACCATGCATTGGTGGTCCTTTCTCCACTCATGAAAAGAGTCTTAGGGGACTGGAGACATGGCTCAGCTGTTAAGAACATTGGCCACTCTTCCGTAGGACTCAGGTTTGAGTCCTAGCATCCACGTGGTGGCTCACAATCATCTGTAACTCCAGCCCTAGAAGATAAACCCTCTTCTACCCTCTGAGGGCACAGCATGCATATAACACACAGACATAAATGCAGGTAAAATAACCATGCACACAAAACAAAAAATTTACAAAATTGTCTTGGGCTACAGAGTTTCAGCGGAATGGCTTTGCAATTCCTTCCTTGCCATGGGAACTGCCTGCCCTGGCTCCTCATGGACAAATAGAAAAGAACCTGTTCTGCCACAGTTGGAGGAATGTGCCCTGGGCTCCCTGGACCACAGGAACCCAAACTAGATTTCCAGGATCTACTAGGAACACTAGCTTGTTGGGTCTTTTCTTTGGAGCACCTCAGCTTGCTGCTCTGCACCGACAACATCTGTTGATATTTTCCACCAGCTACAGCGGCCATGCACACAGCTTCAAAACGTCAGTAATGTGCTAAAAATAACAGTGATCGCAAAACTCCAATGTGACAGTTTCTCAGCATCTAAGAGGAACCTGTAGGGCTCAAAGAGAGATGAGGGAGATGGTGGGGTGTGAGAGATAAGGCTCGGTAGTGCCTTCTATCTCGGCAGTGCGGCATGTTCTTTCTTCCTCTGTTCTCCCCTTCCCTTCCTCCTCTTCCTCTCCTCCCTTCCCCTCTTCTCTCCCTCCTCTCCCCTCTTTTCTGCCACTCTCCTCTCTCTACACACCAGTCTTGGCTTATTCCTGGTTCCACTTTCAGTAACTTCAGCTACCCAAACTCAACTGTGGTGGGGTAAAAATGTGACATGGGAAATTCCAGAAATGAGCAAGTCATACCCTTTAAGGCATGTGCTGTTCTGAAGAGGGTGATGAAATCTTGTGTTACCCTGTTCGTCGTGTCAGGGTTCTGAGTCATCCTCCGATTGCTACATGGTATCCACATGGTCTGTGCCACCAATCCAGCCATCACTTAGCAGCCATCTTGGAGGATACACCTAGTGTGTCTGTCATGGGGCTCGTATTCAGGGAAAGTCTTACTCTGTGCAGTAATGAACTCAAGGTACAACGGCAGCAACTGGCAATTCCAAATGCCAAGCTGAAGCTGTAGGCTCTTTACGCCCTTTAAGTGGAAAGGAGAATTTTGATTTAGAAGGAAAAACCCTTTATGTTGAAGTTGATGAGACTCACAGTACAGCAGGTGTTGAAGAGCGAAGCGTTTATATAATGCAGAACAGCAGAGCGCTGGCTTTATTTTATTGTTCAGTCTTGTTAACTTCTTTTAAAAAGTTTATTTCTATTTTATGTATATGAGTGTCTTGCCAGCATGTATGTATGTATACCATATATATGCAGAGGACTTTGGACTCCCTGGAACTGGAGTCACAGACTGTGAGCCACCATGTGGGTGCTGGGTACTGAGTCTAGGTCCTCTGCAAGCCATCATGAAGGTGCTGGATACTGAGTCTAGGTCCTCTGCAAACCACACTGTGGATGCTGGGTACTGAGTCTAGGTCCTCTGCAACCACAGTGTGGGTGCTGGGTACTGAGTCTAGGTCCTCTGCAACTACAGTGTGGGTGCTGGGTACTGAGTCTAGGTTCTCTGCAAGCCATCATGTGGGTGCTGGGTACTGAGTCTAGGTCCTCTGCAAGAGCAGTTAGCATTCTTAACACCAGAGCCATAGTCTAGCCCATAATGTTTTAGACTTATTTACGTGAATGTTTTTCTCATGTGTATGTCTGTGTACCATGTGTGTGCTGGTACTTACAGAGGATAGAATAGGAAGTCAGATCCTCTGGAACTGGAGCTATAGATGGTTGTGAGCTGCCATGTAGGTGCTGAGAATCAGACCTGGGTTCTCTGAAAGAGCAGCAAGTGCTCTTAACCCCTGAGCCATCTCTCAGCCTTGGTACTGTTAACGTCTCCTGCCTAATTTATAAATTAAAATATGTGTAGAAAATAAACACCACACATGTACTATGCCGTACTATCCAAGGTTTCAGACACCCACTGGGGTGGGTGTGTTGTGGACTTGGTCTAATACCGCTTGTATTATTTTAATCTGGTCCCCCAAATCGCACGAGAATCACGCGTCCACATGTGAGAAACCGAGGGAACCCTGCCTCAGTTGGTTTTGATTGGTAAATAAAATTGCCAGAGGCTAAGGGCTGGTCAGGAAGACAGAGGCAGGACTTTTAGGATTCCTGGTCAAGGGACTGAGGAGAGGGAGGGAGAGAGAGAGAGAGAGAGAGAGAGAGAGAGAGAGAGAGAGCCGCCATGCTGGGGAAGGAGAGGTGACATCACGCCCGAGAGGTGCAGAGGGCAGAGAGCATAGACATCATGTAGGTGCCAGGACCACGGTCCAAGAGGGCTGCATGTCTGAGTCTAGGACAGCAAAGATGGAATATAGATTTTAGTAAGTAATAACTCAGAGATATTGGAGGGAGCTGGATCAGCCTTGTAGAGGTTAAGAAGGGACCCAGACATTGAGCTCTTTAAGGCATATTAAATATAAGGTGCGCTCTCTCTCTCTCTCTCTCTCTCTCTCTCTCTCTCTCTCTTTCATTTGGGAACTCAGAACATTGGGGTGGGTAGTGAGGAGCATTAATTGGGTAGGTGTATTTTCTGCCAATAGGGGGCGCTCATATATGCAAGCAAGACACTGGATTAGTCAGTGCAGGTGGCCCACTGGAACAATGAACCCCAGTGTGTCAGGGACTCAGTACAGAAGAATTTTCTTCTCCTTTACATCTGCTCTGTGGTGGTGGAAGCTCTAGGAACAGGGACGGAGTCTGCTCACAGCACCGTTTAGGGACCTCCAACTTGATATGTGGATGACTCAGCTTCCTGTTACTGTGACAAAACACCAGAGACAAGCTACCAAGCAGGAGAAAAGCCTTAACTGGCTCTGTTCCAGAGGTCTCAGCCCTTGGTTGCTTGGGCCCGTGATAGGGCAGTGTATCCTGGCTGGTGTGCAGGAAGATGCAGGGCAGGAGATATGGGAGGGAGAAAGCCTACAAGACCAGCCCCGAGGCAGGAGAGTTGAGATTTTCAGGTCAGACACTCACGCATGTGGGCATACATGCGAGAGGTTCTCCCATGTGCCAACCCATCCTGCCATGATTTTATTGCTGCTGCATGAAAGTAGAGGATGTCAGGACAGGCAGGCTCTAGAAAGTAGAGGACATAGTTCTCCCAGAGTACCCAGGAGTCTGCCTGGCTGATACCTCCTGTCTAGCTCAGTGGTATGCATGTTCCTGCCTTTGCAAGGTCTCAGTGGTTTTCACATCACCTTAGATCAGTGTGTTAGGATCCAGGAAGACTGAACTAACCCATCTTTCCTGGACATATGGAGCTCTTTTCTCTTTATTCCTTTTCCCCCTCTCCCTACCTCCTTCCTGTTCCTCTCCCCTCTCATCCCCTCTCATCTTTGTTGTAGCCCAGACTGGCCTTGAACTTGTGATCTTCCTGCTCAGATCATATCAGGCATGAGTCTCCCTGCCCCACCTCTGCTTCCTTTCTTACATCTTCTCTTCTCCTTCATGTTCATTGTCCAAGGGCACCTGCAACTCAGTGGAGAGAAACCGAGTCACACACAAGACTTCAAAAGTAAATGTGGTAAATTTCTAGAAACAACTATGGGGAAGGAGAAAATGTGGAGGCAGGATCCAGGAAAGAGAAAAAGGGCAGGAAAAATAAATATGAGATGTGATAGTAAGCATGTTCCGAGCTGGAAGTCAGGGATGACTGGGAAATGGCCTGAAGCAGAGCCTGCACCTGAACGGGGGTGATGGGCAGAAGCCAGGCTTCGGAAGGGAAGGTCTCCCGAGGGTCCCCCACAAGTGCTGGCTCAGAAGGGATGCATGCTCCACAAACACACCGGTGTGGTTCACCTCCCCACTGTCACAGGAGAACAAAGTACTCTGCGTTACACACTCTTCCTTACATTCCCTGTGTAGTGTTTCTGTCCTTTTAGGGTAGAGTTAACTGTCAACATGACAGAATCTAGAACCAACTGGGAGACAGGCCTCTGAGCATGCCTTGGGGGATTATCTTGATGAAATTAACATCTTAATTGTGGGCAGGGCCTTCCCTGGGATGGGGATCCCAGTCTGTATAGAGAAAATGCAATACTTTCTGCAATTTGAGCAGCTGTATTAGGCAACACCCACCTTGACTTCCTCATCATGTACCATGAGCTATGATCTGAAATCGACCCAAAGCTGCTTCTGTCAGGTACACTACTGAAGCAACAGGAAAAGAAATGAAGACATTTAGGTTGTGGAAGTCAGAAAGCAGATGGTATTTTTCCACGCTGTGATGTCCTGTGCTGTTTCATCCCTTGTGCACGTGTACATGTTACCTTCCATGTGGCTCCTGGTTGAAAGAGACCTTGCTGGAAGTTTTGTATCTGTTTGTGTACATACGGGTTTCATAGCACACATTGTGGAACTTGCAGATACTTGTTCCGTGGCTTTGGGCACCAGGCAGTCACCACTCTCACTGGGACTCTGAGAACGAGTGAGAAGTCTTTGGATGGGCTTCTGCATGGGCTTCTGAGCTGACCAGAGGTCTCCATGAAAGACCCTCCCAGGCGCCCTGTGTACACGTGTTCTCTGGCGCAGTCCCTGACTTGCTCCTCAGGGGTCTCTCAATCACTTGTCAGTCGTATTTGTTAGGCTGTGTGGATTTGTATTGTACAGTTTGTATTTCTGTATTATGTAATCATCACAGTTTAATACAAGACAATCACTTATGGGTGCTGGCCGACAGTGAAGGCCCACAAAGGTGCCAGAGAACGAAGGGAATTTATGGATCGCCCCAAAATATTTTTGTCTTTAAAGTCTTTTCCCTTCCTTCTGCTAAGGGCTCAGGCATACTTGTGTGGCATGTTTGTGTCTTTGGACATGAGCCTTTGAAGTAATCTTTCTCCAGGGAGTTTCTGTGATGCCAACTCTCTGTGACACACTGAAATATTTTCTTAAAAAAAACCAAAAAAAAAAAAAAAAAAAAAAACCCAAACCAATAATAATAAAAGATATTACTGGAAGCCTGTGGAGAAAACTGCCAAGGTAATTAACATGTTCCTGAGTAGTGGATCTGTCACTTCTGGTACAGAAATTCTAGTCATGTTGGAAAGTGTCATTGTCTTGAGTAGCTTTCATGAGAAACCCCTCTGTGGCCCTTTTAACTCCTGGGGTAGGAGTTTCTTGGAAAAACAAGAGTTGTCAGGTTCCCCTGGGGAGGAGGAGTAGAATAATTTTATTCTTGACAGCATGTGATTCTTGTCAGATTTTCTTTTGGGAAGCTTTGGAGTACACAGCACCAAACTGATACATGGTCTTGTGGCTCAAATATGTGATATTCCGGAAGGTTCTCCTGGGTAGGCTAGACCATGGGAACTGCTTTATTTCCCAGAGAAATGGTTTAAATGTGGATGTGGACATGGGTGAGCTTGGACAGGGGTGGCCAGCATCTCCTGTGCTCTCCTGTGGACATGGGTGAGCTTGGACTGGGGTGGCCCGCATCTCCTTCAGAGATCTGCTCTCATGTCAGCTTGGTTGTGTGCCACAGGTAGGGCTTCAGAGTGCTGACTGACACCTTTTTCAGTTGCATTGGAATGTCACTGAAGTTCTCCATGGGGCTCCTGTCTCTGACTGGCACTGACTATCTTTACTCTGGAGTATAGAGCCACTTATGGGGGTGACATAAGAATGGCCCTTTGTTTGATTCTGGGTCCTGTCTCTGAGGATTCACAGTGTTATGTGGGAATATAACCAGCCTCTGGTTACCAAGTCCTGGTAACACCAGGTCCTGGACTCCTCACTGGGGGGACTTGGGTATCAGAAAATGAGAGAAAGCAGTGTGGCTCTGGTCTTGAGTATAGAAGTTTGAATTTGAATGGCTCCCATCAGCACATATGTTTGAATATGGTCTCCAGTTTGTAGAACCATTTGGGAAGGATTAGGAGGTGTGGCCTTGTTGGGAGAGATGTGTCACTTGGGATGTGTTTTGGACATTCAAAATGCCATTCTCAGCTCTGTCAGCCTCATGGGTGTGAATCAACATGTAAACTCTCAGCTCTTGCTCTAGTGCTATGGCTGCCTGCTGCTATCATGCTTCTCCCATGATGCATATGGACTCTGATCCTCTGAAACATAATCCCCAGACAGGCTTACTTCTAAATTGCCTTGGTCCCATTGCCTCGTCACAGCAAGAGAAAGGCAACCAAGGTAAGGAATGAACCACTGTGACCTGGCCACAGCCTTCAGTAGCTGTGCTACACAGTAGCCACCTATCCCAGCTCTTGTGACGGATTCCCCAGGGTCTCAAAGTCCCCAAGAGAAAGCTCCCATGCATGGCGTTTCCTTTCTTCCAGTTTTCTTGTGGCACCTGAGGCTGGAAGGACAGACCCACAGTTATACTCCATTCAGGCTTGTAGATACTTTAGGAATGATCTCTTAGCTGACACTCTGGCCAGAGTCCTTAGAAAGTTCTGGAACCTTCTCCGGAATCCAGGGAGGAGGCCTTTCTGTGGGAAGTACTTGAAGACTCATTGCTAGCCAGTCACCCTGATTGTTGCTGTGCAAAATCAGGGAGAGATGTTTCTATCCTCTGTTAGGGCGCTGTGGGGTCAGCAACCCCTTTCTGTACAAAGCCACCTAGTAGGTATTTTAGGATCTGGAGCTTGCCCTGCAGATCCTTGAGTGGCTGGCCCACTGTCCACTAATGTCTTCACCCTCCTAACATATAAACTTTGTGGAACTCTAGTGGACATTTACGTTTAATGTAATTGTGAAATTAAGCATCTGTGTACTGTTATAGCATCTGTATGTGCACTGCAGGTTAGGTTTCTCTGGTAGGGCTGTGGCTGGTGATAAAGGCAAAACTGAGACCCAGTTGTGATGATAAATGATAAAAAGAATGCTTGATGATGTATTTTCCATAATGAGATAGAATAAGCATCCTTGAATGGAGAATCCAGATTACTCTTAGTCCGGTTTTCTGCCTCTGACCAAGGAAGGGGTCATTAGGAGACACTGAGACTTCTATTAATCTATCCTTTGGGGGGAAGGGGAGTTGGACTGATGCCCCTCCCAAGCCAGTTTTTTGGGCCAGCCTTGGGCAGAGGGTCTTGGCTATGACTCCTGGGAATGAATCAAGGTAGTTTATGACACTGTAGGCACTTGCCTAATCCCGCCTCTGCAGACAAGACTGCTTATGGCTTGTCATCCACACCCCAGCGGGCTTTAGGAGAACACTCTGTGGTAAATTTAGGCATTATTCACACTTGCTAATGAATACGTCATCTTCTGGAGATGACAGAGCTGTTCTGGGGGAAGTGATTTCACGAGTCAGAAGAGAGTGATGAGCCATGCTGCTTCTGAGCCTTTGTGTAGTTCACCTGGATGGCTCTTAGACTAGGTGCCAGACAGGGTAGTCCTGCCACCCAGCAGTTCTGCAGACTAACCTCAGCACCAGCTTGTAGGAACATGGCCTGACAAGCATTCTTTTCAGATACCACAGGTAGAATCTGCTGGGAAATTGAGCCCTCAGCCTGTGGGCAGGAGAAGAGGTTCTGGAAGCTTGGGTGGTGGTTGGTGGGGAGAATGGCTGTCTTGGCTTGGGAGCAAGGCCTTCTAAGCCACCACAGTGGCAGAGTTCAGAGTTATGGAAGAAAGAAAGCAGGAGGTGGTGAGGAGGGATGTCGGGTGTAATGATGTTGCTTTTGCCTGCTTGTTCCTTGCTAGTAAATACATCCACCCTGCGGTTGCCGCCACTGTAGCTGCTACCACATCCTTCACCAATACCATGGTGTAATTTCTCTGGAAACCAGATTTCCCTAAGCTCACTCATCAGCACCCTCAGCTCTAATTAACTTCTCTTCCCAGAAGCTTCTCTGCTTGCCAGGGCAGAGCACAGAGCAGCCATCTTTCCCAGCGGTGTTTGGTTCTCCTGTCTTCACTTGCTGCCTCCTTTCCCACTTACACCCATGTCCAGGGAGTTACTGAGGACTGAGGAGATGCTCAGACCTCACTTTTCCAGAACAACCCAGCATGGGACTTGGAGGTGTTTACTTGAACTCTCAACTAGGCACAGATTCTTGAGAAGTTTTATACTCTGCTGCCTATTGTAACTACTGCTTTGTTCTTAAGTGGCACCTATGGATGGACTTGACTTTGCTCCTTGGCTTTCAGATTCTCAAATCAGATCTGTTCCGGGAACGTGCAGCTCCTCCTTCTCAGCTCTGCCCCATGAGCGAAGGTGACCCACTTAGGGGAACATCAAGTTCAAGCCTGGGAAGTGGGGTACTAGGAGGGATGTTCTTTCAGCCTGGAGGCCCAGGCTTGGAGGACTTACGACATCAGTGCCAGGAAGTTATAGGACAGTAGCACTGGGGACTGATCTACAGTACACCATAGGTCCTTTCCCCGGGGACACACACACACACACACACACACACACGTACACACACACCTCCCCCATATACACACAAGTTCTAATCTGTATTTGCACTGCTCAGAGCTAGTTTTACTTTCTAGGAAAAACTTATGTGCCCTATTGAGCTCATGAAACTATTGCCTGACAGGCAAGGACAATGTTGGCTTCTCTTGGACAGTCAGATGTTGGTGAACACAGTGTCCTCTGACTCTGTAAGGGTTAATCTTGATTGTCAACTCAGTTGACCTTAGACACTCCAAGACAGTTGGTACAGAATGCTGCCATTCGTGTCAGACAGATGTTTCCAGGGGGAGTAATCGTACTTATGAAGAAGCCCCACCCTAAATGTGGGCAGCAGCATCCCCTAGGCTAGGGATTGAGGCAGTATTAAAGTAGGAAAGGGAAACAAGCCCTCCTAGGTGTTTCCTTTCTCTGCTTCCTGGCTTCCCCAGGTGAGAGCTTCGCTTGACCTGGCCCTTCCATCATGGTGGACCTGATCTGTGAACCTAAACGAATCTTTCTATTCTTAGCTTGTTATGTCTGGAATTTGTCAGGGTACAGTTCTCCTATATCATGCTGTGTGCTTGCTTGTAGGAGTGGACTCCCTCTCTTTTCTAGTGGCTTAGACTCCAGAACATTATTCAAAGAGTTCTGGAACTTTCCCTGTGGTTACTGAAACCTGTGGATAAGACATTCAAAATTGGTATCATTAGTGAACCCACAAGAATGCTTGGGACTACCCAGTGTAGGTAAGGCCAGGAGACTCCCTGCACGGTGTTATGTACACTGGTAGGTAACTGCCCTCCATTCTCACAGTATTCTTCAAGACAGCCACAAGATGGAAGTGACCCAAGTTCCCTATGCAATGGAATATTACTCAACTTTAAAGAGGGGGAAGATCCTGAGTCCCTACAACCTGGGCCCATCTTGACTTACTATGAGATTCCTGGGTAGTCTTGTTCACAGTGACAGAAAATGCAGCGGCTGCTGGGTGGTGAGGTTTAGTGTGAAAGGGAATGGAGCCTCAACTCAGAAAGATTCAAAAGTTCTGGAGACAGATGGTTGGCAGTGATGTCACACAAAATGACATATTGTCATTTCAGTGGGGTCTGGGGATGTGACTCAGTGGCTGCTTCCAGCTTAGTATGTGCGGCTCTGGGCCAATACCAGAATCCTCCAGCCCAATTAAAACGTGGTTCATCTTATTTACATTTTTACCTCATCTCCTTCAGAACACTGCAGATTCAGCAGGTCCCTGAGGATCTTCGTGCCTACAAATTAAAGGCAGGAATCAAAGTCCGAATTCACTCTCAGCAAGGAGAGGCCTAATCCTTCCCCAACACTGTTTTCCAGGCAAAACAGAATCATCTCGGCTTCATTCTCTCAGGGCTCCTCAGCCCAGAAGGGACTTTGGACGACAGGTTGGATTTGCTTTCTTGCAGGAGACTTTGGCTTTGGGGACTCAGTCTTGTGTGTACAGTGCGGGAGGCAGGAAACAGCTTTGATTCCTCTCTGTCTAATGGTTCTATGCCCATCACTGAGCTGTCCCTAAAAGAAAGAGCATCAAAGCTGTCTTCCAAGGCTCCTCAGTGTGATGTGAGAGGCATGTGGGCAGAGAAGCAGGTGAAACAGCCAGGTAGTGACACTGGAACAGGTAAAGGGATCCCCGCCCTTCAACGTGCTCACAGTGAGACAGTAGATCTGAGAGGAGTTAGAAACACAACCGGAGGCACAAATGGGTACGGTTTCCTAGTCTGGTGTGCTTTTCTGTGTTTAACTCTTGTCAACTCAAGGCTTTGGCTAGAGTCCTTTTGTGGAGGCCCAGTTCCTACTCTGCAGGGACAGGCCCCAGCAGTTATTGCTGGCTACTGGTCTCAAGTTCCCAGGGAGCCTCTGAGGAACAGTAGGCTTACAGAGTCCAGCCTTTGCCTCTGTGCTCCCAGCCAAGAGAAACACAATTGTATCCTTGAGAAAAAGTTTATAAAGAGATGGAATGTTTGCTTAACACAAACACCTAGCGCTCACTTGGATGCTAAACACTGATTCTAAAGGAACTTCCTCGGAGGGGCCAAGAGCAGAGAGGCAGACAGGAGGCAGTGCAGGACTTCTGTGTGGAGGGAGGTGGACTGTGTGGAGAGTCTGCCACACTTGCCTCTGCTGACACTTCATGTTGTCATGAAGTACTGGGCTGTACTTGAGTTTAGGCAAGTTTCATTGAGTTGACACTTTCCAGGATTCTGAGTGTGAGGCTGCACATCTGTGTCTCCATCATCTATTGCACAGAAAGGGAACATGTGGGAAGTGTCCAGAACTTCCTTTGTGATTCTGTGGATTCCACAGTGAGTGAAAGGTCACCCTTGAATACTGCTTTCTTAGTGTTCTATTGCTGGGAAGAGACATCATGGCTGCAGCAACTCTTACCAAGAAAAACATTTCACTGGGGCTGGCTTACAGTTCAGAGGTTTAGTCCATTATTTTCACAGAGGGAAGCAAGGTGGCCTGCAAACAGACATGGTGCTGGAAAGGTAGTCGAGAGCTCTGCATTTTGATCTGCAGGCAGTGGGAAGAGATAGCCACTTGTCCTGGCTTGAGCTTCTGATACCTCAAACCCCACCTCCTAGTGACACACTTCCTCCAACAAGGCCACACCTCCTAATAGTGCCACTCCCTGTGGGCCCATGGGGGCCATTTTTCTATTCAAACCATCAGAGTTACAGATTAAATAGTAATGACAAAAATCTCTCAAAAAGTCCAACCAACAGAGAGCTGTGGTGTGGTGACTTTGAGATGTGATGTGGCCATTGCACTCAGTGAGGTTGACTAGATATCTCAGTGTTTCCTGGAGATGTGATGTGTCGCTCAGTGCTCTCAGTAGAAGCCAGATGATAAACCTTCACCAGCGGTGTCTCACACTTCCTGGATGGTTTCCATGTAGGCTTCAGTGAGAGCTGATACAACTGAGGAGATCATGGAAAAAAGTCCCTTCATGCTCACAGTAGACTCCAGGAGGCAGCTGGTACTCACGATGAGAATTTCAACACATCTCAGATGTAGATTGGATAAAATCCCTCTACCGTGGTTGATTCTCTGAGTCAGTTTTCTTAGAAACTCTACACTTTGGCACTTCTAATACAGGATGTTTAGTGGACTTGTCTTGGTGAATGAACTTGAGATGGTCTCCTCAGGGGGTCTGAATGAAATAGTACTACAAAAAAATATCCTCACTGATGATGTCAGCCATGAGAGTCTGAATATACCTGCTATATGCCAGGGGCTCAGGGAGTCCAGTTATGTCTGAGACATGAAATGCATGTAACATTATACACACATGTAACATTATACATACATGTAACATTATACATACATGTAACATTATACACACATGTAACATTATACACACATGTAACACTATACACACATGTAACATTATACACATGTAACATTATACACATGTAACATTATACACACATATATGACACATCCCGTGGATAAAGAAACTCATTATAAGAACTTGGCTCACATGGTGCTGAGAAGTCTTAAGATCTGCAATTGGCAGGTGGAGATTCGGGGGAGTGAATGATATGTCAAAGTTCAAATCTGAAGGCAATAGGTGGCCAGCAGCTCAGGTCTGATAATGTTAGCAGAGAGCTCTCTGCTTTAATCCTGGGCAATCTGCCTTTTAGTTTAGCTCACACCTTGGGCTGACCAATATGAGGCTCACCTTGGGGAGAGGATACTTTTATTTACTTAATCCACCAGTTCAAAGGCTAATTAAACCCATCAACACGCTCATAGGCTTACTACTGGCTCAACACAGGGACCCTCTGTGAGCGTCTCCACTGAGGAAATGCCTGGCTGCTGTGTCTTGTTGTATAGTCTAGTGATTCATTGTGTTCAACTAAATATCAAAGGCAAGGCCATAACAATTTCCACAGGATTGTGTGAACAGGGGTGTGTGTTTTCCAAGAGAAATTTCTTCAAGAATTAAATATGGTAGGTAGGAGCGCCATCCTGTTAAAATTGGAGATATATTTATATTCTTCTAGACAAGTGTCTGGGCTTTAGGATGGGAAATGTGCTGATTGTTTATTCGCTGTCATCTTGACTGGGTTTGGAACCACTTAGGAGATGCAGTGCTGGGTGTGTCTGTGGGAGCATCTTCAGAGAGGAGACTTAAGGAGCGATGGCAGGTAGCACTGTCCCATGAGCTGGGATCCTGACTGGATAAAAGTAAAAACAGAGAAAGTGAGCTGAGCGCCAGGATTTATCCCGTTCTGCTTCGTGACTGTGAGTGTAGGAAAAGACAAGCGAGCCGGCATGGGAAAGTGTGTATCTCAGACAAGCCAGTGAAACGCTAGCGCCACAAAAGCCAGGTCGGGATGGCAGCATGACTGGGTTTGGAACCACCGAGGCTTCTGGACATTGTGGGTGGTTGTCCTCATGAATTCTCAAATGTTGGTGGTTGTTACATAAGATTCATATAAGGTCAGTCTATTCAATATTCCAGTGGAGGGGGGGGACTCCAAAGCCCCTCCTAGCTGAGAAGTATAGGCAGTTGATGGCTGTTGTCAGGAAAAAGTCTCTTTTCTTCAGGGGGTGGAAACTCTAGTAAGTTGCCCAGGCTACAGTGGATAGCCCTAACTCATGTGAGTAACACTGATTGGACTCAGGAGGCTCTTAACTAAACTTAGTAGGTCTATCTCTCACTCTAATTTATAATCTATCACCTATCTATTATCTGTATATCTCTCATCTGTTTATCTATCATCTATTATCCATCAATCAATTAACCAACCTGTCTATCACCATCTATCTTCCCTATTATCAATCTATCATCTATCCATCTATCTATCAATCAATCTGTCTATCCATCTATCAATCTATCATTTATGTATCTATTATCTACCACTTGGCTATCAATCATCTATCTATTATTTATCATCTATCAATCAAATCAATCAACCAATCTACCTACCTATCATCTATCTGTCCATTTATCAATCAATCATCTATGTATGTATTGTATGTATTTATCATCTATTACCTATCGATCAATCTTTCCATCTATGAATCAATCTATGTATCTATCATCACCCATCTATCATCTGTTTATATAGGACATGAAAGTGGGAAGGAGATGAAGGGGATGTGTGTGTGTGAGATGACCCAAGAAGAGTTAGAGGGACAGTAAGGACATAGAGTTGATAAAGATAAAAGGCATAAGATTCATGTCTGGAAAAGGAGAAACATGACCAAGTAGGAAGCAAATCAGTCAGGGTAGAGAAAGAGATGCCAATAATGAAGATACATGAAGACCGTGCATAGAGGTGACACGGAGGGAATGCCCAGTATATTATATCAGCCCCTCTGGGTCTGGAATATTCCGGTCTGTGTGCCTCTCCTCCCTGCCATGTAGCTCTCCCAAACCTTTGCTGTTTGTTCAATCTCCCCCAATTAACATTTTTAGTGTATATGTGTGTGAGTATATGTGCATATGTGCATGTGCGTGTGTGTGCATGTGTACAGGCTTGTGGAGGCCAGAGCTTGGAGGTGGGTATCTTTCTCAAGGTTTCTCAAGTTCTTTCTCATTTGTCACCACCACCACCACCACCACCACCACCACCACCACCACCACCACCATCATCTGGTTGGTCTGGAACTCACTGTGTATACCAGGTTGGCCTTAATATCAGAGATCCACCTTCCTCTTCCTCTCAAATGTACATACCACACCTTGTTGTGGATAGCCCTGGGGTAGTTTGTATTCTGCTAATTCTGCCCTCCTGGGAGGGGCTTCAGACAAGGGGTGAGTTACATACTCAGGTGACTAGTGAACCAATCCCCTAATGAATAAAGGAGCCAATCACTGGGAGAGGAGGAGGGACTTCCAGGTCAGATAGGGGAAGAGAGGAGGAGGAGGAGAGAGAGAGAGAAGGTCCTTTTGGAACAGGGACAGCAGATAGGTAAGATGTAGTTACTAGAGTCTCCTGGTATCATGGTGGATCCATAAGGATTCGCCACCAGAGGAATCAGACTTTGATAAGGCTTACAGGATTAGGTTTTGTTGTTTCGCCCAGAGATTGAGTTACCATTGTTTCTGACCTAAGTTTGTGTTGCTTTCTCCTTCACGCAGTGGTTCGTCTGAGTTCCAGAGAGAAAGGTACAGCGGTAAAGTGTGGGTTTGCCTGATGTGCACCACAGAGGCCATGGGGGTATTGAAGCATGGGGCTGGTATGGTGGTGACCCACCAGTGGGAACCTAGTGAGCTGGTTGGAGAGATGGTGGAGCTCTGAGTCAGAGCTCCACGAGATAAAAGCAGGTTGGCCATTGCCCGCCAATGGATGGCTGGCCAGCCCGGCGGGGATGAGAGAACAAAGGCCTAGCACAGGAACATGCCATACATTCCTTCTTTTTAAATAATTCCTGCGACATCTAGCTTCCCCTTATTTGTTTTTATACAGGGTCCTGTGACTATGACCAAGGTAGACCAACCAGAGAATTCCCCGGGGATTCTCTGGTCTTTGTCCCGCCTACCTCAGGAGTCAGGATGCATGTGACCGCACTTGTTTTTCTAGATGGGTGACCAGGACCTGAACTCAGAGCTAACACTGCGTTAGACAATAATGAACTGGAAACTTTGAAAACGAGATGGATAATTTTGTAATTGCAAGATCATTGGAAACACATAGTTGTTCTTTAAGAGAACACTGGTGAAGCTGGGTAGGATAGCTCATGCCAGTAATCCTAGCTATTCAGGAGACTGATATAGGAGGATTGTCATCAGTTTAGAGCCAGACAAAGCCAAGTCTTCAGAGGGAGACCCTGTCCCAGAAATGTATATCATGGGGGCATCCATGCAATGGAGCAGACCTGGGCACGGTTGGTGGGGGTGTGCTTCTGATGTACAATGACAACAGACGTCCAAAGAGTGGGTCTGTTAAGGAAAGCTCTGAGTAGGGTTTACAGTGTCCTAAAGGGGAGGAGAGTATAAATTTGCTTGTATTTGCATAATAGCACGTGTCATTTCATACAACATTCAAGGAATATAAACTTTCTAGAGTGGAATCCGATGGACAGGCAGTGGGCATGCTGTGAGCTGCGCAGACAGGAAGGACCCTTCCCACACACAGACTTCTGTAAGATTCTTGGTCCCACACGATTCACTATCATTCAGACATCAAACATGGCTAAAAATGGTACACAGACAACTCGGTCCAGATGAAAATCTGCCTCACCTGGTCCAGCGGAATCCCTTTGTTTTCCTACTCCAAGACCAGTCCTGCTTTGTGGTAACTAACGGTCTTTTACTTTTGACAGGTGTCATCACATGACCTCACAGTGACGATGAATGCAGATGGACAGGGTCCCAAGTCCTCCACATTTGGCTCAGACTTTTGTGGCCAGGGTTTCAGCTGTGGTGAGGGTTTTAGAAAGGGAACATAAGCCATGGAGTGTTTGGAACCTTTGGACAGAGGGCACAACACTAATTGTTTTCTTTGGAAGGGTTCTGTGTGTAGTGGACGCAATGTGGGAAAGCTTGTGGAAGTCTCCTGTGCAGGGGGCTGGTCGCTTCCCTTCTGTAGAGCAGTCAGAGAGACTGGGAGTCTCTGGAGATACTTTTATTCATGAAGAGTGGAGACACAGAAGGCTTTTTATACAACACGAATGTGGGAGGGGCTAGGGAAACGCCCAGACTGTAAAGCGCCTGCCACCGCCACGCAAGCATGAGGACCTAGTTCAGATTCCCAGCACTCATGTGAAAAGCTAAACTTGGCAGCACCGGGGAAGTAGAAGGTGGATTTCTGGAATTCACTGGTTAGCCAGACTTGTGGAATCAGCAAGCACAAGCTCGAGGCATGGGGATGGACTTTGGAGATGCATAAAAAGCGAGAATAGGCTTGGTGACTGGTAAGACGCACATTTCAAAACGCGAAGCAAACTATCCTGTTCTTGAGGCAGCGCACGGTGAAAACATACAAGGCGTAGTTTGATCAATGACATGGGTTTCGAAGAGTCTGTGATACACTTCTGCTTTCTCAAGTATGGCTGCTAGGCCTCCAAATCCACCCAGCAATTGACCGAAGCTAAATCACAAGGGGTAAGCCAAGGCCCTCAGCCTGTGCTGCATCCTGGGTGCTACTACAGGACCCTGTTCTCAGCCGTGCTAAGCCTTGACTTGACACGACGTTTTTCATAGACTTGATGAGTTTATTACTGGAGAGGTGGTATTATGTTTCCAGTTTGCATCAAGCCCCACATTATATAGCTGCCCCGAGTTTACCTCATGGTGGTGCAGCCAGAATTATATTAGATTTTTTCTCTTTTTAAGTAAGTTAAACCTATCAAGTTGGAGGTGTTTTCAAATAGAAGCCTGCTGCTCCTGAATGGTATTTT
The DNA here is from genome assembly GCA_019843965.1 of Rhynchomys soricoides. NCBI lineage: Eukaryota > Metazoa > Chordata > Mammalia > Rodentia > Muridae > Rhynchomys > Rhynchomys soricoides. Next base: position 2,219,953 of record JADRCH010000144.1, on the reverse strand, counting down.
GTTTCCAAAGCACTCTGTGGCTCATCTTCTGGAAAGGTGGTTTATGTGCTCAGAGGCATGGCTTCATAAACAACCCACATGATTGGCTTCTTATCTCCTCGAATGAGCTCTTGGCTTCCGACTCAGGAAGGCAGCCCCACACAAGAGAGACCCTCTCAGCAAGCTCAAATTCTGTGGTTTTGTTTAAGAGCTGTAGATAAGGGAGGTGGTTTGAGTTCACACTGAAGCTGGACCCACATGGTGCTCTGTGGATTTCCTAGGGAGAGAGCCCATTATTCCTGGGGAAGCTTAACTCTCAAAGGACACCCTGGAAAGCCCCCACTCACTCAGTTGAAAGTAGTTGGCAGTTTTGGGAGCACAGTGCTTTGTTCACAAGATTACCTCTGGGTTTAGCTGTAGATGGATCAATATTCAACTGTGTCTCACGGGCAGACAGAAGCCAAGCACAGGAAAGGAGGTGGCCTGAGGAATATCCGGGCTCAGGCTTTGAACTTTGTTGGGGGCGGTCAGGGAAAACTCGGCTGATAGATTTGGGTTTTATCTCAAGCTTTCAACCATTCTCCCCGCTCTTGAAATTTAGCTTATTTTGCTTTGTTTATTAAATATTTTTGTTGGCCTGCTCAGGGTGTGTTTGAAGATGAATAGCCTCTGCATGTGCCAGCTCTGACCACTGTGGTCTAGATTTCCAAAGCAGTGTCCCCCGCCCGGCCATGCTCAGTGTGGGCTCTGAATTCAGTGGGCGACAGGGCCATGTTTATCTTGCTCCCTTAACAAATGCCACAGTGTTGCATGAACTCTGAATAATTGGGGCAGGTTTTACGGTGGTGGGTTGTATGATGCTGTTCTCTATGGATGTATTGAAATGAATAGCTCTATTATAGCATGGTTTCAAAAATCAAATTATGGCGAGCATTATGGTACTGTAGTCTATGAAGATATTTAAATGAATAGCTTTATTTATAGCAAGGTTTCAAAAAAAAAAAAATTGAATTAAAAGTAGAGTTCCCCAGTCTGGAGAGATGGCTCGGTGGTTAAGAGTGCTTGATTCCTAGACTCGAGTTGGATTTCCCACAATGCCTGTAGCTCCAGCTTCAGGGGATCTAATGCCCTCTTCCTGCCTACACAGACATGTGCATACCTACACTCACAGACACATACACATAAATGAAAAATTTGAAAATATTAACTAAGAAGAAAATGGAATCTTCGACCCTTTTTATTTTCTTGCATGAATATAATGCATTCCTAAAGTCATTGGGGTGATTTATCTGCACATGTTACTACTTACTGAAGCCTCCCCCAGTTGACATTGGGGTTTGCCCTTTGTGTCTGAAGGTTCTGTTGGTTGACACACTATTGTAAGAGTGACTGGGATGATGTCATCGCCTTCAAACTTCTCATCTACCTAGTTACCTCCCTCCATTTATCCCTGTTCCATAAAGCTGCAGTGAGCACTGATGGTTTCTGGGCCATCTTCACGCTCCAGGATGTCACGTGATTAGAATCTCACCCTGTAAAGTGTTTTGGAATAGCCTCTCACCTTGCATGGTGTCCTGAAGTATCTTCCTCTTCTCACAGTTGATAGTGCTTTTTAAAAAAATACTGTATCATATCCCATTGTCTACATGTACCTCAGTTTATCCACTCACCGTTGAAGATCACATCAGGCATTTCCAAACTTGATAAATATGGATAGAGCTGACACATACATCTGAACATGCAGGTTCTCTGGCTATGGTTTTTTTAAAGCTCACTTGGGCTCATATTTATAAATTCCTTTTGAATAGTGTTCTGAAAGATAACATCTAGATATTGTTTAAAGTATGATTTCTAGTTCACAGGTGAGGGGCATCGTAGTGAGAATATAAGTCGAGAATGAACTCGTTGCATGTAGAGCGTTCTGGTCTCCGCATGTGGAAGGGGAAGACGTGACTAGGCACCTGTGTGGAGGCCTCCTGGGTCCAGCACCATCTCTGCAGCCACAGAGGGCACCATCAGGATCATATACTCACTGGCTTCCAGTCTAAGGCTACCCACCATTAGGCTTTTACCATCCCATAGTTGGGACTGGGGCTTCACAACCTATTGTTCTACATTTCTCTCAGTCTTGAAAGAGTTGAGAGTTGAGTTTTAGGCTGCAATTGGGACATAGGTCACGTGCTCTGCTTGGTTAGGGTTGCCAACACCACAGGGGCTAGTCTTCCAGCCAACATGTGATCTATATTGCAGTCTTCACCCCTTCTTTAACCTGGAAGGTGACCTGGCCTGGGCTCTCTCTCCCCGCTCTGTCATCTTTCTTTGACACTCTGGTGACTCCATAAGCAGAGCTGGTGGGATCCACCCTTGCCCTCTACTGACAGGATCTGTGCTTCCTTCCAGCTCACCTTTTACTTTATTTCCACACGGTGCTCACCATTTCACGGTGACACTGACCATCCATCTTTCTCATGTAGTTTTGGGATTACAAAATATCTCTTTATGCTAAAACTTTAGTGTTTCTTAGGTTCACAAAATCACCATCTCTGAGTTAGAATATAAGCATCATAGAACAAATGTGTATGCACATGTGTGTATGCGCATGTGTGTATGTGCATGTAAGGGCACATGTGCATGTGTGTATACGGAGGTCAGAGTCAAGCCTGGGTGCCATTCAACAGGTGTCATCCATAGGTGTCATTTTTGGAGGACAGCATTTCTCATTGGCCAGGAGCTCACCAAGTTGTCCTGATTGACTGGCCAGAGTCTCTGCCTGTCCAACGCTGGGATTACAAGCCTGTACTACCACACCAGGTGGTTTTACATGTGTTCTGGTGATTGAAGTCAGGATATGTGCCATACCTTTGTGTGGCAAGAAGTTTGCCAACTGAGCCTTCTTCCCAGTCCCTTCGAATAGGTAAAAATTGATTTTTAAAAAATTCTCAGTGATTTTTGTAAAGACAAAGGCATCTGTATCTTCCTCCAGATATCTGTATCCAGAATGCAGGTAAAGCCGTGAGCAAAGCAGTCACTGCCCAACACCCTGAGGGCACTGAACTATCTGTAAGCACATAGCCAAAAGAATATCCCCAACATCTGTTGCGGGAAATATTAAAAAGAACGAATATATCAAGTTCCTGTGCTATGCCCTTGTTCTCTCATCCTGTCGGCCTGCTGGCCAGCAATGGCGGACCTGCGTTCATCTCCTGGAGCTCTGAGTCAGAGATCCACCATCTCTCCACCCAGCTCACTAGGTCCCCAATGGCGGGTCACTACCACGCCAGCCCCATGCTTCAAATCCCCCAGGGCCTCTGTGGTGCACATCAGGCAAACCCACACTTTGCTGCTGTACCTTTCTCTCTTGAACCCAGATGAGCCACTGTGTGAAGGAAAACACAACACAAACTAGGTTAGAAACAATAGTAACTCAATCTCTGGGTGCATCAACTAAAATCCTAATCTTGTAAGCCTAATTAAATCTAAATCCTATGGAGGTGAATCCTTATGGATCCACCATGATACCAGGAGACTCTAGTAGCTTCACCTTACCTATCTGTTGTCCCTGTTCCAAAAAGACCTTCTCTCTTTCCTCCTCCACCTCTCTTCCCCTATCTGACCCGGAAGTCCCTCCTCCTCACCCAATGATTGGCTCCTTTATTCATTAGGGGATTGGTTCACAAGAAGTCACATGACTATGTAAATCACTCCTTGTCCAAAGCCCTTCCCAGAAGGGCGGAATTAGCATCAAAATACAAACAGCCCCAGGGCTATCCACAACAAACATCTAGGCTGTGCCCACAGGACAACAAACAAACAAACTAATATACAATGGGGCTCCATCTGGAAGGATTTTTACAGTTGCAATATTATATTTCAATTATGATAGATATTAGTTTAAAACAGAGATGGGCACTTTTGTGTGTGTACTCATATGTATATGTGTGTATGCATATATTTGTTTGTATATGTATGTGTGCACGTGTGTATATGTGTGCATGTATCTACATGTGTATATGTGTGTGAATGTATATATATATATGTGTGTGCGCATGTATGTATACATGCATGTGTATGTGTGTATATGTGTGAAAAGACAAGGATATTTAAACCTTGTTCACTTGGTGACTGTCAGAGAGAAACTAATAAGCTGGTAAAGCCTCTACTGCATGGTCAGAGTGTATGTCTGGGCAGAAGACAGCTGGGGCTGGAAGTCTCTGGCTGTGACAACCTAGGGTGGTTACAATGTTCTCTGAAGTATCCAGCTGGGTTACCTGAATGACTCTACAAAGGACATATAAGCCAAGCCCAGATGGAGGGACTTTTTTTTTTTAAAGAGAAATTCTCCACATTCCACAAAATACCACCAAAGGCAGGAGAAGCAAAGAGCTATTTTAGGAGAGATTGAAAAAGACTAAAGAAGGAACAGCCAGATGTGATGCCTGGTTCTGAGCCAGATCCCAGGAGAGTGGGAAAACCGGATTCATGGGACTCACAGATGTGTGTGGAATATGCACCTCTTAAGAAGCCAGACAAGAGTTTATTCCTGAAAAGTTTTCTAAATTTTGATATATTTACTATGGACCTGTAAGGAACTATGTATGGTATTAGAAAATTACTATTTAAATATTCAGGTGTAAAAGGTACCATGATGCTTACCTCTTGCTTCCAAATGGCACAGGAAAATTTTATAAAAATTTATAATGTGTGTGTGTATGTGTACATAAATAAAACCCAATAAATTTAAAATTGTGTCATTATGCTGGGCTGGGCTAACAGATTTTGAAATTTACAAGGTCCAGGCATGTTTAGAATGTATTTTCTTAAAAATCCCTACATTATTTTGTCAACGTTTCAGTGAGTTTGAAACTGCTTCTGAGCACTGATTTAAACTCTCTTGCCTGTAAGAGCAAAAACAGTGTAACAAAGCCAACTTTGGTTTACAAAAACCCATGCTTGCCAGGGAAGGGAGCCTTCTGTTGTAACGTCAGGAACCAGCCTCCTAAGTCAGAGGTGGAGTATTGGAGATTGGTTCTAATGCTTTCATTCAGTTGGGAATCTGCCGGTCCTTGTCCTTAATGGGTTTTTGATCCATCAATAAAGATGGCAATGGCTAATGGCTGGTCATGGGGCAGGACACTTAAAGTTGCTCAGGCTAGGATAAAGCCAATGGCCATATGAGATCTCAGGTAAGTGGCCACTGGCCACTTTCCCGATTGGGTCTGGGGTAGCAGGGGAAGGTTTAAGAGTGCCCAGCCTTTGAGCTAGCCAAGGCATTTTAAAAATAAGATAATGAGTGTGCATCTTTCATTCGTGGATCCAAAGATAGCTTTGATCCACCAGGAGCCAAAGTGGTGTAGCAAAACACCCGCTACAGTGGAGGGTGTGTGTGTGGGCGCTCAGCTACTGCAGCCCACTTGTAGGAACTCACGAGGGAAGGATGAACCATGTGTAGATTGTGGGAAGGAACTCTTGGGGGCAATTTCTGGTGCAGGCTGAGGGCACAGTCAGTGTTGGAGGACCTGCTCCGCAGGTACTGGGGCTGGAGAAATCGAAGGGATCCAAAGGGGGAGCCCCAGTGGTTCCCCGGGTCTTGGCAGGGATAGAAGTTTTGTGCTATGGATCCTACTGAAGATCCTAGAGTAAAAGAGCCCTGTGCTTGCCCACATAGGCCAGGAGGAGGCTCTGCCACAAGCTCCACCCACTCATGGGGAGGCCTCCATGGAAGGAGGGCCTGAGGTGTCACTGCTTATTGGCTCAGTGTGCAGTTTATTTGATTGCCATCTTCACGTAATCTAGAATCATCGAAGAGACAAACCTCTGGGTGTGTCTGGGAGGGATTTTCTACACGAGGTAGGCAGATCCTAAATTTGGGTGGCATCGTTCTGTGGTTGGGGCCCCTGGCTGTAGGAAAAGGGGTAGAGAAGGGAGAGAGTGAGCCGAGCTCCAGCATTCATCCCTCTCTGCTTTCTGACAGAGGCACTGTGAGCAGTCGCCTGGCTCCTGCCTCCGTGCCCTCCCCTCCCTATCGGGCCCCAAGCTAAGCCACAAGAACCCCTTCCTTCCTGAAGCTGCCAGTGTCAGGCATTTTGTTACAACAACAAGAGCAGTGACTGTCACCCTAGGTGTTTGGGTGTTTGTTCTTAGTATGCCAGCCTACCAGGAGGAATCTGTCCCTCCTACTGTGTGTGTCCATTTTCTAAGAAGTTTCCATGTTATCTAATGAGCTGGAGCTGAGGAAGGAATCTTGCTGCAGCTTGTACTCAACACTCTTCCACGGTTGACACTGCCGTAAGCCTACTCAGTTCCAAGCCCTAGCCAACATTCTTTACCCAGAATGAAAAGAAAGGCTGATCCTGTCCCTGTAGCAGGGCATGTGGCCTCCCCTGGGACAAGGGATTGTAGCGTGTAATTTTAAAAATGTACACATCTTCCTTTGCCCAGGGCCATGCTCCTGGCTTAGCACTGAGATCAGTCAGGCTCCCTCCAGCCCAGAGCTCCACTGGTTACCTCTTCCTCCCAGCTAGCTTTGTCAAACAGCCATCAATCACCCGATCATCTCTCTTTCTCCTGCCCACCTTAGCTCTGAGGAAGAAAAACACTAGACTGACTTACTATTTTAAAACTTGCTAGATGTCTTAATCAAGGTTTCTATTCCTGCACAAACATCATGACCAAGATGCAAGTTGGGGAGGAAAGGGTTTATTGAGCTTACACTTCCAATTGCTGTTCATCACCAAAAGAAGTCAGGACTGGAACTCAAGCAGGTCAGGAAGCAGGAGCTGATGCAGAGGCCATGGAGGGATGTTTCTTACTGTCTTGCTTCCTCTGGTTTGCTCAGCTTGCTCTCTTATAGAACCCAAGACTACCAGCCCACAGATGGTACCACCCACAAGGGGCCCTCCGCCCTTGATCACTAATTGAGAAAATGTCTTACCGCTGGATCTCATGGAGGCATTTCCTCACCTGAAGCTCCTTTCTCTGTGATAATTCAGCTTGTGTCAAGTTGACACACAAAACCAGCAGGTACACTAGATAACACAATTTCTGGGCACAGAAATCTCTAGCCCTAAACTTATTAGCTAACCTCTATCAGCCATCCGCCCGAGGCAGAGGCCTCCGGTTCTGGCCACCCTAACTCCTTACAGGGTTGTTACGTCCTTCTCATTCCAAAGCCTGGTCTGAAGTGTCACTTCTCTCTTCGTTCTTCTGGGACTTGAAGTTTCACCTTTCTCCTTTTGCCCAGCAATTAGCTTCTGCCTTCTTTATTGACCAAATCAAGAACCAATTAGAGAAACAACATATCCCTCCACGAGGGATGGTGTGTTGTCTTCTGCTCTAGGAATGAGGATCTGGAGGCCAAGTCTGTCTCGGTGGTGGTCTGTGATCACTCATGAATGGCTTTGTTCCCTCTGAGGTGTGGAGTTGGGAAATGACCCTGTGTGACCCATAGGACCCATTCCTCTGCTGGGCCTGGATCTGACGAGGAATGCAAGTGCTTGACTATGAATCGAAGGCTGGGGCCAGGAGGGTACCCTCTCCACCTGCCATCCTGGGCAGGGGTTCTGTGGCTCTGGGCTGCTGGGAGGTCCACACTAAATAGCCAAGAGAATAAGTGGAGTGTGGTGGCCACAGAGAAGGGGAAAGGATGTGACCGCTGAGATGAGGCCTAATAGAGAGAGGGAACCATGGGAAGCCTCACAGAAGACACTTCCCACAGAGACCTGGCATGTGGCAAGGACTGGAAGGAGCTCAGCATGGCTGTAGAGCCATAGCCATGGGTGGTGACACGGAGGTGGGGCCACCCTAGCAAGGCTTTGTAGAGAACAATGGGGCTTGGGGATGAGAGATGAGCCAGGGACAGACAGATTTCAAGCCAGATGATATAACACTGACTTAAAAACTCAGATGAAAGGCAAAGCAGTCCAACTCCTGGGTATGATTCAGTGGTTCTTAGCATAACAACAACGGGCAATCCAACCCACTAACTAGTTCCTGAACATTTCCATCTCCGAAGAAATTCCTTATCTGGGAATGTTCTCCCCATCCACAAGCTGACTCTGTTTCTGTTGCTGCCTATGATGTGTATTTCATACAAAGTCCTGCCACACGTAGGCTTTGTGGCTGGCTTGTTTCGTTTAGGTCCTTGTACCTGTGTTCCTACTTCTTTTTTATCATGGCTAAGTAACAGTCCGCTGTCTGGGGGAATGTCACATTATGTATCCATTCATCAGTGGGGATCCCAGTTCAACCAGTCAAGAGATCCTCTAAGCCCCTTGTAGATAGCAGCAACAGCAGTGAGCAGAAAGGGGGCTGCCTGAGGCCCGGGGGTGAGGGGAGAGGGGAAAGGGTGGAGGGGCGAGGTAGACTTTAACAAAAGAGTGATGAGAGAGGTAAGAGCTAAGATAGCAGGCAGTTTGTGTGTGTGTGTAGTGTATATAATGTGTGCATATGGTATGTATGATATGTGCGTATGCGTAGCGTGTATGGTGTGTGTGCTTGCACATGTGCGTTTGTGTGTGTATGTATGTGCTTGTGTATATGGTGTGTGTGTGCTTGCACGTGTGCACTCGTGTGTGTGTGTATGGAGTGTGTGTATGGTATGTGTATGTAATGTATTTGGTGTGTGTGTACTCACACATGTGCACTTGTGTGTGTGTATGTATGTGTAGTGTATATAGTGAATATGCATGCTTGAACATGCATGATTGCATGTGTGCATGTGTGTGTGTGTGTAGTGTGTATGGTATGTGTGTGTGCATGTGTGTGTGTAGACATGTGTGGTGTGTATGGTGTGTGTGTGTGTGCATGTGTGTGTGTGTGTGTAGTGTGTATGGTGTGTGTGTGTGTCTATGGTGTGTATAGTGTATGTGTGTATGGTATGTGTGTATATGTGTGTATGGTGTGTTTCTGTGTGTCTTTCTTGCTGTAGGTCTTTCTGGGTCACCACTGAGTGTGAGTTTAGGAGCTGCATGAGGGTCATTGTGGGTAAGTCCTATCGGATGTCCCTGTCCCGGGGCTTCCACCTGGTATGTTTTCTTTGCAGCAAGAGTGGGGCGGAGGTCTGCAGAGGTGAGGGTGTCCTGCACGCACCAGGATAGGGGTGTGAACATAACTTTCCTCTGTGGGTTGTGGCCTTTGGCCTCAGAGAGGCATGACAATGGCCCCAGCCAGGAAATGAGCACAAATGGCCACTTCTGCCACGAAGGGCTCCTCAGGGGAACTGCTGTTTGTATCCTGCTGGGAAAACTGCACAGAACCGTGTGCTAAATAGAGCTGGAGAATCAAAAGATATCAGGAACAGAGTGGAACTAACTCTGGTGCGGACAGAGCACCCTGATGGTGCCTTCCCACCAGCATAGCACTTCTGTGTCTGACTCACCAGGGCCTGGAATTTGGTGAGGAAAAAAATGTCCCCATACCAGAGAGATGGTCCAGCCCTGTGCTTTGCCTTGATGTGTTTTGTCTTTCCATCTGGAAGAACACCCTGTTGACACCACACACACACACACACACACACACACACACACACACACACACCCCATATATACCACACATATACGGGATGATAAATATATGTATGTGTATGTATATATATGCACACACATATATCCATACATATACATACAAAAATATACATGCATATATGTATGCATATGCATATATACATATGTGTACACACACATACATCCCATATACCACACACACATCCTACCCCCACCCCACAAAACATACACCACACACACGCTGGCTGCTGACTGTGATGTATAGGTTTGTGTCTACATAAACACATATATGTACACAAATATGTATACATGAGAGACTATCAGCACATATATGTATGGACTTGGTTGTCTCTGATCCCTTGCAGCTCAGAAGATGCTGTCTAAGCAAATGAACGGGTCCCCTTTGATGAAGGGACCAACATGGAGGTAGGGGGCTCTACAGCCTCACACCCAGCAAGCTGGGTGTACTATCGGCATGAAGGTCTTTTGAATTCTTAGAGACACTGAAGGCATGAGGTTGAGCCCCTTTCAGGAAGTCACATAATGCTGATACAACTTCTGGAAGCTTCAGTTGTACCCACACCCACTAGCTGAGCTCACGTCGATTCTGTGTGTGTGTTAGATGACATCCTTGTTCCTCATCTCCCTCAGACATTTAAAAGGACAATGACACCAGCCTTGTCCTCCAGTGTTCATTCCTGACACGTGGTCATCTCCGGGGGCCTCCTATTCTCGGGCTGTCTCAGCCCTGCAAGCCTCTAATGACCCACGAGCGTAGGTTTGCTCGATGACCCCAAATCTCAGGTGAGTGGTAGAGGTGACAGAAACAATCTCCATTTCCTCTTATTTTAACTTAAAAGTGTGTTAAAATGAACTGCAAGGACCACGTTCAGCTCTGCCTCATCCTTTCTATCCTGTGATGTGTATCTATACATAGCAGCTGTTGGTCATTTAGCATTGTTGGAAGAATTTTTATAGCTTCCCCATACTCTTTTGTTTAAAAATAGCATCTCATGTAGCCCAGGCTGGCCTCAAATCTGCTAAGTAGCCAAGGATGACCCTCTTCCTCCTGCTATTCCTGCCTCTACCTCCCAAGTGCTAAGATTACTATGGAATTGGCCAATAATGAGGATCAAGCTCAGACCTCCTGCAAGCAAGGCATGGGCTCTACCAACTGGGCTCTACGGTCAACTCCCATTGTCATTTTTTACGGCTGTTTAATGGTTTAAAAGAAAAGTTTCATGTGGTGTACCTTCAGGTTGTTTATATGTAGTTTTTGAGTAATAATGTCTGTATTAGAAACATGTTTGTGTTAGGGAGTTTTCTGTCTTTGGGCATCAGTGTTAGTATTCTGTTTAGTGCTGAATTATGCCCTCAAAAGATAAGGTTCCCCTGGAACCCATGACCTGGAGTTTGTTTGGAAATATGGTTTTTGCACATGCTATCAAATTAAGCATACATCATGAGGGTGTGCCTGATCAAAATGACCAAGGTCCTTATTAGAGCTAACTTCCTGCCCTTCAGGAGCAACATGTTTTTCTAGGGAGTGGGTCTCTGGGAAGTTCAGGGTCCTTCCATGTCTGTGTAATGAAGAACACCTAGAACATCACCCAGGAACCCGGCTGGGGGCTGCAGGGGAGTTTTGGGGGAAGTCATCCAGGAGGTTATTGTGTTGGGAGACAGTTGAGTGGTAAGGATCAGAGCCATCTTGGAGACTTGGAGGAAGTGAGGAGCTAGGTGACTGGGGTGGCCCACAGGAGGCTGAGGGCATGGCTTGTGCTTCACTTAGGCTGGGCAAATGGTAGCCACCACGGCCACTGGCAGGTTCCTCTCTACCTCCCTGCCACCTTTGCCTTAACTTACCTCAAGGTGTGAGAGGCTTCCATGGGGCTGCAGGTGTGCAGAAGGTACTTTCTTCCCCCAGATAAGGAGGTAGTAGAGGAGAAATGCAAGAGACTTAGAGTTTTGTGGGTAGGTCTGGTGCAGCTTAGGGGTGCATCCCTTCTGAGTCCTTTCCTGTCAGATCAGCTTTCTGCAGGTGGCCTCTGGCCTGTTCTCCTCCCCCTGTTCTCTTTGTAACACACTTCCTGAGCACCTGGCTCTGAGGGTGGGGTGTTCCTGTGAGAACTCAGGCTTCCTGGAGGCTGTTGAGGGATCACAACCTTAAATGCCCCTTCTCCCCTGAGTGGGTCCATGGGGGGCTGTCACCACTTTGCTCTATTCCCATCAACCCATCCTCCCTAGCACACCCCCTCTTAGTCCCCAGCTTCCTTGCACATCTTGGGAGAACTGCTCTCCCCACTACAGTTAACGGACAGCCTTGAAGTCAAGCCTTCTGTGTGAGGCTTTTTGTAATCCAGGCCACAGCTCTGTAAGTCCAGGAATGAGGACAAGGGCTGAGATTCCCATATCTACAGGGACATTGGACTCACCTGGATTTCTCTGTGGAGGCAAAAGCTCAAAACAAATCAAAGCAAATCCTCTTGGAAAATACACCTCACGGGACCCCTAGTAAACCCCAGCCTAGCTGTATTCCCCAGAGGACTGCTAAAAGTCAGCCTGCACTTGGAGGGGTTGTGTCATGCAGGGCTGGCTGTTCAGCTCACTGACAATGGCCTGAACATCTGTTGGCTAGCCCAAAGCTGATCAAAGGGGGTGCACCATTCCTTTTGGGGTGATGAGCGGGTTTTGTTGGTGGAAAAAGGCCCTTCCATATTGTCTTTTGAGGGGCTTCCTTTGGCCCCAAATCCGTTGGCTCTATTGCTGTGTTGTTATAGAGTGAACAGGAAGCTTGTTTGCAGGAAGGTGCAAACCTTCAGCCTGCAGCTGGGGGCAGGAGGAGGGAGGGAAACTGTCTGCAGGGTGGAAAGTCTGGGCGACACCTCAAGCTATCAGGGCAGGATGTCACTAGGGCAATGTGAAGCCTTTGATGTTGGGGCTCCCCCTTCCCTCCCAGATGGCCAGGTGGGCTGAGAGGGAGGTATTAGGCACACAGCACATGGCACAGAGGGCATGCAACACATGCAGGGCACATGCACCCCACACAGGCCATGAATTCCACATACTAAATTTGTAGAAATGTTTGTAGAAAGATCTTGTGTGTGTATATGTACTACATACAGGACACACACTGAGCACATAACACACCGCAAGCAGGGCACACATTACACACAGGGTACATTGCACATAGGACATGTGCCACATACAGGACACACTTCACATAGGATACATTATACATAGCATGCGTGCCATACAGGACATGCACCACACAGAGGATACACACTACATACAATAAAGATATTGTGTGTTCATGTATGTATGTATGTGTACTGCACATAGGACACACTGCACACAGGACACAGTGCACATAGGACACATTGCATACACAGGACACATTACACACACAGGATACACTGCACACACAGGATACATATACCACACACAGGAAGCATGGCACATATAGGACATGTTGCATATACAGTACATGCTACACAAACAGGACAGGCTGAATGCACAAGACACACTGCATACAGAGGACACACTGCACACACAGGACACACTGCACACACAGGACACACTG
>JADRCH010000144.1:2116314-2197929 GCA_019843965.1 Rhynchomys soricoides | reverse complement strand
TATATACATATATACATATATACATATATACATATATACATATATACGTATAACAATAGCAACAATTATAAAAGTATCACATCAATAACGATGAAAAATGATAGATTAAAGGGTCCCATGTAGCCCAGGCTGGCCTCAAACTTACTACCTAGTTGAGGATGACCCTGAACTCCTGATCCTCCCAACTGTACCTCCCAAGGTACAGTTAGGTACAAGGGTGTACAGCCCTGCACCCTTGTATGTGGTTTATGTGTGCTGGGGATTGAACCTGGGCCTTGAGTATGCTGAGCAAGCAAGCACTCCACCCAACAGAGCCATGTCCCCAGTCCAGAAGCTAGGGTTCGTTGACCACATCACTGGCTCTATGATGGCCTGCTGGCTACCTTTTACCCTGGGTGCCTAAGAAAGTCAGTGGCTCCAGGTGGCAAAGCTACCTTGGGATAAGACTGAGGCTGATGGAATAGAATAAAAGCACTGATATAGTTGAGAACCTACTATGCACTAGGTACTGTGCTTAGGGAAAGTGTCCCCTGACAAAATATGGTAGCATGGGCATCATGCACATTTGCAGATGAGAAAAACAGGCAGAGAGGAAAAGTAACTGGTAGCCACATGGTATGATTTTCGTCTGTCTGTCTGTCTGTCTGTCACTCTTACCCCCTCCAAAGTCAGTTAGTTCCTTGTCACCTTCATACATGTACACGATGCCATCTGGTTACTCCCTGCCTCAGTGTGTCTTATCTCTCTCTCAGCCCCACTGAGGTGGTGTCACCTCAGTATCTGCACAGCCCATTACTTTCAGCTTCATTACTCTGGGCACATTCAGTTTAACCAGGGCCATCTGTGTGACCACTGGATTGGGACTATCCATCAAGGCCTGGTGACATCATTAGTGTGTATACAACTGAAGGCTGTGTTTCCATTTTCCCGAGTGTATTAGTAGGACTAGTTCAGCAGTGAGAAGTAGGACTCCCCCACCCCCTCCTCCATCTATAGTTGGCTGTTGATGAGGCTGTGTATTAAAAAAAAAAGCACATTTACTTGTTTATGTATGTGTGTATGTGTGTAAATGCATGTGTGCGTGTGCATGCATGCCCATGCATGTTTAAGCCATAGCACTCACGTGGAGATAAGAGGACAGTGTATGGGGGTTGGGTTGGTTCTCTCTCCCCACCACGTGTTTCCAGGGATTGAGATTAGGTCATCAGTCTTGCTGATGAATATTGTGGCTTGGCTGAGCCATCTCACAGTCTTGATTGGCCCATTCTTGTGAAGGCTCATGGTTAACAAGGCTGCACACTACTCAGTAGATGACATTTGGAGCCCTCCTCTCTCTATTTGAGCTAACATTCTTCCTGCCCCTCCTTCCACAATGTTTCCTGAACTTTGGAGAACATGGTCCATTCTGTTTATGACTGAGTGTCCACTGCCATTTATTCTCAACTTCTTGTGCAGCCATAAGATGCTGCACACTGCAGTTCAGTAGGTAGTTTTCAGTGATTAAGAGTGAGAGAGGTAATTGTGTATGGATTCACACACATGCACACACATACACACATATACACACACACAGACACACATACACACAGATACATACATAGACACACACAGACACAGACACAGACACACACACACACACACACACACACACACACACAGATGTGGGTTCGTGTTCCACCCTGTCGCTGAAGTGCGGAAGCACTGCTGCAGAGGTGAAACCCTGGGAGCTCTAGACTGCATTCACCCTGCACTGCCACCATCAGGTGCTGGGCTTGAGGGAAGCGCCAATACACTGCTCAGGGGGTAGGAAAACACAGTCTTAGATGTGAGAGGTTGAAGCTGGGGTTCCCTGACTTCCAGGCATCCATTTGCCACTGGGGTGCCACATAGAGGAGATGGGAATGAAGTATCAGGGGTCCATGGGCCTGAGAAGAAGAGCCAGGACTGTGGGCTTCCAAACTCCTGGACATCAAGGCATCGCTGGGTCAGAGAGTTGGGAGCAGAATTGGGGGTCAGTGGGCTGAGGACAACGAAGAGCCTGGGGCAGGGGGAATGGGTACTTCGGCTTAGCTCCTTGGCAAAAGTTCTTAGCTTGGTTTTGGTTATCTGGAAACACAGAGAGTCCTTCTACGGGAGACTTAGGCTGCCTCCTTCATGTTCCCCACAGTGGTTTTGATGAAAAAGACAGTCCATGTTTATCTATATCATTTATTGGTTGTTCATCGCGAAAAATGGATGCTTGCCAACTTCTCAGGGTGGGCTTGAGATTAAATATCTTTGGCAGGGAGGAATGGCCGGGAAGGGAAGCTTATTGGCTAAACCCCCAGGGCCTCTAGATTCCTCATTAGCATAGAAACTCTTTTTGGGCTATGTGAGCACAGGTCACATTTCCTATGTGGGAAGTGTGGCCCTGTGTTCCAGGCCAGGAATCTGGCAGGGAGCAGTCTACTGTCCCACACACAGACACACACACACACAGAGACATATATACAGACATATATAGACACACATACAGACATACAGACAGACACATATACAGAATCACATATAGAGACACACATACAGACATACACAGAGAGACACACACATGCACACACAGACATACAGACACACAGACACACATACAGACATATACACAGAGACACACAGACAGATACACACAGAGATACATACACAGACACATACAAATAGACACACACACAGATACACATACAGACACATAAAACAGACATATATACACACACAAACACATTTAGAAGGTAATTGATTGCTGTGTCAGTCTAGCCAATCAACAGAATCAAATCCTGTCTACAGCCCCCACCATGGGCTTTTGAGTGGGTTTCCAGTACTAGATAAGGCTTCCCTCCTGTGGTTGGGCCTCAAACCCAAAGACCTACAACAGGCAAGGCTATTGAAGCAGTAGTTAAAAAATCTGACTCGAAAAGTCCAGGCCCAGATGGATTCACAGCAGAATTCTATCAGACACCTAGAGAAAGATAGCCAGTGCAAGCAAACAGACAGAATATGCTCAGACCCCTGCAAAACCAGCACCATTCTGACATCAGAAGTGGATAAAGACAGCAAGAGCATCTAAAAGGACAACTACAGACCAGTATCTAGCCATGTTGAACATAGGTGTGGAAATTCTCAACAAAACACTTGCAAACTGAATATAGGCATGCATCAAAGAGATCATTCACAATGGTTAAGCTGGGTTTATCTTAGAGCTGCAGGGGTAGTTCAACATATGGAATCCATAAACAGAATATAATTTATATAAGCGGACTCAAAGAAAAGAAGAATCACACAATCTCAATAGATGCAGGGAAGGCTTTTGACCTAGTGTAACATTCTTTCAAGATTAAAAAGTCCTCGAGATGCTAAGGTCAGATGGGACATACCATACCATAGCAAAAGTCACACAAGACAACCCCGCAGCCAACATTATGCTAACCAGAGGAAAAACTCAAAGCAGATATATTAAAATCAGGAATAAGATAGGATGCCTGTTCTCTCCATTCCAATCTTAGCTAGAGAAGTAAGAGAGGAAGATAAGAGAGCCACAAGTGGAAACCAAGTCAGCAAACTTACCTGTTGGTGGATGTGATGCTTGAGGTGTGATCCTAAAGGCTCGACCAGAAAACTAGAAAAGTGGTCAGCACTTTCAGCCGAGTGGCAGGATCCAAAATTAACATAGCAAAATCAGTGGCCTTTGTATACACCAATGCAGACACACAGAGAAAGAGACCAGGGAGGTGGTTCTGTTTACAATAGCCTCAAAAGCGAAATAAAATATTCTGGAGTGGCCCTTCCAAAGAAGCAAAGTGCCCCTAAACCAAAACCTTTAAAACAGCAGGGAGAGACATTGAAGAAGATGCTGGAAAGATCTCAGCCCATGGATTGGTAGAATTATGAGGGTAAAAATACCCAAAAGCAATTTAAGGATTCAGTGTAAACCCTCATTGCTGCCATGTTTCCCAGAAAGCAAAACCAACCTTAAAAGTCACACGGAAACACGAAGACCCTGGATAGCTGAAAAACAATCCCCAGCAAAAAACAATCCCCAGCAAAAAACAATAATGCTGGAGGTATTGCTGTATTCATCTCCAGTCACACCACAGAGACAGGTCAGTAAATACAGCACAGCATTGGTACAACACACACATATGGATGAACGGACTCTAATACACGGCCTAGATGTGAGCCCGTAAAGCCACTCGATATTTGACAGACCCCTAAAATGTACACGAAGGAATGAGCATTTTCAAGAATGGTACTGGGAAAACGGGATGTCTACACGTGGAAGAATGAAGCCAGACCCTCATCTCATTTTCCTACCTTTACCACAGCACCCCATTCTCTCCCCAGAGCTGAAGCTACACTGCCTGGGTATCTGGCCCCGTGGTGAGGAATAGCAACAGCACCCACCTGGGACATACCACAGCCCCCGAATGTCATGTGAGCTCTGACCTAAGTTAACCTATATAACCTTTGACCCTGGATGACTTCCTTAACACTTTGAAAGACAAGACATTTTCTTCTGTACCCCAGCAGATGCTTTACTTGCTGCTGGAAATATTAATCACCCAATGTATATGAATACCTGAGAGATTCTTCTGAGAAACCTGGATACTCAATCTCCTGAGAAGGGAATCCATGGCCCAGTATTCGTGAGCCTGGCCCAGGGCAACCATACCCAGTGCCTGTGAAGAACATGGAGGTTGCCCAAGAATGTACCACACAGTGTTGTCATCCTTCAAGGGAAACCAGCCACCCATTTTATCTTCTCACCCTCACTGAATCATCAGAGTGTTTCTGTATTTTATCACTTCTGTGTTTTCTTATCCAGACCCAAGGTTCAAAGCTGTCAGCTGATGGTGCCATTAGAACCTCAGTGTCCTCACAGACCTGCCCCAGCTGGTTTGGGCTGGGCATCAGAAGCTAGGTCAGTGATTAGCTATGGAGATTCAGCATCAAGCTGGGTCACCAGCTGGGACCGGTATTTCCCTGGGCGTACCTTTGTTTTTTCCAGTCTTGCTGCTTTGTGTGCCTTCTGTACCTGTGTGGGTCTTCCCATTCCCCTGGTCCTTAGGCAGCATGAGGAAAGGCGTGCTCAGTCTTCTGGATCTCCTGCTCCTCACTCTTAGCCTTAGCTATGCTTATCTTCAGGGAGTGGGGCAGTGTACAAAGGCCCTCCGCCAAGAGGCAGCCTCAGAACTTCACCTGGAAGCAGCAAGAAGGGAGTCTTGGGATTTCACTATCAAATGAGATAATTACAGGTCAGAGCCTCTTATTTAATTATTGTGTGGTAGTTTTGAGATGTGGTCTGGTGTTGTTGCCCGACACTCACCCCACAGCCTAGGCTGGCCTCAAGTCATGGCAACCCTCCTGTAAACTCTTTCAGGAGACTGCTTTCTTGTGATGTCCACCTTACTGGACACTGATTCCTGGCTGATGGCTTCTTCTCTTCTTTGACCGTTCTTCTATAGCATGTGAAGCTCAGGGCTCATGTGATCAGCCTGGGATCACCTGGAGAATATCTAACAGACCGCTTCCAAGTCTCCAACTTAATGTGGAGGTTCTTTGCTGTGTAAAGTAACACAGTCACAGGTCTCAGGGATTAGGGTGTGGTCATACTGTGTGTTTTTTCTCACTACCCCAAATATGATATACCACTTGTGTTTCATATACTTGCAATATGATATAAAGTTAGGTGCATATGTCTTTGAACAGGATGTGTAATGGTGGAATACAGACTGGCCATGCTGAACTGCTCAGAGTACACACCTGGGAAAGCAGCTCCAGATGTGGGGAGCTGGGGGAGGGGCGACGTGGGAGTTAACTGTCGAAAGGTATACACTCAAATGATGATAAAGGATGGTTTAAGACTTCTTACAATACCCATTTATGTATCTATCATCTGTCAGTCACCTATATATATCTATCATCGATCTATATGTCTACCATCTATCTTTATTTTGTTAGTTTGAGACAGGACCTCACTATGTAGCCCAGGCTAGCCTAGAAACTAGGACACCTGTCCTGTCTCACGCTGGAGAGTATGGGATCTCAGTCTGTGCTATTGTACCCTGACCTTGTCTGTTTTTCAAATGTTACATTGTTACTCAAGATGCTAAGTATGGTGGTGCATACCTGAAACCCTAGAACCTAGGAGGCCCAGGCTGGCTTTTGCTACATTTTAAGACAAAGACAGATCAATAACAATAGGTATGTATGGCATCTCGTTTCTGTTCACCTATGGATGGACGATTGAGTTGTTTACACCATTAGCTGTTGTGAACAACGAACACAGGTGTGTAAATGCCTGTCAGAGCCTTTGCTTTCGGTTCCTTTGTGGGTGGGGTTGTGGGTTATGTGGCAATTCCATGATTAACTTCTCGAGGGATGACCAGGCTGTCTTCCAGTCTGGCATCTCTCTGTACTTCCCCAGCATAGCAGGAGTTCTGCTGCCTTCAGATCCCCAACCAACCACACTAGTTATTTTCTGTTTGGCTTGATTATAGTCCTCCTGATGAGGGAAGAGCACTGTTGCACTGCAGTTTCTATTTGAACTTCCATAATGATGGATGACACTGATGGGACTTTTCATAGTCTTATTGGTCTTCTGTAGGCTTTCCTTGGAGACAAGTCACTTAAAGCCCTCAGCTTATTATTGGAGCTGGCCTCTGATTTCAGCATCAATGAGAAGGGCAGGCTAAACCGTTATGTCTCAACTTCCTTTAAGAATGCTTTTTACTTTGAATATTTATTTTGTTCTATATGTTCAAGAGTTTTTCCTTCATGTATGTCCATGTACCATGTGCACACATGCCGACAGAGTCTAGAAGAGAGTGTTGGATCCCCTGGAGCTGGGATTACAGATGGTTGTAGGCTGCCATGTGGATGCTAGATATTGAGCTAGGGTCCTGGAAGAGCAGCCAGTGAGTGGCCTTGACGCTGAGCCATCTCTCTGCTCCTGAGAGTCCTTTTGTTTGTACAGTGCTGTATGAGGTACAGCCAAGTGCTCCTGTAGCTGGCTGGTCAAGGCCATGAGTAAACAGGTGTTTCTGCAATGTGGGCAAACAGCAGTCTATCTCAACTGTCTCCATGGAAACACGGGGCATTCAGTTTGTTGCCTCCCAGGTACACCCACAGAGACTGGGTTTGCTTAAGCCAGTGTTCCCTCAAAAATGAAACAAAAGCAAGATTTCTATCAGGCCTGGGGAGCAAATGGCAGAACCTGCTGATGTCTACTGCTTCAGTTGCCAGGCCAGAGCAGCCAAGCCTCTGGGCTCTGAGGGGTTGAGGACAGAAGGAATTAGAGAAATAAGATGAAAAAGTCTCTCAAAGCCTGGACCACTTCAAGGAGGAAGATGTGGTCCACGCCAAGGGCTGTAGAGGGTATGAACTTGATGAGAGGTTACAGACCTAGGGAAGCATGGACCTGGTCAGCCTGCACAAGTGGAACCATGTCAGAGCACAGACAACTCTTTAAGGTATCATATCCTATGTCCAATGAGTCTGAGGCCTTGAAGCTCTTGGAACTTCATGTCTTCTCTCTCTCTCTCTCTCTCTCTCTCTCTCTCTCTCTCTCTCTCTGTGTGTGTGTGTAAGAAAGAGGGAGAAAAGAGGAAGAGAGAGAGCGAGTGAGAGAGCTCACATGTCAAGAACGAATGTTACCTTATCCTGTCTTAACCCACAGAGTTGGTGAAGTTAGTGAAAAGTTTAAATGAAAAATCCTAGCCGGGGAGTGGTGGCGCATGCCTTTAGTCCCAGCACTTGGGAGGCAGAGACAGGCGGATTTCTGAGTTCGAGGCCAGCCTGGTCTACAGAGTGAGTTCGAGGACAGCCAGGGCTACACAGAGAAACCCTGCCTGGAAAAAAAAAAGAAAGAAAAGAAAAAGAAAAATCCTCTAAAATGTAAGTGCCTGCCTACCTGGCCCACGGGCCCTATCTTAGATTTGCTGACTTCTGTGTAGATTGAGGCGGTGGCTGTTTAGACATGATCTGGGAACAAATGGAGTCCAAGAGAGCTGCACAGAGAAGGAATGTGTGCAAAGCCTCAGAGGCTGGGGGATCACAGTACATAGGACTATGTTGCTTCATTTGTTTATAACATCAGAAATGGAAAGAATAGGAAGGAAATGCAGACTGTGTTTTATCTCACAGCTCAGGATGTCAAGGAAAATTTGAGTTTGTTATCATACTCATTTGAATGGACAGTACCAGTCCTAGCCCCTGACTCACCCATGTGTTCATCCATTATCATCCATCATCTATTCACCTACCCATCCATCCATCCACCCACCCATTCATTCGCTTACCCAACCATTTGTCTACCCACCCATTCATCCATCCATCCATCCATCCACCCACCCGTCTGTCTGTCCATTCATCCATCCATCCATCCATCCATCCATCATCCATCCACCCACCTGTCTGTCTGTCCATCCATCCATCCATCCAAACATCTATCCATCCATCCATCCATCCAACCATCTATCCATCCATCCAACCATCTAACCATCCATCCATCCATCCACCTACCCATCCATCCATGCATCCATCCATCCACCTACCCATCCATCCATGCATCCATCCATCCACCTGTCTGTCTGTCCATCCAACCACCCATCCACCCATCCATCCATCCACCTACCCATCCATCCATGCATCCATCCATCCACCTATCCATCCATCCATGCATCCATCCATCCATCCACCCAACCATCCATCCATGCATCCATGCATCCATCCACCCAACCATCCATCCATGCATCCATGCATCCATCCATGCATCCATCCATCCATCCATCCATCCACCCATTCTTTTAAAAATATTGAAGAAGGGCTAAGTAGATGGCTCAGTTAATAAAATGCTTGGCATGCGTGCATTTGAACCTGAATTGGATTCCTAGAACCTAGGTGATAAAAACTGAATATGGTGGTGCATGCTTGTAATTCCAGAGATGTAGGGGTGGGAACAGGCAGATACCTGGGCTTGCTGGCCATCCATCCTAGCCTAGTCAGCAAGTTCCAGACTCTATCTCCCCAAAATAAAATACCCACTATTAACCCAACGACCAAAACCCAAAACAAAAGGACATCTTGACAAACAACACCCAAGCCTGATCTCTAGCCTCTATGTGCACATGTCCTCATAGCAACAGACACATTCACACACACATGCACACATACAGAAACAGACAAACACACACATATACACATACACATGCACACATACAGAAACAGACAAATAACACATACACACATGTACATATACAGCAACACATACACATGCACATGTACCCACAGCAACATGGACATACACATACACATGCACACATACAGCAACACGCACACGCACACACACACACACAGCATCTGTTGCCTGTGATCACACAATCATAGTCCATCAACAGATGAGAGCTTCCTCTCACAGAATACTCAGCCCTGTGTGGACGTGATCATTTAAATTGCCTTAACATCTCAAGAGAACAGAAAATCCTTTTTTATATATAACTTAACTAAAACCAAAACAAAACTCAAAAAGTGATTATTTATGTGAAAATATTCTGCAGATAGAAGTTTAAGACTTGGGCCCCTGAGGGGCGATCCAGCCTGAGGTCCTTACAAATATAGGGACAGGGAAAAGAGGCGTGTTCAGGCGCAGCGTGGAGCCCGTTGTTTCCTTTACTGTTATCTGAGTCTCCCAGCCCCAATCTTGGCTTCTTCCTCCTTTTGTTTGGAGGCTCCACAGCTGTGTTGGTCTCTGGAATGAATTTCCTCTGTCTCCAGGCTGCTTATTGCAACCAAGGACACCTCAGAAACATGATGTTTTCCTTCTGCAGAGCTATGCAGATTTTTTTTAGCTTTAATTGACACATAACCCTTGTGTGTATTCATGGACATGGCGTGCTGTTAAAACACACATGTACAGATCCAGTGAGATGGCCCTGTGAGCCCTATGACCTGAGCTTGATCCCTAGGCCCCATATGGTAGAAGGAGTGACCTGATTGTTGCCGATTGTCCTCTGACCTCCATGTGTGCCTCATTGCAGGGACCCCTCCTCTCTCACCCTGCTCCCCTCACAAGTGGACATAATAAAAGAAAACATGCACACATACGAAAATGTACACGGAGTTGGAATGGGTCCGTCGGTGTGTCTACCATTTCAGCTGTTTCTTTGTATTGGGAATATTCAGGATCCTCTCTACTGATGATTGAAGCATGTATTTAATTGCTGTTAGCTCTTTTACTGTGCCATAAATCCTTTGGCGTTATGCCTCACGCACGCACACTGCTCCTTTACCTACCCATCTGCCTCCCCTTCCAGTCTCCAATAACTCTGTCTACTAGTCTCTCTCTACATCTAAGAGATAAGTTTTTGCATCTGTATATCGTTAGAATCCAAGACACTTATTCTCTGTGTTTGGCTTCTCTCTTTTAACATAGGGTCCTTCAGGCTCATCTGCGTGGCTGCAGACTACAGGATTGAGCCCTTCCTTCTTCAAGGCTCAGTAGTACTAATAGTAAATAGTATGTGCTGCATTTTCTTCAGCCACTCACCTGCTCTTGGCCATGTGATGAGTCCACATCTGACTGTTGTGAGCAGCGCCAGAAGACACAGAGGCAGGGCAAGTGTCTCTACCCAGACTCAGGGTGGCTGGACCTGATGGCATTTCTATCTCTCTGTGGGGAGAATGCCCATGCCATTTTCCTTCTAGATGTCTCAGACCCAGTGGGTTTAGGCTGCGCAGGACCTTTTCATCCTTTCTAGGAGCTACAGGCTGGGACAGAGGAAGGGTAATAATCATGGAGAGCTTCCTGGAGGAGAAGGTATCTCAGTGTGAACATTGAACTTGCAGTGCTGCCTTGAAGTCCAGGCTGGAGAATCAAGTGGGTTCTAGCAGTCTAATGGTAACGAAGTGTGTTTGCTTAGGTGGTTATAGCAAAACACCTAGCCTGGGGCCTCAGCAGTAGAGTTTCTCATACTTCTGCAATCCAGAAGTCCAAGGTCAAGCGCTGGGCATGCTTCATTTCTCCCTAGGTCTTTCTTCCATCTCACAGACAGTCATCTCAGTATTTTCTCCCTTCCCTTCCCTTCCCTCCCCCCTCTCCTTCCTTCTCTCTAGCCTCTCCTTTTCAAGACAGGGTTTCTCTGTGTAGCCCTGGCTATGCTGGAACTCACTCTGTAGATCAGGCTGGCCTTGAACCCAGAGATCCTCCTGCCTCTGCCTCTGAGTGCTGGGATTAAAGCTGTGCACTGCCACCTTCCTGCTAATCTCGGTGTATTTTCATATGGCTTTTCCTCTGGGGTCTTTGTGTCTACATTTCTCTTCTCATGATCAACAACCAGAGTGGATCAGCATCTAGCCTAAAGGTCCCATTTTAAGTTTGTTCTTGGCTGGGCAGTGGTGGCCCACGCCTTTAATCCCAGCACTTGGGAGGCAAAGGCAGGCTGATTTCTGAGTTTGAGGCCAACCTGGTCTACAGAGTGAGTTCCAGGACAGCCAGTTTGTTCTTTGAGAATTTCATACATATATACAAGGTATTTTAACTGCGTCAAACCCTCATCTCTCTTTAGCTCATCCCAAAACCTATTCCCCAATGTGTTTCACCTATGACTTTTTCTGTAACCCGCGGAACCCAGTACTGTGCCTGGACACTCAGGTGTTCCATCCACTGGAGTGTGGACAACCAGCCAGGTCCATTCCCTAAAGAAGACTGACTTTCCCCACTCTAACAGCCATAACTGCTCAAAGCTCCGCAGACAGGGATGTGGTTTTACACACTCCTCTGCCATCTATACTGAAAGGTTGATTGGCTTGGTCGTGTGCAGACAGACACATCTGCTGTGCATTCACAAGTGCAATCACCACCGTGTCATGTTTAGAAGACACCGGTTTACCCTAGTTCTCCCTTGGGCTCTTGCAGTCTCCCTCCCCATCTCTTGCGATGTTTGCTGAGCCATGTGGGGAGGGGCATGGTTTGATATAGGTGTCTCATTTAGGGCTGAGTGCTTCATAGTTGCCTATTCTTTCAGCTCTGTCCAGCCAGCTATGAGTTTGTATCAACTGCTAAGAGCATTTTTTAACATCACTGTCTCTGTCTTCAATGCAAGTTTTTTATTTTCTTTGCACTTCAATTTGTGGATTTTGAGGGACACAGTTCATGCCATCAGAGCAGCTGAGGTGCAGGGTGTCTGTCCTGTTGCTACAATGTAATCAGCTCTGTGCACAGCTTCCCCAGGTGTGGCCATCTCTAACCTTTCATTCTTCAGCTCTAACCCCAGCTTCCCTCACAGGGCACCTAGCTCAGTCCAGAGTCTCGGAGTATGAGAGGACTCTATGAAGTCTGTCAGTACCAGGTCACAGGAACCCTACTGGGCCATGCTGTGTGATAGTGTATCTAACGGGGGTCTCACAGAATGTCCTGTAGCTTTGGATAATTTTTTTTTCCTGGAAGAGTTGCTGAGATCAGCATGGACCCTTTTCCCACCAGCACTTGCCGGCAGTATTCCTATACCCTGAGGTGTCTCCACAAAAAACATACTAGCTTTGTGAGAAGGTCGTTTTCTAGAACCCAAGGACTTTTTGTGTGTGTGTGTTTGTTTGTTTGTTTGTTTTTTGAGATCATCTAGGCTGGCTTCCAACTTGTTATATATCTGAGCATGACCTTGAACTCATGATGCTCCCACCTTTACCTTTCACATGCTGGGACTACAGGCATGTGCTGCCATTTTTGGTTGTGTGTTACTAGGGGGTTGAGCCAGAGATTTATGTGTGCTAAGCGAACTCTTCACCAATTGAGCTGCTCCCCACCCCTACATCCTGGGACTTTTGAAGTGCTGAAGTCACAAGGTTACCTCCACTCTTCTCCTTTAAAGCAGAAGGGAGCACGGTGCAATGGCGTGTGTGTGTGTGTGTGTGTGTGTGTGTGTGTGTGTGTGTGTGTGATTTGTTCCTTATGGTCCTTTAGGGACTGACCCTCCAAGTTGACTGGAAGTGGCTCCCTGCACTTGAAAGTGCCCCTTCCCATCATTCTGACTTTTGACTTGGCAAGCAGTGACATTTCTGAGGACCACATCAACTCACAGTCCCCTTTCCTATCCAGAACAAACAGTGCTTGTCTGGCCCTTCATCACCCTCTGTGACGCCTGGATGGAATCTGATAAAGAGACCTTTATGGCATTAATTACAACTCGGGCTCCTCGCTGCGTTTTATATGTGAGTCTTGTGTGCTCTGTTTAATGTCAAGGAGAAAGCTCATAACACACCAACATTTATATGGGCCCATTAATCTTCAAAGTCTTGCACTGACTTCAGCCAGCCTCAATGGCCCTCTTGTGCAGGTAATAAGGCCTTTTGGTTTCATATTCGTCCCCCTTCTGCTTCTACTTCTTTGTAGATTGAAAAAAAAAAAAAACATACCTAGAAAAATGTGTCATGATCTGTAGGACCCCCTGTTTCAGGTCTGGGGCTGCTGGTTCCCCTCAAAGCTCTGGGCATTGCAGGGGGGAAGCTCAGATCCACATGTAATACCCCGAGCCTTTGGCTTGAGCCAAGCAAGCTGCTTTTTATTAAACACACACTTCAATTGGCATGCACCTCTCTCAAATTAGCAAAGGGCTTTCTGTGTGCAGAGCTGGGACCGGAAGGAGTGGGGATCTCTGGAGAGCCATGTCAGTTGACTGGTGTTTGTAGGCTGCTGGGCCCTGGCTGTGCTCATCAGTGCGAGGTTGGACAGGCTAGCCCCTTACCCTGGAAGTCCCAGCTCTGATGTTTCATGAGGTCTGTGTTAGGCTGTGCTAGCAATTCCTAGGCCCCATTTCAGAAAGCACAAGTCCCACACATATGTTTGCAAATTAATAGCAGGCAGAACTATGTTCTGGGGAAAGCGTGGGACCACTCAGTGTCCTTGTGGGTGTGTGTAGCAGCCTCTCTCCACTGTGACACATTCCAGCTGCTTTTGGGCTGTGCTAAATTTATTTCTACATAAAGGATCTGAAAAGGTCATTGAAATAGTTTTAGTTTAAGTTTAAATTAATTAAATCTGGTGGATTCAGATCTAAAATCAGGGAAGAAGTTAAGAGTAAAGTCTCTACATACAGCTAAATGCAGCATTCGAACATGTGCACGCACACACACAGGCGCACACACACACACACACACACACACGCATATGTGTTAACGGAAGTCGGGTGAGGATAGAGGATAGAGGAAGGAGCAGGAGCAACTGCTGAGTTAGAGTTAGAGAGGAGCAAAAACCTTTGGGGTGCCATGTAGTATGACTGGGTAATGGTGACCGTGAATTTTTATTTCAAAAGCCAGAAGAAGGAGCTTCCAACATTTGCACCTTGAAGAAAGGAGAGGAAGCAGCTGTTAATTGAGGCTCAACATGACACAAGTTCATTTTAAACTGATACATTGAGGCTGGACACCACACAAGTTCATTTTAAACTGATACATTGAGGCTGGACACCACACTAGTTCTTTTTAAACTGATACATGAGCAGGTACAAACTGCCCAAGATGAAGGTACTATGAGATGTTGAAATAAGAAGCTCCCTGCAGATAGTGCTTCTCTTTTGAGTTCTCCTTTCTGCACCATCCACAGCCTGACCAGTGTATCCAAGTCAGGTGACCAGCAGCACATAGTGCTATTGAAGGGACAATCTAGTCAGTCATGGAGGCTCACACCAAATCCCAGCACTTGGGAGGCAGGAGCAGAAGGGTCACCATGAGTTTGAGGCCAATATAACCTTCAGGCCATCCAGAGCCACATGATGGTACCTTGTCTCTAAATACATAAATAAGTAAATGAACACATACATTCATATACATATATATAAAGGGGTAACTACTCAGTGGCTCAATAGCCTTTTGGGCCCAGGGTCAGGACAAGATGTAGGTAAAGACTTCAGTTGTTGGGGACTACTGGTGTGTGTGTGTGTTTTGCACCATCTGTTGAGTGTACCTGCTATGGAACATACTGAAATGGGTCAATCTAAGGTTATCTTTGGATTGCCATTATGAGGTCTCAAATTAAAGTAATTGCTTGAGATCCTGTCATTATGGTCACATGGCCGAGGGATTCAGGTCTAATATCTAGGTAAGAGGATGTCTCCACCCTGCTAGGAACAGCAGTGGCAGTGTTAACACACAACTTTTCTGCTTGGCAAGTGTATTGTGTCCACTCTCCTTCAAGAACTAACTCCTCTGGCCTTCTATAGCATCAAATTATAAAGCCATTTTTGTATGGTGTATATCCATATGTGCAGATGTTTATATAAACACACATACACACGTGTATGCATATGATGCTCTAACTCTATTGTAGACCACCAAGGATTTGCTCCACATCATTCGGTTCACCTCCAAAAAGTGGAGGTGTTGGACTGAGGTCAAGGTTCTCAAGGCAGGCGCAGGTCAGCTCATAGCCTTCCATGGGCAAGTCCCAGATGCCACAGGCTCTGCTCACATGGTGCCTTGGCTGTTCTGACTTGGCTGAGTGTCAATCATTTTAGTGCTTGAGGTTGGACATTCTCCACCCCCTGTCATCTTTCTTCCCACATTGGATACAGTCTCTGCAGGAAACTATTTCATTTTGAGACAGGGTCTCCTGTATCTAATGTAGCCTTTGCTATGTAGATGAGATTATTTCAGACCTCCTTGCTTCTGAAGTGTGCATCTCCACTTAAGCTTATGTTATGCTGGGCATGGAACCCAAGGCTTTATCCATGCTAAGGGAAAACTCTATCAACAAAGCTGCATCTCCAGCCCACTTCAGGAGATTCATCTAGACCCTAGATTTGTCTTCAGGTTCCAATCATGGATCCCCCATTCATTCTATCCCTGCATTTCTTAGCTTCTGTAGCCTCCACCCCCATTCTTCCTCAAATTGCCCACATTACCTCTTTAAGAACTTACCTCCCTGGAAAGCCTTCCTAGAGCCCAGCAGGGTGTGGCTTCCTTTGCCCACCCTCCTCAGAAGTCCAGCGATCCATCCAACTCTGTCATAATTCTCCGTTATAGTGACGTCTGCTTTGACCTGTTTGACTTTACCGGAAACTATCCCAGCCTCTCTTTAATGAGTACCCTGTTTCACTCTAAACTCAGTGGCACACTGTCCCTTCTGGTTCCAGGCACAAAGGACAGCCTCTTCATACTCTTTGGTCCAGTTGCACAGGATAGGAGTCTGCTCAAGCTTTTAATTAACCTTTATGACATGCATGTGAGTTAGAGAGAAAATTAACGGAGGAAAAACGACACAGCCGTGCAGAGCAGCTTACCGTCACCCTGTAATTAGATCTTAGTGATGCAGCACCAGCTAGTTGCCTTGCCACCCAGCAGGGAACTCCAGCAATACCCAGGCTTTCCCCACCACAGGGCAGATGTTGGGTAAGGCCTACTCCCACACAAACATCTGCCCTGTTGTTTCTAGTCAGTCACAAGATCCCACTAGCTTATGCAAACAAGAATGGATGCCTTGGTGAGGCGCTCGATCCTGCCAACTTCTGGGCAGGAGTTAGGCTTATTGAACATCTGATCTGTCTTTCCTGATTGATCAAAGGAGAGTGTCTCTTCCTGCATTTCAGGACCAGAATTTGAATACAAGGCTCCCTTTTGCTGGATTTGCTCAAATGAACCTGAGTTTTGACACTGACACAGGACTGCTTTTGCTTTGGCAGCCATGGACAAAGTGAGAGTCTAACAGAGTTGCCCGCTTAGTGCACACTATCCCTACTTACAGGTGCTTAGTGTTACTAGCTCGGGGGGTCTGGGTTTTGCCCCAATAGCTCCTGGCCTCAGAACCTTGCTCCATGGCCTGGAAGGAGGCTGGTCCCTACATGGGAATGATGGGGACAGCTTACTGTGGCAGCTGATTTCTTTCAAGCACTTGATAATTTGCAGATGTTGGCAGTTACCAGTGAAGCCAGGGCTAAGCTCCAAATGCCAAACCACAAAACATCATTTCTCCCATCTGATTCCTGGAAGTTAGTCAGTGCTGCAGTGACGTGATTCACAGTGACAAATGGGCCTGTTCTTGTTGGCAGCCTGCAAGTGCCCACGCAGTGGAGACCATGGCTGTTCATCAACTGTACTGCTCCACAGAGGGGGAGACGATTCCTATTGCTCCTGTTAGGGCCCTGTGGAGATCATCTGTCATGCTCAGCTCACAGTGTATTTTTAAGAAGTCCAACTCTGTAGAACACATCCCAAACCACCACAGAGCACTTGCCTAAGTTTCTGTTTATATATATATACTTTGCCTGCATATACATAAGTAACATAAGTACACCTCATTTGTACCCTGGAGTTACTGTTTGGTGGTTGTGAGCCACTATGTGGGTTTTGGGAACTGAACCTAGGTCCTCTACAAGAGTAACCAGTGCTCTTTTGCTGAGCCATCTTTCCTGCCCCAACTCACACAGATTTCTAATGTCTGAGTCAGGATTTTGTAGTAAGCCTTGTGCTGAAGCCTCCGGATACCTCCCCAGGAGCACAGAATCAAAGTGAATGAAATCGATTACCTCAGATTCCTGAGGAAGCCACTTAGTTAAAATGCAGCTAACAAGATATGACAGCTGCAGGTCTACACTGTGCTAGCCCATGATATCTTCATTAGTGCTCTGCAAATAAGACTGGGTATCTGTCCAGGGGCTGCTGTAACTTCCAAGTGGAGCTACACACCAGCATTATGTATGTCATCTCCAATAGCTGTATGCAACATTCAAATGACCGACACTCAGTTCTGTTGTGTGTGAGGTGAAAATCCCAAGCACTGTGAAATCTTTCTCATCCAGTATGGGAATGTGGTGGTCTGAATGAGAATGTCCTCCATCTGCTTATATATTTGAATGCTTGGTCTGAAGTTGTGGAACTGTTTGGGAAGGATTAAGAGGTGTGGCCTTGTTGGAGGAGGTGTGTCACTGGGGATGGGCTTTTGTTTAAAAAGCCTATGGCTTTCCAAGTCCCCCCCTTTCTCTTTCTCCCCACCTCCCCTCCACCTTGAGGTTGTTCTCTCAGATGCTGCTCCAGCACCAGGCCTTGCCTGTCTGCCATGCTCCCCACCATAATAGTCATGGACTAACTCTCTGAAGCCCCCAATAAACCCTTTCTTCTATACATTGTCTTTATCATGGTATCATTTCATAGCAATAGAAAAGTAACTAAGACAGGGGACTCCTGGCTTCTAACTCAGAGCAGGGCCTTATACTGCCCCCCCCCCCCCCCGGGGCAGCTCTGCATTGGAAATTCATATACAAGGTCTGCTTGATCCTAGGGTGGTGATGATCCTTCAGCCTCAGGCATCTCTGAGTCCTGTGTTCCTCCCCTAGGGTCTCCTGAAAGAGCTGGCTCTCATGATGATGCTTAGAAGCTGCCAACCTGTCAGGCAGTCAAACCCAACAGAAAGTTTTGGTTGTTTTTGTATGGGCCTGTAGTCCATTCTGCTCTCCATGATGTTCCATAAAGCAAGATACCAAACAAGACCTGGTGATTTTCATCAAGAGAGCTGATGGTGCTGTGTTTGTTTCCATGAGGAGGCTGGAAGAAACAGGAAGCTGTTCTCTCACAGAATGCTGGGTACAGGAAGTCACAGGTCAGCAGGGCCAGTAATCTGCTAGAGTTTCTAGAGGAATTCTTCCCAGCTGGGGGCAACAAGAGTGCTTTGGCTTGCAGATGCCCTTCCCCAGACTTGTGTCTATCTGTGTGACTCCACCCCTTCCTGTACTGACAGGAAGCTGCAGTCATGGTGTGTAGAGTCTGCCGAAACCCAGGGGGATCATTTCTAAAGATCCTTAACCTGATCATACTCTCAAAATCTAAATTTATTTCCAAACAAGGTCACATTCACAAGGACCAAGGTCTGGGATCTGAACAAGTCCTTTTGATAGAGTTCACTCCACTAGGACGCCGGGGTTACCAAGAACCTGAAGAAAGGATGTGGAGACAGCCCCTACAGCAGGCTACAAAAGACCCACACAAACTCTACAGAGAACCTCAAACCAGATTCCTCGCGCTGACTTCTTAAAACCTCAGGAGCCAAGACTGGGGCAGCTTCAGGTTTGGAGACAAGCGAATGAGACTCAGAGGGTAACATAGACTCGATCTAGTCCTCAGGGTGAAGGCTGAAAGCCCTCACAGCCTTCCTGGCCTGCTTCTGCTTCTTACTGTGGTGTGCTCACCAAGGCTCACATATCAGATACTTGCTCTTAAGCATGGTAGTGGACTCTTAAGTGCACATAGTGGAAGATTGTCAGTCACTGGGGCATTACCCTCAGCAAGGATTAAGAAGCCTTCCGTGATATCTTTTAGGTCCTCCAGGGGTGGAAGTCTGAATAAGACCAGGTTCTCTCTACCCCTTGGCTTCCTGCCTCACTGTGGCAACTCTGCCTCTCATCTACAGTTTCATCATGGTGTGACACAAAGGACCTTCATGAGACACCATGTCCCTCAGAGTATGAGCTAAATAAACCTCTTTTCTTTATAATGTACCCAGTTTTATTCATTTCATTATAGCGACAAAAAACAGACTGATAGTGGGTTAGTAGTGGCTTTCCGTGTGTTTCTATTCAGGCTTTAAATGATTTATTTTGAAATCCAGTCCTTCTATTGTAGTTGGTACTGAGCAGTTGGCCCAGGCACAGCACAGTTCTGAGGCATGACTGGCATCGTCACATTCTGTTTTGCAGCTTTGCTTCAGACCAATGTTCACACAGATCTTTGTAGCAGTGTAGAATCCCAGTTTAAATGGACACTGTTTCTGTTGTGTGTATGTGTGTGATGTATGTATATTTGTGTGTAAGTATGTGTGCATGGGTTTATAAGCATATGGAGGACTGAACTGATGTTGGGCATCTTGCCCTCTACTTTTTTATTTTTAATTGGAGTCAGGACTTCTTACGGAACCTAGAGCTCACCAATTTCAGATAGTCTGGTTAGCCACATGGCCTAGGGGACCCCCTGTCTTTGCCCCCTCTGAATGCTGGAAGTACAAGCATCTACCACACTTCCCATCTTTCATGTGGGTGCTGAGGATTTGAACTCAGGTCTTCAGTGCCTTCCCCGCTAAGCCAGCTCTCCAGACACTGGCAACATTTTTGATTTATAATTTCATGGGAAAAGAAGCAAATAAGATTTCTAAAACACGACCACATTCTAAGCAATGCTAACGAGCAGCTAAATACACCTGACTCTCAACATCTTATGGGATTATCTTTGAATAATTTCAACCTTTAGGCTCGAAAAAGCAAGAGTGAGTTATGGTCAATCTAGCACACTTACTAGGCAAGCAAACTGGCCGGGCTTTCTCCTCAGACATCCAGAGACTGCAGTGGCTCTGAAACTGAAAGTGGTTCACATCTGTCACTTTGTAGCAAATACTCAAAGATGCTTCCCTGTGCTCACAAACGGGCAAGGCTCGCTGGCATCCGATCTCTCCAGGGCTGCTTGGCTTTCTCAATCTCAACAATTCTTTTTGATTTTTTCTTTCCTCATCTTCCTCTTCCTATTGATCTGTTTCTAAAAACAATATTTTATTTTTAATTATTTGTACGTCTCTGTGGGGGTATGTACACGAGTGCAGGTTCCCACAGAGGCCTTGGAATTAGATTTACACAGGGGATGGTAAGCTCCCTGCCCATGTGGGTGCTGGGATCTGAATTTGGGTTCCCTGGAAGAGCAGGAAGAGCTCTTAACCGCTTCATGGTCTCGACAGCCGTCAAAGATCCGCTTCTTGTAATGGCACTCAGGAGAAGGAATTCCAGGTGGAGGCTGACAGTCCACATCTCAGTGGATCCGGGCAGGCGTGTGAAGGAGTGGAGAGGCTGTGGGTACTTCTGGTGGGTGTGTTTAAGGCACTCAAAGAAGAGCAAGACTGTGGAGAGAGCTCTGGTGCTACAGTGGGGTTAGAATTTGCTGCAGGCATCATGTATTAAAAGGAAACATGACGTTAGTTCTACCTGGGGTTGCTTAGCCCTCTCAGCAGGGGCTGGACAGGTAGGCACAGTTCCTTTCACAAAGGCTAATCTCCATAGGCAGTGCTATTAGAACTATAGACACTTCTTTGAAGCTTGATTACCATCTTATTGCTGTGTTGGTCCAGACAAGAATCTCAAATACTAGGAGCTCTTGCTGACAGCTGGAGAAAATGAGGAAGTGTGCATCCTTGCCCACGGGCAGGTACATAGATCCCATGATGGAAGGCAGCTGATGTCTACTCCTAGCTATTGTCCTGGAGCAATGACAGAGTCACAAGGGAGCCTAGGGTGTCACCTGCTTCTCTCCATGCCTTGGAGGGTAATTTCTGAGTCTCTCGAGGATTTCCCCACGGAGAAGTTGCTGTGTTTGAATGGTGATTGTTGTGGTGCAGACGAACTCTAACTTAACATCAGGTGGTCCAGACGGTCCTGGGAAGGCCCACCTGCATGTTTTCTTTATCACAGACTCACAGTTCTGGAGGATGGTAGTCCAGATGTGGCATCATCTGGAGAAGACATCATGCTGCGTTGTAACACAGCAGAAAAGGGGAAGGAAAAGAGGGTGCATGAAAAAGAGAGAAACCACACTGGGGCTGGGCTTGCTCTGCACTGACTCAACCAACCTACTTCAACAAGACAGCTGTCAGCTCCTTGGAATGAACAAATATCCTCTTACAGGACCAGCTCTCTGATACTGTTACATCACCAATCAAATTTCAACTTGAGCTGATGGTGGTGGTGCGCACCTATAGTCTCAGCCTTGGGGATGCTGACATAGGTGAACTGCGAGGCTAGCCTAGGTTACATAGAGATACTTTGTTTCAAACAACAACAGTAAAGACCAGTAAAGATTACGTTTCCACATGAGTTTTGGAAGCACGAAGGAATGAACCATATTCAAACTGTCACATAAGTGCTAGGGATTTCAGGGTCTGGGGACCTCCCCGAAGTTCTGTTATTTCAACTCACTGGGAGAGGACAGCTCTGAAACCTGCCTGTGGAGTTGCATCATCTTTCTGATACTGTGAGGACACGTTGGACCAGTCAGCACATCGTTTATCCTGACAGGGCTCAGCCCGTAGAAAGCTGGGTTTTCCTGTTCTCAATTCCTACTAAAAACATCCTCGGCCACTCCCAATGACCTTGGAGGCTCCTGGGAGGAGGTAACAGGGAACCAAAGTAATATTTATTGATATGTCAACAAATGCCCTGTGTGGAACACAGGACCTCAAGCCGTTGGGATTACCTGGCCCATAACCACAGAGCCCAGACTGTGATGGAGTGAAAAGAAGTTTTCCCCAGCTTCCTGGGGACCAAACACACTCAGAACCCCCAGAACCATCTTCCCTTTCACATTTGACACTTCTATTACCAGGGCACCCAAGATACGTGGGAGTGGACAGAGGAACCCTCTGTGCCCTTGGGCAAACCTACCCGCTCCTTCCCACATATAACCTTTGTCACTGTGGCCCCCTGTGTCCTATAGATATAGGCATGTATAGGTCCTGAGTGTGCTTGTCTTCCATTGGTTACTTTGTTTTCCTGATTTTTCTTTCCTGTGCTAAGCATCACACCAGGAACCTCACACATGCTAGGAAAGCCTACAGCCTGAGCTATAGCTACAGCCGCCTTGACTATGACTGACAGCAACTGGTGGATACACACTTGGTATTAGATGCTACAATCTCCCATTGTTTTTCTGTTTTCCCTGCATGGCTTCCATAA
The DNA here is from genome assembly GCA_019843965.1 of Rhynchomys soricoides. Taxonomy (NCBI): domain Eukaryota; kingdom Metazoa; phylum Chordata; class Mammalia; order Rodentia; family Muridae; genus Rhynchomys; species Rhynchomys soricoides. The sequence continues at coordinate 2,175,217 of JADRCH010000144.1, read as the reverse complement.
TTCAGGGGTGGTGAAAGGCTGTACTGGTTTGCTGGGCTGGGGAGTCAGAGCTAACAGGCTTGCTTGTAACCCATGAAGACTTTCCTCAGGAGGTAAAATGTTTCCTTCTCAGGGCTCATGGCCAAGGTTAAGGACACTAGGCCACTTATAATCAGAGCAGGACAGTGTGTGGGACACACAAGAAAGGACCAGTTGGCTGGCTGCAGAGGTTGGCCAGGGGTTTATCTGAAGCAGCTGTTCCAAGGGATGGGCAGAGAGGATGGGTAAGGGAAATGTCTTGGCAGACACCAGCTCTGCAGGGAAAGATCACTACACAATAACAATGCCTCCACTTCTTTCAAGAGCTTATATGCTTGCTCATTGTGATGGAGATGTAGACTCAGCTCCTCTGCTGACTATGGACAGATCTGCAGGCTCTGCTGTAAATCACACATATGGAGTGTGCTGCCCTTTCCATCTACTTTGGCTTCCAGTATTTTTGTTGGTAGTAGCTGAGACACACTGTCACTGAGGAGGTCAAAACAGTGGCAATGTTCTAGGGGAGGTGGCAATATCCCCCTGGTCACCATGACCTCGAGAGCAGCTGTTCTCAAACTGTGGGACATAACCCCTTTGGGGGTGAATGACCCTTTCACAGGGGCCGCATGTCAGATATCGTACATACCAGATGTTAATGTTATGATTCATAACAGTAACAAAACTACAGTTACGAAGTAGCTACAAAAATAATTTTATGGTTGGGATCAGTCAGCACAACACAAGGAACTGTGTTAAAGAGTCTGAGTGTTAGGGATAACCATGGCTCTAATCATTTAAAACAGTTCCATTCCCTGGTGACCAAGCATTTAAATATGTGAACCTGTGGGGGCCATTCCTATTCAGACCACCACAGTATCTATTAAAGCTTCCCCTTCCATCCAATACCAAGGTGATTCCTTTGCCAGGCACCAAAAAGAAATAATTAAGTTGTTCCCTTTACATCATGGCTGCTCCATGGCACCTTCTAGTGTCTAGCACTCTCTGTACCTTGGGGGTGACAGCCCTGGATGGTTTCCTAGGAGGGCCTAGTTATGGTTTCTGAATTGTAAAGTCAAAGTGTGGCTTTGGTTTAAGGGCAGCCCCCTCCAGGAAGTGAATTTACCAGTTGGGAGTAGGAAGGAATTCCCTAGCTCCATGGCAGTCTCTACCTGCTGAGAGGAGGTGGATGGGGGGTGGGGTGGGGAGGATCACATGTTTTTCTATCCTGCTGAGTTGAACAGGCTCCCGCTACCTACCCTGATGAACTCTCACAGCAGCTCTGACCACTCCTTCCCTAAGCCTTTACTGATGCTGAGAAGGTGGCCCTTACATGTGAGAGCCTTTATAGCTACCTCTGTGTGCGAGCCCCATCTGTCCATCAAAGTCTAGCTGTCCATCAAGGTCTAGCTGTCCATCAAAGTTTAGCTGTCCTTCAAGGTCTTGCCATCCATCAAGATCTAGCCATCTATCAAGGTCTAGCTGTCCTTCAAGGTCTAGCTGTCCATCAAGGTCAAGCTGAGATGTTGCTAACCCTTCAAGCTTTCCTCACTATACTTTTTGGTTTAGTTTTATTTGTGATGGGAATAGAGATCTCATGGATCGAACACTCCCTGTGTAGGCAAGGGTGACCTTGAATTTCTGCTTCTTTTGCCTGCACCTCCCAAGTGCTAGGATCTCAGGCACATGCTACCATGTCAGGTTTATGAGGAGCTGGTACCCATGGCTTTGTGTACATTAGGCAAGCACTCTACCCACTGAGCTGCCTTCCTGAACTTGACTTCCCTGCCTCCCTTGTTCTCAGCTTTGGGTTGCCATGGGAAGTCTCCTGCTTTGCTCATGGGGGCAGATTCTGCTGGATTCCTTTGTCTCCCCAGGGGCACCTGAGCCTGACCATGAACTGTGCAGACACTCATGGTATGGGCTTACCCATGTTTTTGCAGGTCAGCACTGTGGTAGGACAGGGCTGACTGGGCCGGCTCACACTGGTCTGCTGATGCACAGACAAGGTAAGAGAATCAGTAAGAGTCATTTCATCTTGTAAATTGCCTTATCATTAAGAAAAAGTGTGGCAACAACGTTTATAAAAGCTGGCACATCTTAGATGCCCCCCACACCTATGAGAGAATTAGACCCTCACAGCAGCTCATGCTCAAGGACTCCCCATCATTATTACAGCTGGGGGAGGGGGAACCAACAACAACAAGATTTGTCTCCCTAGAGATAAGGCCAGGGTCTAGCCCAGGGCCTTCTTCCCCAATCTACTAGGTATCTCAAGTCTTAAAAAACAGTTTGTCTCATCGAATGGTTTTCCTGGTACCAATATGCGTGATAGAAAAGGATCTTAGAAGTCACTTTCTGTATGTCACAGAAACACAGTACATTGCTCAAGTCTGGGATTCCCCTTTGGCTACCCACTGGACGTGCCTGCAGAGCTGGTTCAAACCCAATTCTGATGTCACATGTTGGGGACAGGTGATTCTATGAGTAGCCAGGCCTTGACATTCAGGTTGTGACTTCACCAGACATCTAGGCCAATGCCTCATTTGTTTTAAGAGACAACTGGCCATGAGCTCCATGGGACAAAGTCTCAGGGCCATTCCCATTATCACACAAGCCTGGTGTGACTAGCCTGCTCCCCCCCCCCCAACCCACTCTGACAGGCACACTGGTCTTAAAGATTGCTGATATACTAAACATTTCCTTACTTCTTGCTCTGGGTGAAAGAGGTGTGTGTGGGAAAGAACCTGCTGGAGGAGGAATAGGAGGCTCTGGATCTACTGCAGAACAAAGGTCAGGTGACAGAACCTAGTTTGATTGGGACAGTGATGGCCCCTATAATGACACTTTCAAAATTGCAGGAGGTAGGTCTGCACAGGCCAGCAAGGGATCATTGTCCAATGGGCATCTCTCTAAGCTCTGGTTATCTTTTCTGACATATGGGCCCTAACACATGTTTTTAGAGGTAGACTGTTAAAAAGAGATTTCATGGAGAACTCCTTGCAAACTGGGGAAAAGACCCAACAGTGGGTGCATTAAGTCGAGGTGGTATGATATCAGAAGTATGTGTAATTTGAAGTTTGGTCCCTTCATGTTTGAGGGTCCCTCCTCCTGTGGCCCAGAACAGTGTGTCCTGTCCTCTCTTGTGCCCATGGTGGCTTCAGAGAGGCAGAGGGATTGGATCTGGATTTCAGAGCCACCTCCTGCATTTATATTCTGTGATTTCACAACTCTTTAAGAATGCTTGGCCTGCTGCTATTGGTTGGTTGGTTGCTTAAGAACAAAGCAAGCCAGACAGCCTAAACATGAAATACAACCCTGCGGTGAATTACATGGGCTTTGAGAAACGCATTAAGCAAGAATGGTTATGTCTAATGTTGGGCCCACTGGCTTTGCCAGGGCCAGGTAAGCCGAATCAGATGTCTAAATCTGATATACACCTGCAGAAACACTGATGGCTTTTAATGTGCCAAGCACTTTAGTTCAAGCTGTTTGAAAGCATTCAAGAACTTTCTCTTACAAGCGGGGCTTGTAATCTGACACTTTGTTTTCCCAAACAAAATTACCCATGTTTCAGTAAAGCTTCCTACAGCATCTTGGCCTGGGCAGAGGGGTTTTTCATTTGGATTTGCTTTGCTTCTGTGGGGTTTCCATGCCGTCCCTTGGGAGGGCTCTGGCAATTACATTAATGTTGTGTTATATGTTTGAGGCCCATCTTGAGTTTCTCTCTTGCAGTGGATGATGTGTTAGCTGGAGCAGGTTCAGCTAGACTTGTTGGTTGGGAGGATGGAGTGGCTCAGTCTGTAAAAGGCTTGCTGGGCAGAGTCCATGCACCCACATAAAAAGCCAGGCACAGCCGGGCAGTGGTGGCGCACACCTTTAATCCCAGTACTTGGGAGGCAGAGGCAGGCAGATTTCTGAGTTCGAGGCCAGCCTGTCTACAAAGTGAGTTCCAGGACAGCCAGGGCTACACAGAGAAACCCTGTCTCGAAAACCAAAAAAAAAAAAAGCCAGTCACAGACTCCCAAATTTGTAATCCCAGCACCTGGAAATGAAGACAGGAGGACCCCCAGGGTTTTCTGATCAACCAGTGTATCTTAACTGATGCACTGCAGACCAGTGCAAGACCTTGTCTTGTGACTGGGGGAGACAGCCAGTGTTGACAGTGGTATACATGTGCACATGTACACATGAACAAGTATATGTCACACACACACACACACACACACACACACACACACACACACGGAAGGAGGGAGGGAGAGAATTTTCAACTATCAAGTGAGACTCAGAGTAATCAGTCTTGGGTTCTGGTGGCTGGCCTGACTCACAGCAGGAGGCTGGCTTCCTAGCTCTTGTCTGATGGACTGTGATGACACCCCTCTCCCCTTTAGCTCTTCCCACTTGGGGCAACTGAAGTTTTAGTCTAGTATCTTAGTTTAGTATGACTGACAAAATATAGTACAATAAAGAAGCCTCCATGTCTTCCTTTTTTCACAGCGTCCATCTTGATGGGTAGCTCTCAGTGTCCGGCCTGAGGCTGGTCTTGACGGCTCACAGTGAACAGAGGCCACCTCTTGTCTTTGAGGCGTGCCTCTGCAGCACTGCTGTCTGCTCATTTGCTCATTTGTGTATCAGCCTCACAGATACCAACTACTGCTAAGCTGAACCTAAGTCCTCTAATTCTCTCTGAATGAACCATTTAGGGATGTCTTGTGGCTTCCGCTCCTCTCTGTGTCTATCTAAACACAAGGCCCCAGAGCTGTGTGTCAGAAACCCACTCACATGAGGCACTGGGAATACTTAGAGTGGGCCAAAAGCCTGGGGAGCCGAGCGTTTCTGTTGCAATAGCATTAATGGCTTTAGGAAGAAGCATTTCCGCGCCTAGAGCAGTCCCTCCCGGGCTGTCTTGCTCATCTTCCCCTTTCCTCTGTGGGTTTCAGCACTCTTCTCTTTTGTTTTTCTTGGTCTCTCTGCTCTGTTCTTTTCCCCTTCCACAGTTCTGAAGAAAATTCCCAATGGTATAATCTAGCTACTTCTTTCAACCGAGCTGTATTCTCAGGATCTTAATTTCTGCCTGAGCAGAAGGTGTTTTACTTCATTCTTGGGCACTTCCTAAAAATATAGGCCAGTGATGTCAACTAAAATATTTTTGGAAACTCATCCAATGTGGCTGCCTGTCTGCATGGGACTTGAGAGTCATAAACATTAATCAACTAGCATTTATTCATCATGTGCTCTTGGGCATTGGTCAATGACCAGGCCCACACTCATTGTGGCCAAGGTGTTTAGTCTCCTAAGAGAGGCAGAGCCCAGGTTACAGTGTTATGGGCAAGCATGTCAGATGTACTGTCTCCAATAGATAATTGGAACAAGCCCACCAGAAGTTTTGATTAGGGTTTCAGGAAATTTTTAAAGAAAAGGAACAGCCTTTAGCTAGACCTAGAGATGTCAGAAATATAGCAATAGGGGGTGGGGGTGGGGAGCAGAATCCCCAGGATAGAGCTCATGGAATAAGCAGCATTTTGGAGACACTGGTGTAGGTAGCCATCAGAAGGCAGTATGGATTCTGGGAATGAAAGGAATGGGTAAATCTCCAGTTTCCTTGCAGGGTACAACACTACCCCACTTCTGAAGTTAGAGAGTCAGCTAGGAAGATAAGGAGAACTACAAGTTATGGGAGCAGAAACCCAAGACCCGCAGTCTCCATGGTAACTACTGCTGGGTTTCTTTGACCCAGTACAGTATGCCTGGCTTTCAACAAGAAGTACAAGGTGAGCTAGGAGACACAGAAGGAAGTCTGGGGAGGTAGAGGGAGCCTTGTAATTGATTGGGATGCAGTTCCGTTGAGCAGAGAGAAAGGAGTGGGGTGGGGGGCAGCCTGTGCATGTGGTGTGCCGGCCCACAGGAGTCAGCTCAGGCTGGGAGAGTGCACAGCGCGCGGGCTGGGAGAGAGATGGAGATGGAGCGCAGCTGTGCGGCAATGCACCTCTGAGAGGCCTCTCTCCCTGCTCCAAATGGGATTCCCTCCTTCTCTGTCCTTTTATGTGTCCTGAGGCTGGCCAAAGTGCGGCTCATACAAACATCTAGATTAATAAGGATGCCAGCAGGGATGTAATTTGGGCTGCGGGGCCTGCCTTGGGCTGAAATCTGGCTTCTGAGTTGGAGTGGGCAGGGAGAGGTGGCGTTCACCGCCTAAGCAGTGACGCTTCTTTATGGAACAAGATCAGCACTGATCATTGTTTGTGCTTCCTTCCTTCATCCTGTCATTCAGCACTGACCTCTGGTCATGCTGACTCATCAGCCCTTCTAGCAGCTGTGTGGAGAGCTACCTCCAATACAGACAATGGAGGGAAGCTGGTGTGTGGGCCCGGATGGGAGAACAGACAGGGCCATGGGGGAGTGGAGGAGGGGCGGAAGGCCATGCAAGAATCAGCAAGGACAGGCTTGCAGGAAGCCCATTCTCTTCTCTTGGAGGGGAAGTTGCTTTTTAGACCTGATCCCACTATGCCAGCATCACCTGTGAAGACAGAGACGGCGGGCACATGCCAGTGAGATGGCAGACCTAGGAGCAGTGAGGAATACCACCAGGCATGGTGGCAATATTGACTGTCAACGTGGCAGTGCCTAGAATCACTCAGAAGACAAGCCTGTGGGCATTTTAAGTTTCTAGATTACGTTCATTAATATGAGAAGACCTAGTTTGAGTGTGAGTGGCTAGGCGAGATCCCAGACCGAAGAAAACAGAGATCAGACTCCTCTCTCTGCTTCTGGATTGCAGGTGCAGTGTGACCTGCCTCATATCTCTGGTGTCATGGCTTCCAAATATGATGGGCTGTACCTTCAATTTACAAGCCCTAATAAATCTTTCAAAGGCCTTGTTTGTCAGATATTTTGCTATAGTAAAGTAACTAATGCAGGGGTGGGCTTCACAGGCTGGATCTAACTTAATCTCCCAAGACATGGAGAATTAAATGGTGCTAAATTCCTGGAGTTTTTCACAGGAAGCTCAAACCTTCTTGTGTGTCTAGTATTCTAGTCAACCAGCAGGGCTGATTGAGAATTTGGCCCCTAGCAAGTCATCGCAGGGGTGTCAACTCAGCAGCCACCACGATTAGTTGAGTTAGGGTCTCCAGGACAGGTGAGTCAGAATCAGAGCAAATGCTGCCACAGAGGGTGCAAAGCTGCCATTAGAGCATTAGCTGTGATTTTGGTGAGTTTAGTTAAACTGCTTTGTGTTCCTGGCAGGTCTTGCTCCCAGCTACCCGCCTGCCAGGGAGCCCTCTGGAATCACAAATGAAAGACACACACACACACACACACACACACACACACACACACAGGCCAGTTAATTTTAAATTCCTTGACTGGTTCAAAGGCTGGGCTGTTCTAATCCTCCCCACTGCTAGCAAACACCCCCCTCCAGTACTTCTGAGTTAATATCTTTTAAACTCTATATTTCATCTCTGCTACCCCAAACATAATTGGGGAAGTGGCTCTTGTGGCCAGTTTCCCTGACTGTCACATGTAGCTGGTGATTCTCCTTCCTTTCTCCCAGTTCCTAGCCCATGCAAATCTAAAGGTCCCACCTCAATCTACCTGCCCAGCCATTGACCGTTGGCTCTTTATTGATCAATCAAAAACCAATTAGGGACAAGGAACTTCAGTGTTTAGACATGCAGATTCCAGATTTTGGAGGCCTAGCTGAATTAACTCAAGGTAGTAGAACCAATCCCTAACAGAGCAGTAACTGCCTTTGTCAAGTCACTCACCTATCTTAATTTCTCCACTTCCGGAAAAGTGAGTTTGATTTTGGGGGTGACATGAATCTGCCACCTAGTAGATGTGTGAACTTCAGAATAATCATATATATTTTCCAAGTTCAGTTTCTCCCTTTGTGATGAGATCAGAGGGAGGTCGTTCCAGGGGTGCCTTGGTCTGAGGATTACCTCTGCTAGTGCTGGGCCAGGGTACTTACACCCCAGGGTCCATTTAATCTTTGAATCTACACTGGGAGCAGGCTTAGTGTTAGCTTTCTGTCTAAACTCCACCCCACAGTTGCCTGGCAACAGCCAGGTGTGCCTGACCCACTATAAAAAGGGCTGCTTGCCCCCTCCTCTCTCTCTTGCTCTCTTGCTCCCCTTCTCTCCCTATTTCCTTCCCCCTCTCTCCATGTGTTCATGGCCAGCCTCTATTCTCCTCTACTTCTCTCTCTCTCTTTCTCTGCGTCTACTCCCCTCTTAACTCCCCTCCCCATGACCTGAATAAACTCTATTTCTATACTGTACTGTGTGTGGCTGGTCCCTCAGGGGGAAGGGATGTCTCAGCATAGGCCTACTGAGGCAACCCCTTCCCCCACACCTCACCACACCCCATAGAACATATTCTATCTCTTTTTATAAACACACAAACACATCACTTAGTGCTAACCTTTTTGATAGAAGTGGAAACTGAGACACATTCCTGGTAAGTAGTTTCCCTTGGGTGACTTGGGTCTAATGAGGGAACAGAGATACAGTCCCTTCGTCCTTGCCATGCCTCTGGGTAGGATACAGCTCCAGAGGTCAAGGTCTGGACAGTGACATTTGGAACTGAGCCGACATCCCTTTCTCTCTCTCTCTCTCTCTCTCTCTCTCTCTCTCTCTCTCTTTCTTTCTTACTGTGTGTGTGGCTGAGGTCCTGACAAGAAGTCTGACCTTCAAACATTGGTGACTAGAGTCAGCATTGTGAGATGGACCTGTTGTCTGGGAGTGGGGACCCTGCTGCAGGTCTGAAGCGTGTGGGGCTTGTGTGTCCCTGAAGGCAAGTGCTACCAAAGAGCTGCAGGAGCTGTTAGTACCATTTGCATGTGGAGTGAAGCTTACTTCTTGGGCCAGACAGAATCTTTGAGAACGACTGCTATTTCTTCATTTCCACATGAAAATGCACTTAGGTAGATCTGTTTCCCAGGGTCAAATTGCAGAGGGGAGAGAATCAGAAATTAGGAGAGCGAATCCCATAGTGATTGGATTTGCCTCTGAGAGAGGGGGAGCAAAGGCCATTTCTGTGCACAGTGGAAGAGAAAGATGGCTCTGGAGTTGACTGTGGCCTCTTGGTTAAAACACAAAAACAAAACCAACCAACCAACCAAAAAACCAGAAGCTACAATCATTTTTTTTCCATCACTGGCCCCAAATGATGGTAATCTAAGTGACAGAGACAGTCTCTGAAAAGACTTGTTTTTTCTGGAGTGGTACCAATACATGTGTTATAGCAAATTGTGTATGCATCTGGAGAGGTTGAGGCAAGATTAACAGGGTGAACATGTAGCTAGTAAACGAATAGTCCTTGACTCTAGGACCAGCAACAGGGAAGGGGGGAGCAGTTCACAGTTAGACAGGCAGTGTCCTTACAGAAATGTTTTCTATGTGAGGTCATGGTGACCTCTGGGCAAGGTAGTGATCCTGACAGTTCCCACCATCAGGAGCATGTCTGAGTGGTCTTCCACTGGTAATGATCCTGACAGCTGCTACCATCAGAAGCATTCCCATGAGAGGTCTTCCACTTGCACTGAGCTGGGTAGTGTTAGCTGTCAACTTGACACAACCTGGAATCATCAGGGAAGAGTGTCTTGGTGAAGTGTTATCTAGATCAGGTTGGCCTCTGAGCATGTCTCTGGGGATCATTTTGATTGTTGATTGATGTGGGCAGATTCAGCCCACTGTGGGCAGCACCATTCCCTAGGCAAAATGTCCCAAACAGTATGAGAGAAGAGAAAGTGAGCTGGGAGGGTTCATGGGTCTATTCTCTCTGCCCCTGACTGTGGATGACTAGTGGCTTTAAGATCCTGCTTTAACTCCCTTGTGAGGGTGAACTATAGCCTGGAATTTTAGGACAAAACAAACCCTTTCTCTAATAAATTGCTTTTTAAATGTATATATCACAACAACAGAATTGCAAGTAGAATAGACACTTCCCAGGAGTTTGGGGGACTTTTGTTGTTGGGGTTTGTTACCAGTGACTCCATTTTGATTTTCCTATGTTTAGTGGAAATCTCCCAGCCTAGACACATGGTCTGTTCGTTGAAGACAGAGCTAAGCCATCCCTATGGATGTGAGTGCAGGTCAAGGCTAGTGCCATTAGAGTCTACTCTGTGCAGGTGCTGATCTCAAGTTGACATGAGAGCTCTAAAGACAGAAGTTTGTGGTTGACAGGAGGGTGCTGTTGTTCCCCACCTTAGTTACAAAGGTGTGTGGTCCCAGCTCATGTGAAGCCTATCCCCTCAAGGGTCACCAGACTTCTCAAGTCCTGGTGTGCTCATCAACCAGAAGGAATAAGGACATTGGCTCCAGCCCCTTGCATCAAGCTTTAGCAGAATGAGATAATTCCTGGGTTGCTAGGCAGTTGGGGAAACTTAAGTCATCAGCTCAATTCTATTTTTTTTAATTTCCTCCTTGAAGTGATGTCATGCTTGTGTGTGTCTCTATAAACCAAACGGGAAGCCTGAGGCTAAGACTGACCACACTTACCCCACACTCTATCCTCTTTGTGGCTTTATCTGGCTTCTGTGAGGCTGGCTCCCATCTCTTTGCTCGGCCTGAGGCCTGCTTAACCACAACAATTAGAAAGCTAGCTTTATAGGGAATCTTAGCCGATAACTCACTTGGGCTAATTGGAATGCAGTGAAGCTGGCAGTTGGCTCTTGAACACATTTACGATGCCAGGATCTACTGTGGTCTTTTTTTTTTTTTTTTTTGGTGGAGCAAGCTAAATTGCCAGGTATGACAGGGAGTGCCTATAGATGTCACTCTGTGGGAGGCTGAGGTGAAAAAGGATCCATTGAACTCAAGACTTCCTGGCTAGCCTGAGCAACACAATCAGACTTGTTCTTTCAAAAAATTGCATCAAATACTTAGAACAGAGGATTCCAGCTTTGCATGATTGAAAAGTGGTACTGGAAATGTCCTTGAGGTAAGGACAGTCCTGGGTGGCATAAGATGTTCAGCAGACATGGGCCATTACCCTCTAGAGATGACGACATCAGCTCTCCCTGAAGTATGATGCCTGGGAAAGGTCTTGGTTGGAGCAGGGAGGAGAGTGGATGTCAAGGACTCTTCCCTTGCTGGTCTCCATACTGGAGACTCTTTATCGTGTTTTCTCCAGCCTCCGTTTCCTGCAGCTCTAGATGGAGTCAAAGGATCCATCTCCTTCTCCCTAAAGCTTTAGACTGTCCTGTAAGGCTTGAAGATGGGTGTAATTATCAGACAGGAAAGGTTGAATTTACTTACCAAGTTGATCAGCTACATAGATGCCATGTTTCAGACTCACAGACACAGCAAGATACTTCCACCCATATCTTCATAAGATTGAGAAAATCAATTTGAAATCTCATCATGTTATCTCCATGATCCTGGGAGGCAGAAATACAAGCACAGATGTGTGTTCAAAGGTCACAAGCAAACTGGAGCCCCCGATTTCCTGCAGGCTCTGGCTTCCCGCAGTATCCCACAGAAGTTCCGTGGCTTGACGGCTACCAGGGACCCTCTGAAAGTCACCTCCTCCTCCTCAGCTTCCTTACTTCTAAAAATGAGGAGCAAGGTAACTCTATACTGTGAGGTCCTTGTGCAGATTAAATGAGCTCAGCAGTTGCCATGGTAACCACTCTAGCTAAACCATCACCACTGTTATCACCAACATCATTAGTAGGGAGAGGTTTTCCCCTGATGGTCTATCATGAGCCCAGGGATCTGCAGCTAGAGCTGGAGTTCTAGAGCAGTCTTTCATGCCTTTGGAGGTGGTAAGAAATTCCCACCTGACCTGGGACAAAGGAATCATTAGTGTTTTGCTCAAAAGTGCTCACCTGACAACTATGGAAATTTGATCTATCATACAGGCAACACTAAATGAACTGGGATATATATGAAGGGGGAAAGAGAAGGAGGAAGTGACAATTTTAATTTGAAAAAATGTTTACCTATGGCAGGGGCAAAGCCACATTTGTAAGCTTTGAGAAATTCAAATGAATGATTCTCACAAAAGACTCCAGGACTGGTCAGGACCGGCTGCAGTAATATCCTGACATCTCAGAGGTTTGGGAGAAAAGTCTCATTTTGTGCTCCTGTCTGTCAGGCCACTGCAGTCAGCACGGTAGAGCTCTGTTCACCATGACCACTCATGGTCCTGGCTTCACTCTTGGATATTTGCCAGGTGCCAGAGCAGGAGTTAGGGAGGGGAAGCAGGGCACTATCCTGGTGTCAGCGTACTGCCTCTGTCAAGAAGCACCTGGATCACTTCTGTCACTCGGCTGGGAACCGTGGGCTCCATGTACCCAGAAAGGAAAGGGATGGGACCCAGTGAGCACCCTGATCTCCACCCTAGGGTCAGACCACAGGCAGGGCAGAGACCATCCGGCCATCGGGCTTTGTGTGGAGCAAAAGCAGACGGATGTTTTCCTAAGGGGCCATAGGAGCCATATGGTCCCTGTCCTAACGTCCCGACTCCTGGACTCTGAGATTACGCTGTGGGTTTTGTAAACAAATGGTGGTGTCTGTGTTCTCATGAACTGGAACTTACAAAAGCAAGCAGGGCAGAGAACCCCCCAGAAATCCTCCTTGTCATCCTCCTCCTCACACAGACCCTGGGTAGACACAGCTGTGACTCTGACTATGGTCGCTTGCAGAGCCCTGCCCTGCCCTTCTGATGCTGCCTAACTCTTCTTGCTTGTTGAAGAGCTTCCACTAAGAACAACATTGAGGATTTCTGGGGGGTTCTCTGCCCTGCTTGCTTTTGTAAGTTCCAGTTCATGAGGAGAGAGGAGGAGGAAGAAGAGGAAGAGGAGGAGGGGGAGGAGGAGGGAGGAGAAGGAGAAGGAGGTGGAAGGCCTCAGTTTTGGAGCTGTACGTTTCTTATTTGAAACGGTGGACTGTGATATTTAAAAGTGGAAAGAAAAAGTTGGTGCCTGAGGCATAAATCTTTTAACAGAGTTTACGAGGCCCATGTTCTCAAATACTCGATGTGTTCTAAAAATGCCTTCAGAAGCTTCTTTAGGGAGAAGCTAAAGATAGAAATTCCCTCTCTCCCCCTCTTCTTCCATAAATACACACATACACACAAACTGCCCACTGTGTGCCAAATTCTGTTCCTGGTCAAGGGCACGGAGGGGGAGGGGATAAGACCATAGGATCCTGTTCCAGGGAACCAAGCTAGGGTTCAGGCAGTAGACACCCCTGGCAGATCCCAGCATGTGAGGAAACAGTAAGCTCTGGCAAGAGTGGGCACTGTGGGGGAGAGAGCAGTGGGCAGGTTGGAGCCCAAATCGGGACCTCAGCTCTGAGCTCAGGCATGAAAGCAGCAGCAGTCCTGGACAGTTGAAGGGAACAGGGCATAGGCGTGGGACTGTGCCTTGGGGAGCTGCCCAAGGAAACGGCTCTTAAATGGCTTCTGCTGCTGTTGGGAGAGCCTGCAGCTGCAGCCAGAGTCTAGGCTCAGGAATGTTCTGTAGGCTGGATGCAGGCAGCTCCATCAAAGGTTCCTCTAGGCTCCCAAAAAGCTGAGTTCACCTGCTGGTTACCACGATAATAATAAGTGCTCTAGGACACCACAGAGAGGAGACTCCAAACACTGCTACAGGAACCTCTAATGTCACCATGGTATAGTGACCTGGCCACAGTGTCCAAGAAGTAGTAAGCTGGCTACGTGACTTAGCCAGCTCACCTCTGTCCTAGCCCATGCAGGGGCCCTGAGTGTGTGACCCTCCTCTTTTAGAGTCCTAGCTCAGGGAATGGTGGTGGTGGTGGTGGCTTTCTCTGTGCCAGTCTGCCAGGACCAAGTGCACAGTCTGAGAAGCTTAAATGCCAGAACTGTTTTGTCTCACACAGCTTCCCAGCTAAGATTGAGGTATTGGAAAGACTGGCTTTCTTGGAGGTTGTCCAGAGGAACCTCTTCTAGTATCTTCTGGGATGCTGACATCTTTGGTGTATGTGGCACAGGCGCACACAGCATTGATGCTGCCTTTTGCTAGGATGCTGGGCAGCCCAATGGCTGATGGGTGAGCCTACCGACCTCGAGTAAGGACATCCATCTGCAGTAACTGCTGAATGGGTTATAAAATGTCTGATGAAAGGCGTCTATGCAAGGAAGGATTTACTTAGGATCACAGTTCGAGGGGTGGAAGAGGCAGGGTGGGAGAGGTAAGCAGGTATGAGGCTGGGGTTCTGTTCTTCATGATGGATGGACCAGGAAGCAAACTGAGGCAAACAGGCGCCTGGTTGCTGGCTTTCTCATTCCTCCCCTTTGATTCAGTCTGGGCCGGCAGCCCACAGTGTGGTGCCATCCTTGCTCAGGGTGTGCTCTCCCTCTGCAGGTACTCTCCGGGAAATGCCTTCACAGATATTCGTAGGGTGTAGCTCTTGGCAGACTCCCTTGCCTTTTTATATTTATTTTGAATTATGTCTCTCTGTGGAGGACATGGCATGTATATGTGGATTCGGTGCCCTCAGAAGATAGAGGTGATGGAGCTCCTGGAGCCGGAGTCTCAGGCAGTGAGTTTGGTTGTAAGTCACTGGGAATTAAGGTCCTCTGCAAGAGCAAGGGAGTATCCCTAACCTCTGAGCTGTCTATTTCATCCCCTCTTAAGGGATTCTTAAAATGGCCAAGTTTCTGTGGAGATGAACCACCATGCTGGTATTCTAAGGGACATGTGCTTAAGATTTGTCTCAGCATAGGAAGCATGAGGGGACCACGTTCCGGCCTTTCCCAGGAGCCTCTGCAGAAAGAGTCACCTGGGAGGAGCGCAGTGGCTGATGCTAAGCCCCAGGGACCAGTTCATAGTTGAACTGAATACCACATGGCAAAGGAAAGAGAAACTCCTGCCGGAGAGGACCTTGTGAAGGAGACAGAGAGGCAGAAGGAATGGAAAGGGCTCGGGCTATCTCAGGAGGGCTTTGGGGAACTTGATCCACTGGATTTTACTCTGTGAGTACTGAGAATGTTGCAGGAACTAAGTCAGGAATGACCTGTGTGACAGCAGCCACATGGGTAGGGGCTGCAGGGACCAGATGGGCATTGGGAAGATGGTTCATGTGAGTGTGATAGCAGTCCCCAAGAGAGACCAGGGTAGCTTAGGTCAGGAGGAACAGTGAGCCCAGAGGGCATGGGCTTGGGAGAGCTGTCTGGACTTGCCATGAATCAGTGCCCTGTGGCCATCATGGTTATCAAATGGTGGTTGACAGATTCTGGGGGTGACTATGAGGTTTTTGTGGGGTATACATTAAAAAGGCATCTATAGCCCAGATAGGCAGTTCTTGTGTTGTTTCTGGCAGCCATGATTTCCAAAGGCCAGGGATATAGAACTGAGCAGGGAAAAGACCACTTAGCAGAACTAGGGTGCTTTGTGGAGAATTGACCAGGCCTGTCATCATCACATGGAGGAAGCCAGGCTGGGGCCATGCATGCTGTCTTGTTGGGGTAACTCATGTGTGTGTGGGTGTGTGTGTGTGTGAGAGTGAGTAGAGGGGTTCACTCCAGTTGGTCACAAAAGTGGGAGAATGTGTGTCAACAGACCAAAGGTCTCCAGATGTCCTGGACCCTGTTCTTAGAAGCTGGGAAATGTCACGTGACACAGTGAAAGGGACACTGTACTTTGTGAAGAATTCTGAAGTAGGTAACAAACACTTCTGGTTTACCTGATGGGCCAGGTACAATCACAAAGACATTACATGAGGGAGGGAAGAGGGCCTGAGCCAGGAAAGGCTAGGAACAGTGGGAGCAGGGCAAGGGTAGACCAGTCATGAGTCAAGGAAGTGGGCAGCTTCTAGAACCTAGAAAAAGTGAAGAATGAGCCTGTCCTACAGCCTCAAAGAAACCACCTCCACGGATGCCTCCAGACTGTGCTTGGAGTGTCTACCCTCAGAAGGGTCAAATAAATGTGTTATTCTATGGCTTCTAAGTTTGCAAGAAACAAATGATGGGGAAAGAGGAAGACCTAAGTGTTCATATACGCAAACCCCACCAAAACAGGGCTCTCTCCTGGGCCATGTGTCTCTCACACAGGCCAGTCGTGGTGGCCAGTAACAGGGGGCACGGAGAAGGACATGTGAGTGGGCTCTGGTCTCTGCCCAGCATAACCTCCTCATAGCTTCCACCAGTCAAAAGCAGTGTCGGCTGCGTGTAGCTGCTCGACCTGTGATTTTCTCCGGATGAACTGCGTGTAACTGTGGAAGGAGGCAAATGTGAGACTGGCTTCCTGTTAATCACAGACATGTTGGGTTTTTTTGTGGCTTACAAGACGTGTGGCTGTCACTTTCTTAAAAGTTTACGCCTGAGCTGTGCTTACCAGACAAACACGCATGAGGCTCTTCTGCCTCCTGGCTTGAAGAGGGTTAGAGAGGGTGAAGAAATTTATCATTACTGCTGGAGGAGGGAACAGCCATTGAGACCTGACCTATCTCTTGGATCCTTTATTTGGGAGAGAACCGGCAGTACTTGAGTTTAATCTCCGAAAAGTGTCTTAACTTATTTTCTGTTGCTGTCACACAATACTTGAGACTAGTTTATAGAGAATGTAAATCTTTTTCCTGCAGTTCTGGAGGCTGAGTATTATAATGACATCTATCTAGAGACAGTCCTACTGTTTTATGACTTGTGATGGCATCGCATGGCCAGAAAGAACGGGTGTGCTAGTTTGCCTCTCTTCTTTTATTAGTAGCTTTGAAATTGTTTTAGTTAGTTTTCATGGCTGTGAAGAGACACCAGGACCAAGGCAACTCTTGTAAGGACAATGTTTAATTGGGACTGGCTTACAGGTTCAGAGGTTTATTTAGTCCATTATCATCATGGCGGGAAGCATGGCAGCAAGCCAGTAGACATGATGCTGGAGGAGGAGCTGATAGCTCTACACCTTGATCTGTAGGCAGCCAGGAGGAGGGTTTCTTGCACACTGGTTGGAGCTTCAAAACCCACCCCCACAGTGATGCACTTCTTCCAGCAAGGCCACACCTATTCCAACAAGGCCACACCTATTCCAACAAGGCCACACCAACTACAACAAGGTCACACCTGCTTCAACAAGGCCACACTTACTCCAACAAAGCCATACCTCCCAATAGTACCAATTCCTATGGGCCAAGCATATTCAAACCACAGAAGGTTATTATTATTACTTTTAAAATCAAATTTTATTTATTGTCTGTATGGGAGTGCGTGGGGGTACATTCATCCCATAATGTAAATGGACATCAGAGAATCCTTTGTAGGAATTGGTTACTCCTTCTACTAGGTGTGTATCTGGGATCAAACTCAGTCTGTAAGTCTTGGTAGCAAGCACCTTTACTTACTGAGCCATCTCATTGTTCCAAATTTATTTTTATTTTTCAAATATTTTTTTGTGGTCTTGGGGAATTAAAGCCAAGACTTTGCGCCTCCCAGGTGAGTTCTTGACGAGACCACAGAGCTATATTCCAAGCCCCATCCTCCTTCACAGAGCCTCTGAACCCTACCATCTTGGACTTTATCTCCATGTCCTCATCTTATACCAGCTGTATTCTCTGCTCCTGAATGCCAAATCCCATTGGCATGTGTAACTGAGGGTTAAGTCCCCAGTACAGGAACCATTAGGGAATGTACACTCCTGGAGCTGCTATGCATAGCTTCGAAGGTGTGATGAAAAATTCACAGTTTATGAATAGCCCTGCTGAGTTTAAGAAAAGGTGTTGTTCAAACATATTTAGCAATTAAAACAACAACAGCACAGACCTGTGTGTGGTTCAGATAACCCAGAAGGACCGTCCCTTCCTGCAATTTCAAGGCCCCTGTTTGGTGCTCACATCCTTGTAACTCTTGCTGATTTCGTTCCATCTTGTCTCAAGCAATATGGTCTGTGGTTGAGAAGGAAAGCTCTCTTTGTCTCCAGGCACAGAATTTAAGAGAGAGGGAAGGGGGGGAGAGAAGTAAGGGAGATGAGGAGAGGGGGGAGTGGAAAGAGGAGTGGAGGAAAGAGGGAGAGAGGGGGAGAAGAAAGAAAAGAGAGGGAAAGAGAAGTGAGGGAGAGGGAGAAGAGGAAAGGGGAGGGGGAGAGGGGAGGGCCAAATGGAGATACAGGGAGAGGAGGAGAGGGGAGAGAGAGGGTGGGGAGGGAGAAAAAGAGAGAAGCAAGGGACTGGTGTATCTGGCTTTTCCCAGGTGGGCTCCCTGCCCAGCCAGGCCCCTTTTTTTCTGGCTATGAGTAATGGGGTGTCCTCTGTGATTCACACACCATGGCTATAGGTAAGGTCTTTCCCAGCCCAGGGAAGACTTTAGACAAATGCAGTGTGTTATGTGGAACCCTTGGTTCACAAGAGCCATGCTACTTCAGCAGGTGATACAAGGTATTTTGAGAGCTCCTGGCCTGTTCCATGTCACTGTGGTCTAAATAACATGTTTGGAGACAAATCTTCAGGAATATGTTGTCTTGAAGAATCTGTTGTAGAGACGTGTCAAGGCTGGTATCATGTGTTCTACTCTACTGGGCATGCTCCAGGAGGCAAAAGCTGCCTTATAGCAAAGGCAGCTTGCCCATCATTGATTGTTAGGTAACAGAAGGAGGCAGAGTCATGGGGTTCCCCAGCAAGACAGTGTGGACCACATGCCTATGACTTCTGGTGGTTGGCCCAGAACTTAAGGTTTCTATTCTCTGCTCCTCAGAACCCTCGATGGCTTCTGCTCTCTAGAGCTGCTGTGTTCAAAGTCCACACACGTCTAAATCTTTGCTGTTCCCCTTCTGGAAACTTCTAACCATTGCTTCTCACTGGAGACCTTCTCTGGCCATATGGCCAGGTGGTATGAGTTGGTCGCCCCCTTGAATCCCTTACCATTCTGTTGCTGCAGGAACAAGTTGCCATTGTTGTCCTGACTTGAAATGACACCTTTTATTATCTCTCACTCCTGAGAAGTGTGTCTGAGTCTCGGGAGTCTAACACTGAGGAATCAGAAGGTCCATGTGCCCTTTTCTTCTGAGGTGCTGTGGTCTGAAAAAGTCCCTCCAAAACAGAAGTGTTGAAACTTTATGGGTCCTTTAAGGTATGCTCAGGTCAAAGGACTCCTCTCCTGGTGAGAGAGTGCAGGGTCTTTCATTCAGTGCTCAGCACATTTGTTCTTCCACCTTCTGTAAACAGGCTCTGTCCCTCCTGCCCTAGAGAACAGAGCCCTGAGCCTTTTGGACACCGACAGTAGCCCATACCAGATGATCAAGTCTGCCAGAAGTCCTTTGACTTCTCGGAAACCAGAATTATGACAAAACTCTTTTTTGTTTTCTATGAACTCAGCCTCAGGTATTTTGTTACAGCTGTGCAGACTAAGGAGTTTCCTGTCTCACAAACTCGTAGTTCTAGAGCAAAGATAGTGTGGGCAGGACCACACTCCTCCATCTGATGCAGCTTCTGGTGTCTCTGGGCATCCCTGGATTTGTGATTGTATTGTGATAGTCTCTCATCCACCTTCATGTGCAATTGACTTCTGTGTCTGTCACTCTAAGAAAGACCTTGTCCCTGGATGTAGCATCAGCTACATAATCCCAATTGACCTCATTTTGAGATCTCAAACTTAATTATATCACAATTTTCATAGTAAATTTACACTTAGTAGAAGGGCTAAACCTTTTTGGTGGCTAGTATTTGACCCATCCCAGTTGCCTTGCTGGGGACAGATCCTGACCTAGGTCTTATCAAAAGGCTCTCTCACATGGAATAACTTCAGTTCAGAAGGCCAGTTGCATAAAGGAAACATCAACTTCACCAGATACAGAGTTTCCTGGGTGGCCAGCATTTCAGCTTATTGGAGAACCAGACAGTGTGTGAAACCCTGAACTTGAAAAACACAGAATGTGCACAATGCTTGAAGCAGGTTTCTTATTTAGTGTTGGGCTTCATTCATAGTTGCCATGGGGCCCATGTGGCCCCTGGGTGGGGATGAATTAGACATTCATCTTAGGTACTGGTGCAGAAGGTTAACTCTACACCATGCACCGAAGCCATGAACTCTTCTCTGCCTCCTCTCAGCCTTGAACAGAAGCAAGTCTACTCATGTGTATCCTTTGCACAGGACGGTAGCTGCCACCAGCCAGAGTTGATGTCCACAGGTCCCCAGAGATCCCCAGGCCTTCTGCACTCCCCCTCTTGCTCATTTTCATTCATTCTGCTTCCTCCTCATGCCTATGCCATGCTGGCTCTAATTCTCCGTTGGCCCTGTTGCCTCCCCTGCCTGGATAGACCACACCCCTCAGCTCTCAAAACCCTAAACACAAGTTCTGTCCACTTCTGCTCTCTGTCATAGAGTGGGAGCCCAAGGGAAGAGAGATTTTTGTTTGGTTTTGTTTCATTGCCCCTTCCCAGGTGCCTGCCACAGTGCCCAGCTGGCACTGGGAATACTTAGCCGAATGCATGAATGAATGAATGATGAATGAATGATGAATGAATGAATGAATGAATGAATGAATGAGTGCACATGAGAGAGAGCCTAGGGCAGCATCTGCCTAGTGTCCCGTCCCCCATCTGCTCAGAAACTGCCTGGATGGTTTGAAATTGCTGTGAGATGTGTGCCTTTTGAGGCTTCTATGAGGCAATGACCATGTAACTTTCCATGTAACATCTTAGGGAGGCGGTACATTTCCATCGAGGCTGCAGAAACTGGTAGATGCTGTCCAGGCTGATGTTTGATTGGAGAAACTCAGGACGCTGGCATACAAAGCTATCAGCAGGCTGTGAGACAGAACACAGCACCTGAGTGCCAGGTGCCCAGGCCGTGGGTGGCACATCACAAGCCCGGTGTGCAGTGCCCTGGGAACCTGTACTTTCCCTGTACTATGCCCCAACTTTACTCCTAGACTGGCAGCTATAGCCTTGCAAATTCATTACCTAGAGGGCAGCTGTCTGCTTATCCTTCTACAGGGTGCCATGACTGGGTTGGTTAGCTCATTTGTCAAGCAGGCTGGCTCAGGGTGAGACAAAGGCTTTGATTTAACAATGCTCTCACCCCAGACTGTTGTGCTTATTTTTTTCTGCTTTTCTTTGTCCTTAAGGGAACTGTTTGCCCAGCATGCCACCGATTTTCAGAATGTAGAATGATCTAGATCTATCCATGGGTTCACTCGCTGGCTCGTATGAATGAGCTCGGTGTGAGCTGCCTTAGGAAATTGACAATATTCAGCCATGTAGCCCTTGCTCAAGGTTAAACCCACATTTCAAAACAAAGACCCCAATTCACATTCCTTCTCCTGCCTACTGACCTTGTCACCATGGAGACAGTTGCTAAGGGTTTCTGATCCTCTGGGTCCTCATCTGTAAGATGGGCCAATTAACAGCAATTTTGGGAAGGACTTGAGATAACTTCTGTGAAACAGGAAGCAGCAGGAACCTCTTGACAAATGGCAGCTGTCCATTGTGGGCCATTTTGCTAGTCTTTGTCAGAGCAGAAGCCTTAGGGATAGAAGGGAGTTGGGTAGGAGGGACTCTGATGCTTCACATCTAGCCCAGGGCCAGGCCTGAGCTCACAGATCTTCTCTGAAGGTGCTGCTTGCTCTATAGTTTGGCTCTGTTCTATGGCCCACTGAGCATCCAGGTAATGTCTTGTTAGATGTCTTATTTATTATAAGCTTGAGCATGCTCACACTCAAGAGAAATCCTTCTCATTCCATGATCTGAGTCTTCTCTCCTCTCAGCAGGCAGTTCAGGGAGCATCAGTTAATCAATCTACCTGGTCAGTTGCTGGTAGACCAGAAGTCCCTGGGATGGTTAACTTTGTCTCTCTGGGTGTTATCTAGACTGTGAGCTCCCAAGGCCACTTTTCCTTAACTCTTTATTCTGTGGACCCTGACCTAGAATACAAGCTAGCTTTTGTAGAAATGACAGGTCATGTAGTTTACAGAGCCTGGTGCCAAAGGAAAATATGAACTCCATGCTCAGGAGTTAGGAATTTTACGATGGCAATCACTGAGCTTGAAACAAGAGTTTGGGATCTAGGGGCATAGTGCAGTTGGTGGAATGTTTGCTTAGCCCTGGGTTCAATCCCCCAGACTGAATAAAAAGTGGGCCTGGCTGCACATGCCTGTGACCTCAGCACTCGTTCAGAAGGTAGAGACAGGAGAATTTGAAGGTCAAGGTCATTCTTTACATCACAGTGAGCTTGAGGCTAGCCTGGGCTACATGAAAATTTGTCTAGAAGAAGAGGAAGAGGAAGAAGAACAGGAAGAAGACGGAGGAGAAGAAAGAGGAGAAGGAAGGAAGGAAGAAAGAAAAAGAAAGAAAGAAAGAACGAATGAACAGAATTTGTGTTCTCAGAGGACAGGGTCCATGCTGCTTGTATGTGATGCTAACCCTGCTGAAGGCGAGGGTTTTATTTAATTCAACATGATGTTGTGATCACAAAGCCCTCAGCTGTGTTCAGCAGGGTGTAGACACGTTGGCCTAGTGAATATGAACTGCTGGTCTGAATCAAGCACCTGTCCATTTTTGATTCTCAGCTCCTGCACAGAATGGAGTCTTTGTGACCTCACTGTACTAGGTTCTACTACAGTGATTACAACTTAATCTGTAGGGTCGACCCCTTGGCCATTTTAAGGCAAACTCCCCTCTACCTATCTAGAGTGTTTAAATGTGCAGTGTAGTCAGGGTAGAGAGCAGCCTGCTAGAGGATTCGGGTTCACAGTGTAGCTGATTTTCTTTTCAACTCAGCCACTAAGTTGCAAGGTGGAAAAGGACAGGTGGAAGCACACTGACTTTTGTTACTTTCTTTGTTTAAAACAAACAAACAAAAAATCCCAAGCTAGCCTCCGTCCTGCCATCTGGGATCTCTGCTAGGATCACCTCTGCCCTCTGCTAGGATCTCCCGTGTGAGCTACTGTGCCTGGTTCACTGTTGGTTAGGAGATGTACCACCTACATCATGGCTAGGAGCATGGCTGTTGACATACATCCTACTTGTGTGGTCATCACTATTCTCTGTGTCCAGTTACTTTCTGTCTGTAAAACTAAATTGTTCCATCAAGCAGTTCCTCCTGGTCCTCTCCCTAGTCCCCGGGGGTCCTCTCCCTCAGCCCTGGGGGGGGGGGTGTCCTGTCACCAGCCCTTGGGGTCTCTCCCCCAGCCCTCCCCCAGGTCCTCTCCCCAGTCACCAGGTCTCTCCCCTAGGGTCCCTTCCATCCTTTTCCCCAGCCCTGGGGGTCCTCTCTCCCAGTCCCTGGCAGCCACCCTTTTTCTCTGCTTCTATGAGTCTGCATCCTCCAGATAGCCCACAGAAGGGGAATCCTGTAGCCTCTGGCCTTTGTGACTGGTTTCTTTCCCACAGTCATGTACCTGAGTCGCATGGGCTTGGGCATGTGTCAGATTTCTCTTCTTGACCCATCATTCTTCTTGATTGGTATGATTTAGTTATCCATGTTCCCAATAGTACACAACTGGGTCATTTTTACTTCTAAGTTATTGTGAGCAAACACATTTTTTTTTTAATGGCTACATTTTGTTTTTGTTTCATATTTTGAGACAGGGCTTGAGTCTGTAGCCCCAGTAGTCCTTGAACTCGAAGTAATCCCCCTGCCTCAGCTCCATTTGTGTAGTGTGATTACAAGATGAGCTACCACTCCCATCTACAATTCTACAATATTTTTGGCCAAGAGGGTGTATGTCTTTTGTTCACATAAGCAGAGCAAGAGGTTCCAACTCCAGAGCCACTTGCTTCCTGCCCTGTTTCTCCTTTGTTTCTCTTTATTCCTGAAAAAGGATGTTTCCTCTGCATCAAGATAAACAGCTACTGTTTGAATATGACTCAGTACTCTCCTCCCGACATGCAGCATGGGATTTGTAGCTGGTAGAGAACTGGACACACGCAGGTGTTCTTCCCTCAGAGTTCAATGAACACAATGCCTGCGGGCACTGGGCCAGCTCAGTGGCATGGCTCGCTCAGTGGGTGTTGAGGTCACAGCACCCTGGGTTCCTGATCCTCTCCAGGGCCCTGTGGACATGGCACACATGGAAAGGACATACACAGGGAAGGAAGATGCCAGGGAAACGCAAGGCCCTGCCTCAGACGGGTCAGTGTTTCTGTTGGATACTTTGTTGAGAAAGGGAGGGCTGAAGGACTCCTGGTGATTCTACCACCTGCGTGGAAACTGGTGTTCAGAGTTTATTCTCCCAGTCAGTTTCTCTGTTCTTTCACAGGACAGTGCCTGTGGGTTAAGCCATTGTGGATACTGATTTAAGGAGAGCTGAGCCTCTGCATGTGTCAGTGCCCACCATCAGGGGCCCTGCTCTACCCTCTGCTCTGTGTTCCTGGGTAGCGTACATCTTAGTATGTGTATTTCAAATAAAGTCATCTAGTTTTGCTTTCTTTTTGTACCAGTGGATGGTACTGGGGATAGATCTCAGGACTCTGGGCATGCTAGGCAAACGCTCTACCACTGAGCCACAGCTGCACTCAGAGGTCATCCATTTCTGTGACCAAATGGGTGGCAGCTTCACTGTATTCCAACTGCCACACAGACGCGATTGGTGCCATGGGCCAACATGCAGATTCTCTTCATTGTTTGGCATGAACGATGGTGGGATGCCACTTTTCCTCAAGCTTTGTGATTAAAGGGCAGCATTTCCTCTTAAACCCAGCAATAAGATAGTAGAAAAAGAGAAGGTATTAAGATTCGGTCCTTCTCTTCATCTTTCTCCCCTCCTCCTCCTCTTGCTCCTTCCTCCTCCTCCTCTTCTTCCTCCTTCCCTTCTCCTCACCTCCTCTTCCTCCTTCCCCTCTTCTTCTTCCTCTTCTTCCTCCCCTTCTCTGGTTCCTCTTCCTCCTCCTCCCCTCCCTTCCTCTCCTCCTACCTCCTTCTGTAAGTCAGCTCTTTTGGCCACCCTGGGATTAACTGCTCCTGTGATCATCAAGTGATAAGACATACCAAGGAACAAGATTCACAGGGTGGATTTAAAGGTTGTGCTTTCTATCAGTATCTCTTAGAAGTCCTTAAAACTCCTGAGCAACAATTTCTACAAAAGACCAGATGCTGCCATGGTGAACTGAGGTTTGGGTAGACAGCGAGGTCCTCTAACACGCAAGCCTGAACCAGTCCACATCCTCAATGGCTGCTGGCAGGGCAAGGCGGCAACAGCAAGACTTGTCACACCTCTAAATCTTCTGGTAGCTTCACTGTTGAGAACATCACCAGCTGGTGACATGAAGCACCATAGAATCTGGATGCTTGCTCTTGGAGCTGCTGAATAATGAAGCACACACAGAGACGTCACCATGGGGCAGCTGTGACATTACTGCCATGAAGACTGACTGTTATCACCAGGTCATCCCGGTGGTCCCACAGGCTTCCCTCACTCATCATGGCATGCGGTCTCTAAGCTCACGTTCACACAGTCCTTACAGCTAGCCTGAGCTTGTGAGAGACCTCTGAGTCAAACTTGCCCTGTGGGCTCACATAACAGCACATGTGGGTTTAGGTTGGATGATAACAGAAGGGGTTCTGGAGGAGGGAAGCCGAGAGGCCTGAGGGATGACCAGGGAAAGTCTTGTGGGGAGACTGAGGGGGACTGAACTTCAAGAGAGGAGAGATTTGGAGTGCAGAAGCCAGTAGGGAGATGATCATTACCTGAGATCTCAGAGAGGTCTGGCTCTGTGAGAGCGAAACCAAGTCACCCAGTGACCTGGCTTCCAGAACTGCTCAGTCATGAGCCAGCTGCTAGAGCCAAGGTCACCTTGCCTTTGTGCCCAGTTATTCAGCTGTAAAATCTGTGTGCTGCCGTAGATAACTGAAGAATTGAAAACAAGGCCCAAACACTCATAAGGGACTGTGCTTGTTTGTGGCACCAATAGGTAAAAACAATGGAAGCAGTCATCAGTGAGCAAATAAAAAGAAACACTCTGTGTGGACAGAACACAGACATAGTCGAGGGCTGGTGCTCTGTTTATGGATGAAGAGCATGTAAGGTAGCCATCTTATGAGGCTATAAAAGAACTAAAAGCCCCCAGTGCAGTGCTTTAGAGTCAGCACGGTGTTGAGAATTGCTCTGTGCTGTTTAAGCTCATAGCCTGTTCTAGACTAAACCATCATTCAGACCAGGGCTATAGTGGTCATACAGTCACACAGTTCAGGAGTATAATGAGCTACCCCATCCTACAAGCCAGAGGTGCAGTGAGCTTTACCATCACACAACTCAGTACTATACTGGGCTGTAGAGTCACCCAATTAAAGAGTGAGGTGGTGGGTTTTGTAGTTATCAGGTTTATAGTAGGCTGAACAGCCACGAGATTCTGTTGTGTAGTGGTCTTTGAAGTTCAGATCTGTTAAATATATTTATTTTTTGCTTCTGTGACAAATTTGCCTAAGGATACGTTTCTCAGAATGTACTCAGGAGACCCAGCAGTGTGTATCACACAGTAGCAGAGAGTTATTATGTGAACTACATGCAGATGAACCTTGGATGATGCAGAGATGATGGGGTGTAGTAAAATTCAGGTATGAAAGGAATGGTGATTTGATGCAAACTGCATGTAGACAAGTCTTGAAAACACGAGCTAAATAAGAGAGGATTCTAAAGGCTGCACATTGTCTGGTTCCACTTATGGCTGACACAGAAGTTAGATCCATACAAACAGCAGGCAAACTGGTGGCCACTGGGCTTTAGGGATTGGATGCTCAATGCTGCAGGCATCTTCTGGGGTGACAAGGATGTCTTGAACCTAGACAGCGGTGGTGCTCGGATCGTGAACTGGCTGAATGAACTGTCCACTTGGCGTGGGTTGTTTTTCTGTTGTGTGATTGTTCCCTCAGTCAGAAGAGACACTAGTAAATCTGAGCATTGCAGATTCTCTCCATGGGTCCTAGGAAATTCTCTGGAGACTCCACATGGGGAGTGGTCTCACCTGACTTGGGCCTACCTCCTTGTGGTTGTCCACCTCTCTGCTTGAATTATGTTGTGCCACATGCATAAGGGCTTCAGAATGGTGAGAGATGAGCTGGTCTCTGTGGGAAGGTCTGCATTTCTTTGGGAACTAGCCAGGTGTCACTTCTCTGTGTCACCCTCACTGCCCTGGATGGTGGCCCTTCGAAATCAGAGAGATCACTGGCCTCACTCACAGATGAAAGTGAAGAGCACCCATGGGTTGGTTGTGGGAATGTCTTGTAAGTGGGATGTAGATTCCGGTGAGGTGGCTGAAGAAGAGATAATCCAGAAACTCCCGAGGAAACAGTCATTGTGGTGATTATCTGTCACCCTCCCAAGTCCACCGAAAAGTGAGGGTGTGAGGTTTGGGAAGAGCAGCTGCCTGGAGGTGCTCATGTACTCCTCAACTGCCGTCTCCTCATGGTTAAAATGAAAAGATAAGAATCAACCAACCATGTGGCATTTATTGGCAGTTTCTGGACTCAATGCAGTCGAAAGACCATGTAAGAAGCTATGGAATCCCAGACTAACTCCTGTGATGGCCACACATGACTTCCTTCTTCTGTGGGAGTCACTCTCAGTAGCATTTCTGACCCAGGAAGACTTTTCTACTTCACTTTGAGATCAGAGCTGAAGCTTAACTTTTGGTCCCAATGATAATCAGTTTATTATTATTATTATTATTATTATTATTATTATTATTATTAAACATGACCCAGGCACTGAAACACATACACAGACCTAGAAATGCGGTATTTACTGAGGTGGTGTTTCTGGGCCATGTTCAAAGGATACTTGGCAGGTGTGCATAGCAAAGGGACCCTAAATGTCACATAAACGAGGAAGCAGGGCACATTGCACAATGTACCGTCTCTATTGCATGGCTGTCATAAAGTGACTCCTTCCGGGATGGATATGTGCTGTCTCTTTCATCTGTTATTTGACTAAATGATGAAAGTGGCAATTAAGTTTTCATAGGGTTTACATAACTTCTTTTTGAAAAAAAAAAAAAAAAAACCAAATAAATAACCAGTGCCAATGTATACAACCAACCGTCAGTGTATTTACAGACTCCGGGTGCAGTTACGGCTGCTTTGTGGTAAACATAAGGGAACTCACCATGCTGGGTTTTTTTGTTTCTTTCCCTAACCTCAAATGAAGTTCTCCATTAACCAAGAATTTTATTGGTTGATTCATTCTTGTTATTATCCAAATCAGAAATGAAACTCATGTCAGGCCAAAACTTTCTTTATTGCCAATAGAAACGCTCAGACACAGGGTTGTTACCTCTGGGGATAAGCTTGAAGGTTTACAAGGAAACCAAACAAGTGTGGCTGAGGTCCTAGGAATGTCGACTCCAAGTCAGGGAAAGGGTGTGCTGATCAGATCTCACCAATAATATTCATTACAATTAAAAGGACCTTCTTTAAAATTCCAGTACCTCCAAGCTCTGATCATTTGCAGTTTCTCTCTCTCTCTCTCTCTCTCTCTCTCTCTCTCTCTCTTTCTCTCTCCCCTTCCCTCCCCCCCCCTTCTTGGTCATCAACTTTTTGTAACAAATTTAAGACAGCTCTACCATTTAAAAACAATTCCGTGGCACGTAAAACCAAGGAGTTCTAGTACGTGGAAAGTTCTTGAGAAAGAAATAATGCGTATTTAAAAGTTAAAGATCTAGAGGCGTGGAGAGATGGCTCAGCAGTGAAGAGAATTCTTCTTGGAGAAGATTCAGACCCAATTCCCAACACCCACAAGGCAGCTCACAAACTGGTCGTAACTCTTGCTCCTGGGGATCTGACACCTTTCCTTGTTTTTGAGAGTATCTGGGTATGCCCCCTCATACATAGTGGGGGGTGGGGGAGAAGGAGGAAAGAGAGAGAAAGAGAGAGAGGGGAGGGAGGGACTATTATTTCCTAGACTTGGTCAATCAATGAACACTACTCCCCTAAACACAGATGTTGTATCTGAAGCCTTTAATTAGGTTTTGCACAGGGTACAGATGCAAGTCACCCAGTGCTTCAGGAATCTTAAAAATTAGATTCTTTCTCGGTAGTGAGGAGTAGGAGCTGAGGTCAACCAGAACTCTGGATGGAGTGATGGCATTCAATGGTGGGTCTCAGCACTGATGCTTAGATTGAAGATTCCTCTTTTCAAGGCAGTAAGGCTTTTGTTTGTTCCGGAATCCAAGACTGACCTGGAGATTCCAGTTCGAATAAACTCCACGTCTGGATCTGCTCTTCAAGTTCAAGCTGGGGAAACACAAATGTGGGAGTAGACAGATCTCGCCAGATTCAGGGAAAGAATAAAATCAAGACATAGGTACCAGCATGTCATGCAAACAAGTAATTGTACCCAGGTACTGTCAGGTACACAGTTTCCAGTACTAGCTAGATATTCCCAGGAAGAAGAAGTGGTCTTAACCTACAGAAAAGCTATGTCATGTACATGTGTTCCTGCAGGCTGCCTGTACTTCACTGGACCCTGGAAAAGCAGGGTCCCTCTGGGTCATCCAAGGGAACACCCATTACATCGATCATTTGTCTCTCTTGTGCAATAAGCTGCCTGATAACACCAGAAAGAGCTTAGAGTGATGCTTCATTGTGTAGAACAGTGATTCTCAACCTTCATAATAATGCTACCAACCTTCAGTACAGCTCCTTACATTGTGGTGATGCTGAGACCCTTTGATACAGTTCCTCACATTGTGACCTCCAGCCATGAAATTATTTTGTTGCTACTTCATAAAGGTGATTTTGCTACTGTTATAAATCACAATATAAATATATCATGTACAGGATATCTGATATGTGACCCCCAAAGGGGTCCTGGCCCATAGGTTGAGAACCACTGGTCTAGAAGCTGACCACTAGAGAGCTGGGCCATGTTTGCTACTCCTCAACCTGTTTGGTCTCTGAGGACCTGGGTGGAGAAAGAGGAAGGAGCAGGAAAAGTTTCTTCCCCAACTCTAAGAGGCTCCAAATGCTCTCTGATCTGAATATTCTTTCCACCCACAGCCCCTTGCCCCCAGTCTCTGCTTCTTCTCTCCCATGCCTGGATATCACTAGATATAATAGACCGGTAACAATACCTGGTATTAGAGAGTCTCCTGGTAAGATATGGCCCCTTCCTGTGCCTGTGAGAGTGCTTGCTGCACATGTCTATGACCCTCCTCTCCACAACTTCCACCCCCTTGTCAATCATTCTTTACACTGGAGACAGGGACCCCCACGTGCTCCAGCATATCTCCCTGAAGAAGAAACCACCCCAGAGAGCCTGAGCCACTGTGTTAGTTACCTTTTGTTGCTGTGATAAGGCAGCATGATTAAAATCAATGTAAGAGCCACTGTTGTTGTTTTGCTTCCGGTTGCAGTGGGCACAATGTCCATAATGTTGAGGAAGGCATGGTAGCAGGTAGCCACTGTAGGAAGTCCAGAGATCACATCCCAGCTGCACAGAGAAAGCAAAGAGGGAGTGAGCACAGGAAGTGGGCAAGGCTATGAACCCTCAAAGCCCACCCGCCCATGGTGATGTACTTCCACCATCAAAGCTTAACTTCCCTCACACAGTGCATCAATGGGGGAACCAAGCTTTAAGATACATGAGCCTACTGGCTTTCAACCATAGGAGCTTTACTGACTCAGCCAACTGTTTGAAGAACTGGAATGCACACCTGAGACTTCTGAGGGGCAAAGGAGATAGCACAGTGGGTGAAGTGGAGAACTGAGTTTAGCATACATGTAAAGCTGGGTATAGAACATGCCTAACATGCCAGCTCTGGGTACATGGAGAGAGAAGGATCCCTGGGGCCTACCGGCTAGCTATTTTAGCCAAACCAACAAGTTATAGGCCAGTTAGCGACCCATCTCAAAACACAAGGGAGAGTGATTGAGGAAGAAACCTCTGGTCTCTACACATGCATACACATGTATATGCACACCCATTTGCACACGCACACACACACTCTCACACATGTACACATATGCACACATACACCACATACACATACATACACACACACCACACATACACACACACTCGTGTGAGTATGCACACATACATAAATGCTCTCGAACACACACAGCTTTTGATTCCGTAATCTTCCTCCCCCCGTCTCCCCCCTTTCTTCCCTGCCAACAATTTCTTATCTATAGCTGTCCTGATAATCTATAGCTGTCCTGATAATATAGAAAGTTCTGACCAATGCAGAGGGTTGAACTTTGACCATCACTTAATTAATTTTAGTGGAGAATCAACTCTAGCATTTCTTGATAATGACAGTACAATAAAACTTTGTGATTAAGAGAGGAATCATAGTTCTTTAAAATAAATT
Source organism: Rhynchomys soricoides (assembly GCA_019843965.1). Lineage (NCBI taxonomy): Eukaryota > Metazoa > Chordata > Mammalia > Rodentia > Muridae > Rhynchomys > Rhynchomys soricoides. The sequence goes on along the minus strand of JADRCH010000144.1, from coordinate 2,143,994 downwards.
TTGTTACAGAGCCAACTGGGGCTGTTAAAATTACCTGCAGTGTTCCATGTGAATGGCCAAGAGGTACGGAACACAACATGGCTAAATGGGAGTCATAGGCTGAGACAGTAGAGCCTACTCTAAGAGGTAAGACTTGTTTTCAACATGAGAATATCCAGAGGCCTAGAGAGAAAATCAGCCTGCAGGGTGGGCTGCACCAGGCAAGTAAATCCCAGAGGATTCCTGGACAGGTGGATGGAGGCTGTGGAGCCCTCAGGCTGCAGTAATGAGGGAGCAAGGGAGAGCTATTTCTCCCTGTCTGGCTGCTGAGATGATACGTTACTCTGCTCTCTTGAAATCATAGGAATTACCCACTTAATTCTTGGCACATGGTGCTGATAATGTACCAATTAATGACTAATTAGGAAGATTTTTCCAGAACATTAGGTTCTGGGAGGAAGTCTTCTCCAAGAACCATCCCTTTCATGTCTTCGGTCTTCTTCCTGTGGTTTACAGCTCAGCATGTTTCCAGCAAGTCTGGGTTTATTTGTAGTGACTGCAGGCTGTTCCACTCACTTACTTCACAAGGCAGGTCTGAATAAATAAAGCATGAGTGCTCATCACCCTCTGAGAGCAGAGCAGGGCTTCCATTGAGCTTGGAGCTCTGGAATGTGGGTGAGAGTCAGATGAGACTGGAAGGAGAGGGAGGGAGGTTGGAGAGGGGGAGAGAGATACCCTGCTTTTTGCTATCCTTTCTGAGACAGGGACACAAGTTCCCCCTGCTTCGCACAACAGACTGAAGTCAATGGACTGGGTTAGAGGGGTCCAGGAGCTCATACTGGTGGTGAGGATGACTTTGGACCAGAAAGAGTAAGCAAAAAAGAGAAGCTGATGTAGGTTCCAGGTTTCTGGTAGAGGAAGGTCAGATAGATAACAAGTAATAACTGGGAAGCCAGTGTGGATAGACAGACAGGTACACCCTCAGTCACAAACTACATCACTCCCATGGTTTGCCCACTAAGACATACCCAGGCAGCACCCACTATGTGTCAGGCTTTGTTCCAGTCACCAGCACACAGTAGTGCCAAGGAAATCCCTGTTCTTATGGAGCTAGTGGTTTAAGAGTTGAACCATGCTTTAGTGTGAGTGGACTGTTGTAAATGCCATGTTATCCTTCATCCTTACTCCGAGATGCTAGCATGGCCCCTGGACTGTGTCAATGATGCTATGGGTATTGCCCACTGTCCTTAGGGACAGACAAGAGTAACATTATGGTCATCCGAGACCGCCTGGTTCAATGGGACAGTTCCTAAATAAGTGTGCACGTAGTAGACAGCGAGAACCCAGGGCTGAATGAACTGTAGTGACAGCTGGTCTCACTGAAAAGTGAGTAATGCCCCTGAGGAGCCGAAGGAAGACATGGTGCTGGGGTCCAAGTGTGGGTATCCATGGGCCCTAGCAAAGGGGGTGTTAGGGTGTCCTAGTAGAGCATAGGGTCCATTCTGCTGGAGCAGTAGATGGAGAGCATTGAGAGAAGCCACAGAGGCTGAGTAGGCTGCACAGGTTCTCAGAGCCATATGCTGGCACCACAGGATAAGCAAGGCATTGGATCACTTCCCATGATACCCATCTTCCTGCAGGCCTGTGACTTGGTTGGGCAGCATGACTCAGTGGGGTCTCTGCTTTGGGTCTCATGAACTGAAACTGTGGAGCTGACCAGCTGAGCTCCTGCCAGGAGGTTTGGAGGAAATTAATTTCTCAGTTTCTCTAGTCATTAGCAGAGTACAGTTCCCAGGGTTGTGGACTGAGGCCCCGTGTTCTTGCCATCTGTTTGCTGGCCTCACCCAAAGCCTCTTGCCAGTCTGGTCCTTGCTCATGGCCTCTGCCTGCCAGAGCCAGAAGGGCCTGTGAATGCTTTTCATTCTTGGACTGTCTCCAGCTCCCCCCCCCCACCTCTAGGCTGAGATAGTGTCTTGCTTTTAAGTTTATAGACCCACCCAGCCAACCCATATTGAGAGGGATTATACAAGCAAACCGGCAGAGTCTCTCTCCCGTTTGTATTAATGAGGTGTCGGGGACCAGATACTCAGAGTAGAAATGTGTATAATTGTGGACATTGTGATATTAAGTTTCATTTCCTGGGCTTCTTAACCACTTACATGTGAGAGCTGCATTTCAGAAAAAGGTTGTTCAAGGGGATGAAGGAGACATACAGGCTTTAAAGGAAACTATGCAAGTCAAGATACAGTTATCAAAGCAAGGATCACCCAGAAGCTAGTGGTTACTGTGCCCACCAGTGTTCTGGGACTAGCCAATTGCTTTCTGGTTAGGTTTAAGGTTCTTTCCACAGTAGAAAGCCATGCATGGTACTGGGCACCTGGACGAGACCCTCAGGCTGGAGAGGGCATGGGCCTCGGAGAACCTACTGCTCTTGGGGTCTACATGGACTCCCCCATATAAATACTCGGGTTTATACATGTAGACTGGTGTGGCTCTCAGAGGGAAAGATTCTTTTTTCATGGGCAGCAGTTAGCGGCAGCTCGAAAGAGGTCAAAGTGCAGAGAACCGTTGAGTGTCAATGCTTGGCCACAAGAAGAGAGAGTATGATGTAGGGTCACATAGTGCACAGGGATGGATACTGTTGCTGTCCAGGCCACAGGACCATGAGGACATCCTTGGGGCCATCACCTGTATGAGCTGTGGGGTAAACTAAGTCAGGAGCTATTGGAAAGAAAAGTGTAATCTTTTTCCTACTTGGGTCCCTCTAGAGCCTTCACTAGTGTGTTTGGGGTCTCAAGCCCATCTCCCCGGCCCCTCCCCCTGTCCTCTAGGAGATTGGGAAGATGAATTGTCTTCTCAGTACCAGATTCTTTGGTTTAAGTCTGTATTCTCCCCAGACATGTCCAGCAATGGGCAGTTTTGCAAATGGTCTCAAGGTATGTCCCTTCTCTGCCCAGCACTGGTGTTGAAAGCTTTGTGCACACGCTGATGATAGGGGGAGGTCAGACCTCTGGGAGGTAAGTAGATCACCAAGGGGAGTCACGGAGGAATGAAATTAGATCCCCTATAAGAGAGGCCACTTGTCCCTCTCCAGCATGAGTTCAAGGTGAGAAAGTATATCCACCAAGAAGTGGGTGCCCAGCAGATTTGGAATTCCCCAGGGACTTCAGGCATCCAGAATGGAAAGATACATTTCTGTTATTTACAAGTGTACTGGCTGGTTTTGTGTCAACTTGACATAAGCTGGAGTTATCACAGAGAAAGGAGCCTCCCTTGAGGAAATACTTATGTGAGATCCAGATGTAAGGCATTTTCTCAATTAGTGATCAAGGGGGGAGGGCCCATTGTGGGCGGTGCCCTCCCTGGGCTGGTAGTCTTGGGTTCTATAAGAAAGCAGGCTGAGCAAGCCAGGGGAAGTAAGTCAGTAAGTAACACCCCTCCATGGCCTCTGCATCAGCTCCTGCCTCCAAGTTCCTGCCCTGTGTGAGTTCCTATCCTGACTTCCTTTGGTGATGAACAGCAATGTGGAAGTGTAAGCTGAATAAACCCTTTCCTCCCCAACTTGCTTCTTGATCATGATGTTTTGTGCAAGGATTCAAATCCTGACTAAGACAACAAGCCTTCCATCCTGAGGCATGTTGTTACAGCAGCCCCAACAGTAACAGACTGTATTATTATTATTATTATTATTATTATTATTATTATTATTATTCAGCAATATTATTCACATTACATTCATGTGCCCTGGAAGATAAAGGGATTCTCATCCCTTCCGAAAATGAAGTAGGCAACTTTCTGGCTCTTTCCTTAGACTCTCATCAAGTGCTATTTGGACATAAATTTCAAATGGTCCAAAGTGTGAGCAAGAACCAGCAACGGTCATACGTTGTCTCCCCCCCCCCCCCCCCCAGAAGGGGAACCTTCAGCCGCCCGGGGTTACTGGGCGACAGTGAGGAAGAGCCCCGTGTCACAGCTGAGTTCATTACACAGCTTTAATAACCTGTGGTGTCACCAAGAGTAATGAAGGTGACACTGAGCATGGGGGAGTGGGGGGGTGGGCGGGGTGGAGGTGTGAGGCAGGAAGCTTTGAGTCATGTTGCTAGGGCAACGGTGTCCATGGCCAATCAGGGGCGTTCAGGGCTGTGTGTGAACAGAGTTCTTGCTCCAAGGCCTCTGAGGTTTTGAGACATCATCTATGTGAGACAAAACCAAAGATACCAGCAGAAGGAGTGTTAGATACACCAGCAAAGAGAGCCAGAGAGGGAGGGAGGGAGGGAGGGAAGGACAAAACTGAATGAGACAGAGAGGCAGCCAGCCAGATTGCTGTTCCGCTTTTAAAACTATTTTTCTTTGACGACTTTGTTGTCAGCTCTGGGCTGATTGCATCACCCCCTGAGCACCTCTGCTCTGAGCCTAAGAAGAAGCCTTTCTCCAAAATCAAGCAAAGCAACATCCCCATCCCCCAAGTCCTAACCTGCAAGCTCAGTTCACCACGCTCAGTTCAAGGTTGGACTCTTCCTTACAGGCTGCTTGTGTGCAGTTTGCCTGCACCTGCGAGGCAGAGGGGTTGCCCGCGCTCCTTGCATGGCTCCGCAGGGCTGCCCGGGTGCTCCTTGCATCAGGTCTTGAACCTTGATGAACACCTGCATCTACCTTTGTGTGTGCATACCAGCTGCCACAGTCCTTCCCTTCCTTCTGCATTTCCTGCTTCCTAGAAAGGGACATGAGTGTGCATTTGGTGTTACACTATTCCATGTGAACATGTCTCTGCCACAGTAGCTTTCCACCACCTCCTTACTCTTCAAACAGTCAGAAAGGCCAAAGCCTTTCAAATGAACAGAAACACGTGGTCTTCTGAGATGGCTTTAGGATCAACACTGACAGATTGCATGCACGACCTCCCTTTTGGGGTGTCGTGATAGTGAGGTGACACTCTCAGCTCTGCTACCCCTGAGCTGATATCTTCCCCACAGAGCCTCTAGTTTGCCCATCTGTGCAATGGGGTAAGTTGGAAATGCCCCTCCCCCATTTCATAATGAAGGTAGTTGTGAGAGCTGAGCTATATTGTTTGAAGTGTGTGTGTAGAGCCTGACAACCCAGTGCAGTTGTGTGTGTTAGTGTGTATATATATGAGAGTGTAGTAGGGTGTGTATGTGGTATGTATGTGAATGTCTGTGTATGCATGTGTGTGTGTGTGTGTGTGTGTGTGTAAATGTCCCAGAATTCCCTGCAAGTGCAGAGCCCTGCCTGACTACACACAGCTGCTTTCAGACTGAGTCGGGCCAATGCCTTAGCCCTACAGGATCATATCTAAACCTAGGAGGAACCTGGATTTGTGAACTCACTGCTCCCCACTCAGATGTGAACCCTGTCCCTGGGAAGAAACACTTCCCCTCTTGCCTTATCCTTGGGGGTTGAGTCTTCTCAGGGGGAAAAATCATGGGGAAGTCTTAACCTCCTTGAGCACACACTCAGGAGACTCAACTGGAGTTTGGCTTGAGGAATACATATGGATTAGTTACTTTTATTGTTGCTGGGACCAAATACCTGACAAGAAGCAGTTTAGGGCTGATTTTGGCTGACAGACTGAGGGGATACAGTCCATCATGGTGAGGACGTCATGGCACTGGGTCCTGAAGCAGCTGGCCATGGTGCATCCACACTCAGGAACCAGAGATGAATGCTGGTGCTCAGCTCGCTTTCTCCCTTAGTCTGAGACCCCAGTCCATGGCACGGTCCTGTCTACATTTAGGTTAGGGCTTCCTACCTCAATAAACCTATTTGAGAAAAATCCCTCACAGATGAGCTGAGAGGCGTTTCTATGGTGATTCTAAATACAGTCAAGTTGGCAATAAAGGTTACCATGGAAACACCATATCCGTGTGTGTGTGTGTGTGTGTGTGTGTGTGTGTACACGTGTGCATGCACGCACGCATGCATGCACGTGTGTGCTCAAGAACGCATGTGTGCCATTCTGCACATAGTTAGAAGAGGGGAGGATCTGGGGTGAGATATGACTTGTGGAGTCAGTAAAATCCTCAAAGGGCCTTTGTACTTCTGTCGTAATCAGCATCCTCTTGCTAGCGACTCTTATAAAAGAACATTTAACAGGGAATGCTTACAGTTTCGGAGGTTTAGTTTCATTATCCTTATGGTGGGGAGCACTGTTGTCACACAGGCAGGCATGGCAGCTAGGAGTTCTACATCTGAAATTGAAGACAGCAGGAAGAGAAAGACACTTGGCCTGGCGTGAGCTTGTGAAAACCCCAAACCCATCCTGGTAACACACTTCCTGCAACAGGGCCACACCTCCTAATTCCTGTCAAGTCGCACCATTCCCTAATGGCCAAGCATTCAACTCTATGAGCCTGTGGGGGCCATTCCTATTCAAACCTCCACGTACTCCTTAAACTTATATCTTAAATCAGGCTGACATGGAAACCTCATGAGGCAGGAGAAAAGAAGGGGCTTATTAGAAACAAGAATGTCAGGCTACAGACACAGCTCAGTTAGCAAAGTAACTACATTGAAAGCACAAAGACCCGAATTCTGTCCTAGAACCCATATTAAAAAGGGAGACAGGCAGGCACATGCTTGTATTCCCAGTACCAGGGAGAGAGAAAGGAAGGTCTCTCAGGTTCACAGGTGAGTTCCAGGCAGTAAGAAATCCTTTCTCAAAACACAAAGTGGGCCAGATGTGATGGTGCATGTCTATAAACTCAGGAGATAGATGCAGGTGGGTTTCTGTGAGTTCAAGGCCAGCCTGGTTTGTCTAGCAAATTCTAGGCCAGCTAGGGCTGCGTAGGCAGACCATATCTCAAAATATCCAACACAAAAAATATAAGATGATGACTCTTGAGGAGTAACACCCAAGGTTGACGTGGTGGCCACACATATATATCTGCACACGTATGACACCCACACATACAAAAAAATAGGAATATTAGCTGGCTTTGGAGATGAAGTATGCTAAAGGGCATTTCAGGCCCTAAACTGAGCTTCTTGGGGCCACCGTATGAAGCTTAGACTCACTGGCTTAAGGATGTTGAGGTTCATCGTTACATTTGTTCGAGTTAATTGGTTCCTCAAGCCGGTTGGTTTCATATCCCAGGAGAACCCTTCCTTACCATTCCAGTTTCTGGCAGTTGCCAAATAGCTTTGGTGTCCCAAAGTTTGTAGGGAATCCTTCCGTAGTATCTCAGTTCTGTGCCTGCCTGTGTCTGAATTTTTCTCTTCTTGACAGGATAGCTGTCACTGGATTAGGGCTCATCTGACCTTGTTGGAAGTATTTACAAATAGAGCCACACTCATAGATAACTTCTACCTGTCAGGAGATATAGCACCCTGAACTAGGTGCTCCGAAAGCCATCATAGGAATGGTGGCAGCTTGCGCCCACTAGGAGGTGTTTGATGTGAGTGGCAGACATCCCTCTGGAGCAGCAGACATCACTCTGGAGAATCTACTTGGACCATTGTAAGCTGTGGTCAGTCTTGACTGTACTCAACAGAATTTGACATCACTTAGGAGAAATGCCTCAGAGCACAACTATAAGGATAAATCCAGGGAGGTTTAACTGAGGGAAGACACTCCCTGGGTATTGGTGTCACTATCCCATCAGCTGCCTTTCTGAACTGGATAAAAAGGGGCCTGTGAGCTGAGTATCAGCAATCTTTTTCCTGGCTGCACATTCACTGTGACCGGCTGCCTAAGGCTCCTGCCCTGACAGGTTGTACCTTCGAGGCCCAGGCCAGAATAAACCCTACCTTCCTTCCTTAACTTGGTTTTGTCACGGCAACAATGAAAGTAAAAGCAGAATGGGACACAGCGAAGAAATGTCTTACAATCACAGCTCCACTTTCAGAACCGGCTATTGATTAATTAGCTACTCTGTGTGTGTCGAAGACTTTGATTTCTTTGCCTGCAGGCAATTTAATAAAGTGAGGGGTGAATGGGTTAGAGAGGAGGGTGGTCTGTAAATAAATGCTCTCAGCATCTCCTGCATCTGGACAGAATGTCCTGGAAGGAAGTCGTATCCGTGCTTAATGATGTGTTTTGTTAGTATTCAGGCTCATTGTGGCTGTTTGGGGGCAATTTCTTTAAAAGCATGCTTTTAGGGGAGAAGGAATCTTCTGGGTGGGGGTAGGAAAAGAGCTAATATAAACTGAGTGCACAGAGTCAATGCAGCACTCTCCTAGGAGGCTGCTGCAGGCACACAATCTCCCTTCATGGTGATGCAAACCTCAGCAGGAGATGGGGTCTGGTCTGGGCATGTTGCCTGGGATTTTCCAAGCCCTGGCAGCTTGCATGCTGCTTGTTCATTGCCTTGTGGCCAGCTCAGGAACTTCTCTTATCTGTTACACCTCTTACACCATATACCCTTTGTCCTTTAATCCAAGGTTTTCCTCAACAATAAAAATCCCTTGGGAAGCATCCAGAGCAGGCTTTGCAGTTGGGGGTCCCATGGAGCACCCATCAGCACTCAGTGTTGTGGAGCATTCCCAGTGGAGCACTCCCGACATGTAAGCTGGGCTGAGATCCTGGCTTATTGCTCTGTCTGCTACTGATGCTGTTGCCCTCCAGGCTGACAGTGATGGGATCCAGCACTAGAATTCTGCTGTAAAGCTTGGGGCCCTGATTAATGTTCCTTTACCTCATTGTCCCAACCAGCCCAGGTTCCAATCCGTGGATCCTAAGAATAGGCTGCATTTTACAGCAAAAGAGTCTTGGCACTCATCATTAAATTAAAGACCAGGTGTTGGAGAGCCTCCCAGTGATACAGTGTGCTTTGTTTGTGTTTCCTAGACACTTGTGTGTGGAAGGCTTGGTTCTCAGTGTGTGTTGCTATTGGGAGGTGGTGGATCTTTAGGTATGGGGCTTGTTGGAGGTCTTAGTACAACTGAGTTCATATGACCTTGAAAGAGACTGTGAGATTCCAGTCACTTCCTCTCAGGTTGCTTCACAACCTCTACAAGGTGAACCATTTCCTCCAACGTGTTCTCTGCAGGCCTTAAGGGACGAGCTAGCTGAACACAGGCCTTCAAAGCCGTGAGCCAACGTAAATCCTTTAAACTCACTCTCAAGCATTTTGTTTTACTAACAGCTGACAATATGTCTGTATCCTTTGGGTATTCCTGAGACAGGCAGCAGAATGTCCCACCCCCAGACCACGACATCTTAGCATCAGGATTACTGTGAGCCACTGAGAAGAAACCTATATACTGACAGTCTTTGATCCCCACTTCTCTGTCTATGGGCAGGGCATGGATTTGTGAAAGTGTTTCCACCTCTTCTTCAAGGAGGGGTAAAAGTTAATCACGGCTGATAACAGACGCTTATCAGCCTCTGATGAGATCAGAGAGTCTGACCGCAGCTCTTACCACCTGACCTACCATGACATTTCCCATATATCTCTACCTCTGGAGATTTGCCACTCCTGGGGATTACAGGTTCCTTCTTTGTCTGGCTTGTTCTTTATAGGATAGACTGTCCTTTAGGAGTGATGTTATTGTCCTCACGAGCTAGTGACTTTATGTTGCTGTGATAAAACATTATGACCAAAGGCAACTTAAGGAAGAATTTATTCTGGATTATGGTTCCAGAGGGGTAAGAGTCCATTATGGTGAAGTGGAGGCAGGGAATGGCAAAACATTGAAAGATCACATCCTTAACCACAGACACAAAGCTGAGAGAGAAAGGGGGGAGAGGGAGGAGAGGGAGGAGAGAGGAGAGGGGAGAGAGGAAAAAGGGGGGAGAGGGGAGAGAGGAGAGAGGGAAGAGAGAGAGAAAAGAGAGGAGAAAGAGGGGAGGAGAGAGGAGAGAGAGGAGAGAAGAAAGAGGGAGAAGAAAAGAGAGAGAGAGAGAGAGAGAGAGAGAGAGAGAGAGAGAGAATATGAGAATGAACTGGAAGGGTGTGAGACTATAAACTCTCAAGCCCTCAGTGAAGTACCTCCTTCAGCAAGACTTCCCCTCCTCAACCTCCCCAGAGCCACCAAGTCGGGACCAAATGTTCAAGTGCCTAATAATATCTGTGGGGGACATTTCCCGTTAGAACTCCACACCTAGGTTTGTGTGTGTGTGTGTGTGTGTGTGTGTTGCTGTGATAAAACACCCTGACAAAAGTAACTTAGGGAGAAGGGATTTGTTCCAGGTAACTGACAATTACTGCGGGAACATCATGGTGTTTGGAATTTGAAGTAGCTGATTATAATCCTTCCACAGTCAAAAGTAGAGTGTGGTGAATTCCTGGATGCATACTTACCTGTCTACAGATCCTTCTCTGCTTCTACAGTCCAGGACACAAACCTAGGGAATGGTGCCGCCCACGGTGGGCAAGTCTTTACACCTCCATTAAGGCGATCCAGAGAATTCCCTGCAGAAATGCCCATTAGCCAAGTCTTGCTTGCCAAACCTTCATTGAGACTCACTTCTCAGGTGATTCTGGTTGTAGCAAGTTGACAACTAAAAGTACCCATCACAGCTACTCAATCCATATTTTGGTCTTCGAGCTATTCATTGTAGAGTGCCTCCATGAGTAACCATGGTGTAGCTATCAGTACACTACTGTTAGTTTTTTTCTTGTTAAGTCTGATTCACAGAGCCATCGTTGTGAACTGAGAAATATTTCCCTTCTTTACGTCCCCCAAACAGCGTGTCTTAAAAGCTGCCCAGTTGCTGGTCAGTTATTGCAGGAGCAGCAGTAGAGCTGACCTGGGGAATGGAAACTGAGTAGTGTCCTATCAACCCATCCCACGATCCTCCTGGGCAGCATGAGGAGGGGACTGAGTACCAGCGAGGCAGAGTCAGTAGCATTCCAGTGGGCATGGTGATGGGCTGGCGACTCAGCAGAAGCCACAGAAGGGGAAGGAGAAAGAAGAGCTGCTGGTGACAGGAGCCAGTGGCAGAGCCCCACTATGGTGGAGCAGCAGAGAGGTGGTGAGCCCTCCCCCTGCGCTTCCTGCCTCCAGTGTTCTGATTGATAGGATGTTCCCTCCATCAGACTCCTAATTCCATGACACCCAGTCAGTGTATGTGAGTGGCAGTTCTTCCCAATCGTAGGCTGCTGTTCAGAAAGAAGGAGATATGAGGAGACATGAGATGTCTAGAAAAACATGCCTAACCCCTTGTGGTGACCGTCATTGCTACAGTTTAGGACTTGAACTGTCTCCCTGTGTACTGAAGGCTTTGCTATTCTGAAGGCTTAGTCTCCAGCTGTGCAGCTGGGAAGTGACAAAACCTTTAGAAAGTGGGTGGGTGTAGTGGGAGGAGGCCAGGCCATTGGGACTGTGCCTTTGAAGGGAGCACTGGAACGCCAGCCCCTTCCTCTTCTGTTCACATTCCAGGTGTGAGTTTTCTGGCTTTACTCGGCCACGCTTTGCTGCCAGGATGTGCTGACTTACTCTGGGTCATGAGCTGGCACCTCTGGAACATGGGCCAAAATAAATCCTCTTTGTTCTAGAAACTGATGTATCACAGAGCATCTGTTACAGAAATGGGGAGCTGAGTAACACAAGGGCTTGCTAGGAAAAACAACTAACCAATTTATGTTCTATTGTATTTCTCCCTGAAGAGAAATGCTAGCACTGTAAAGCACAACTTTGTTGGATAGGCCCCTCAAGGACTCTCAGGGACTGTATCTTTCCACAGAGAATGTGCTGGCAGAAAGCCAGGGAAGAGTACTCCGTTGGTAAAGGGGCTTGCACTATAACCATGATGACCGCAGTTTAATTCCAATGTATGCATCAAAGTTGGATGTGACAGAGCATGTCCTGTGACTGCAGTGCAGGGGATGTGGAGACAGGAGTGGTCTGAGGACTTGCTCAGAGGGCAGTCTGATTGAAAAGGACAGCTTCAAGTTCAGTGAGTGGAACTGAGGAAGAAGTTATCTAGCATTGGCCTCTGACCTACACACACACACACACACACACACACACACATGTACACATGTGCACATGTACATGCACACACAAAACACACATACTGTACTTATACATGTACACACCTGTGTACATACATCTACACACATACATATACATACAAACACAAATGCACACGTGCTCACATGCAGCTAAACAATGGAAGGTGTGTTTCCTTCTGCATCCTACTGCAGAACTAAACACTGCTAAGCAGACTGTGGCCCTGGCTTGGCTTATGCCTAGTTTTGTGGGATCTCTTCTGTTTGCCCCCAAACGTGATTATCTTGAGAATGAGTTTTTCTTAACCTCAAACATGTACAAGTTTGGCTTTTGAAAGAAAATATTTCTTCTAGAACGGCTGATGATACCTAATCCCAGCCAGGCCTTTATCTTGATCCAACAGTGATTAGGAAAGTTTTTCATTTCCTCTTGGATTTCCCACCATCCCATTATGTTTCTCACAGTCTCAAAATCACCCCTCCCCTACATCCAATCCCACTGAAGTAGGAGGAAGGGGGTTGCCTCGTGTGGCTAGTGTGCAGTGATGAATACCTTGGTAAAGTGCAGCACAGCTGAGGGAGAGTCTATTTGGCTCACCATTCCAGGTTATAGTCCATCAGAAGAAGGAACTCAAAGCTGACAGGAACTTGGCCCAGCTAGGATGGCCACATAAAGAGCATCCATGTAGTAACATACACTATAAAGAGCAGAGAGAAAATTAACACGTGCTTAGTGCTCAGCTAGCTTTCTCAACTCTTATACAGTCCATGACCCAAACCCAGAGAATGGCACTACCCACTGTGGACTGAGTCTTCCCACATCAAGTAAGGCAAGCAATACACTCTCCCCTAGACATGCCCATAGGCCAAGCAAGACCCTCTAATAGACATGCCCATAGGCCAAGCAAGATCCTCCCATAGACATGCCCATAGGCCAAGTAAGACCCTCTCATAGACATGTCCATAGGCCAAGCAAGACTAGACAATTCAATGAGACTCTCTTCTTATGTGACTTTAGACTATGGCAGGTTGACAGTGAAAACCAACCATCACGAGAGTCTTTGTTTAGTCCTTGTCTCAATAACCTTAGAAACAATAGCAGCAGAACATGGTGTCCTTTACGGTCTTGACTTTTTGCAGGAGAAAGACAAACTCTGTCAGTAAGGGACAGAGCCCTGCTGGTCTTAGGGTTAGTGAGTCCTCAGAGCACCTCAAGTGTTCTTCTGGGTGCTACATTTTCTGAGAGATACTCACTGACTGGATGCTGTTGGGTTGGGCTCGGTAAACCATCCCTGTGAGAAGAGTAGCTGATGTGTTAGCCATGGGGTAGCCAATATGGATGAGGGAGCTTTGGAAGTTTCATGGTCAATCCTCGGCGTGTATTTGGTTCCTGATCTCTTCTTAAGATGACACTAGTTGCAGTGATTCAGAGCTCTTGTTAATGGCCTCATTCTGACTGGATCACCTCACTAAATGTTTTATTTCTGGATACAGCCATGTCCTGAGGCAGTGCAGGGAAGGCCTTTAGTATGCGAAATCTATAATGGCTTCATTGACATATCTAAGGGTTTTGAATTCACTTTTGAAGTATTTGGGGATTGAATCCAAGGTCCCCAACCTGCCAGGTATGTAGTCTACCACTGAGCTACACTGAATTCCTATGGATATTTTAAAATGTAATTTGGGAATGTCATGGTCAGGTATAGGGGGACAGAGTTCAAAGGTGAATTCACAATTCCAGAGAGTCTCTACAGTTTTGAACCTTGGGTCCAATCACAAGCCACAGGGTGGACCTTTCTGCAATGTTCTAGCTTCTAGAAGCTCCAGGGACCTCAAGGGTAAGGGCTATTTATCTACTCACTCTGTTAGCTCCAAGGAGTCTCTTCCAGACACACAACAGATGACACTTCACTGTCTGTGATGTGTCAGAGCCAGCCAGCCACATGGACCTAGAGCACATCTGTGGGCTGAAATAGAGACTCACTTGTTTCCAGTGAGTAACCAAGGAGAAGGTATCTTAATTTTGAAAGGAACAAAGCCAGCTTCATCGTGGGTCCTTGGGTGTAGGCACACATATGCCATGGTGTGTGTGAGGAAGGATCCCTTGTTCACTGATATGCATGCTGGGTTGGCTGGTCTGTAGCTGGGGATCTGTCTCCATCCATCTCACTGCAGGAACAGTGGGATTCATATGAATGCTATCACATCCGACTCCATGTGTATTCTGGGGACCTGAGCTCTGGTCTTTATCCACTAAGACATCTTTCCTGTTCCCTCTTTTTTTCTGGAATGAAATGTTCAAGATTCTTCTTTTCCATCTCTTGCTGTCTTTGGTTGGGACCATGGTCCATTGAGGCTGTGTGGTGTATGATGCCAAGAGCTTCCCTGCCCTTCTGTTAAATGACAGCGGCATTTCTTCTCCCTGATAATCAATAAGAACTTTTGAAGTTGCCAGTGTCCACTGAAGCAAGATTATTCCCATCGGGAGTGTTGTAATGAGATACAGCAGTTCTCCCATGTAGTGTGAGTATGCTCTAAAATCACAAAGGTAGATGCATGAACCTGAGGCTAGCACTGATGTTTGTTGAACTGATAACTGGTTATAGGTGACTAACAGGCAGGTAGAAAACACAAGTGTGGACACACAAGATAAAGGGATGCTTGTGCCCAGAACGGGTTATAGCAGGATGCTACAAGTCTTCACACTCTATTCAGAAAACCACACAATTTAAAATTTACAAAGTATCTATAGAATATTCCATGTAACATTTCTGGGTATAGCTGGTCCCAGACAACTGCACACAAGGAAAAGCTATGGTCACAGAGGGATAGAAAAAGCTGAGCAAAAAGACAGGCTGGTGCCTGGGCTTTGCTTCCTTATGGATTACTCTGTGGTCTGTCAGTGACATGGGACAAGGCCAGGTCTCTCTCTCTCTCTCTCTCTCTCTCTTTTTTTTTTTTTTTTTTTGTTTTTTTGAGACAGGGTTTCTCTGTGCAGCCCTGGCTGTCCTGGTCTCTTGACACATAAGGTAGGTGGAGGGATGCCACTTTCGGGGTAAGCACTAGCCTCACACATGAGATTTCCCAACATTTCACAGATGGTTGTGACCTTCAGACCTTAGTTATTCAGGGTCCACCTTTAGGCTCCAGATGAAAACATACGGTATCACAGGGGCACAGGGACATCGTGTTCACACCTCCATTACAGAGCTGGGCTTGAGTGCTGCATGGCCCTGCAGACCACTGCTTCTGGGATGACTCAGAGCTACCTGCCTCAGGCTTTGCCCTTGCCCTTTCAGGATCAGCCTCTACCAGCAGAATTAGGGGGTGAAGAAGGAAGGGAGAATAGAGATCTGAGCTAGCAGTGAGTGTCTCTTTATAGTCAAGAGTGTTCATAACGGCTGGAGACTTGTTGGCGCCAGGGGCCCGCCACAGCAGAGCAGTGGCCACCCACATGGGCAGCTGGTTTTCCCCCAGGGTTTACAGTCCCTATTTTTATGCAGAACTTCAATGTTGCTTGCCTTTCATGACCACAAGATATAAACTCCACTGGGGAGGGTGCTCCTGGGGTTTCTCTTAGGATCTCCAGTAACACCTTTCCACCCTAGTGTTCAGGACAAAGAGGTGAGGTATGAGCTCAACAGAGCACAGCAGAAGCTATCCATTCTGAGTAAGCACTATGCCCCCAGTAACTTATGGAAAATGGAGGTGGGCAGGCAAACATGGTGGTCACCTCTTGGCAGGAATCCTGTTGCCCCTTTGATTTTGAATGCAGTGTTTCTCCTACTCCTAAGAAAAGAAGTCTTCTTGATGCAACCTCCTGCACCGGTAGCAATGGGGATATTCATTTTCTGGCCTCTTTAGTTCCCAGGGAACATACACTTGGAGGATGATCAATAAAGAATGGTATCGCTAGCATGCCTGAATTGACGTTTCTCCAAACGTACCACTCCAGTGGAGATGGGGTAGCCTGCTCATGGATAAGACACACACATTTCATTTGTAAACTTACCTGATAATTTGGTCTGTGTTTGAATGAGGCATTGCTCCACAAGCCCTCCCTTACCAAAATCCATGGTGAGCTATAAAGAGAAAAACCTGATGCTTTGGACATACTGTGCTTAAAAGGTTCTGATAGGCGTCACAGGTTATTTTTAGAATTCTGTGGCTGCTTCCCATGCTCTCTATGGCTGTTCCCACGAAATTCTGAAACATATAATACACCCTACACGGAAAGCACAGAACACGTACAGGATGAGAATGTACATTCCGGCTTCAGTCACATCAGGTGATCTCAGTGATCTTTACTCTGACTGCTTTATTTTCTATTGAAGTCTCCGACAAGAGAACACTCCTCTCCTGTTGGAGTTGAGGGCTGTCATTGTTCTTGAGTGGGCACTCATAAAGTCTTATTGTGAGCAACATCTATGTAGGAGTTATCACACAAACAAAACCTTTTTAGAAACCGGGACTTCCCACACAGTTAACTATGTGGGTTTAGACTAGGGCTGGCTTTTATGGCCCACCTGAGATCGTGTTGCTTTGACAATGAGAGGCTTAGCACGCCAGAACAAAGGGGTGGCGTCTAAACTTGGGAAACTGCCACAATAACTTAACTTGCTTCTCAGAGTCATCAGGCTCCTCAGTTGAGATCTGCCCCAGCCCAGGGGAGGAGAGTTGCACCTGTCCCCTGCTATCTATCCATCGTATGGCCATCAGAAAATCACTTTGCCCCATTGAGCCTGCACTAGTCTATGATAAAGTAGGGTAGGCCCAGCCAACTGTCAGCTTTGAAGAATGAGTCACTTGGTCATTTCTGGGAAAAAAAAACAAAACAAAACATTGCCAAGATGAAAAAGAAGCAGAAAGAAGCCCCAGGCCATTATTTCCCAACATCTGCTCCTAGCAAAAACAATGTTTATTGTGGTAAAATCTGCATATCATAAAACTTCCCCATTGCAACCATTTTTAGGGGTTCATTTCAAAGGCTTGGAGCATGTTTGCACAGAGATATAGCCGTCTCTACCATACAGCTACAAATACTTTCATGGACCCCTAAGTCTACTCAGTAAATGATAGTCCCCTGCCCCAACCTCACACCCCCTATTCTACCGTCATAGCACTGGGAGCTCTCAGGAGTTCCCCCACAGCATCTGTTACTTTGTAGCTGGCTTGTTTCATTTCTAATTTTCTTAAGGTTTGTGCATACATTGAGGGTTGGAGTCTCAGCACCGAATGTTGGAGTCTTGTTTCTCTTTGGGATAAAGAGTATCTGCAACTGCTTGTTCATTCATCACTTAGACCAAACTTCTTCCTCTAGTTCACACACCGATGACATGTTTTCTAAAGAACATTATGAGAGACATTACCGAATGAATAATCTTTCAATCTCTTTAATCCTGTGTTAAGACTAGAGTGAGGTGTAAAATAAGTGGTAAGTAGTGTGTATTTAAATATCACTGAATATGTAAACAGGAATGTCACCCCTTCCCCATCACCCTGTAGAATTATTTTTCTTCTATTTTGTTCTAGAAGAATAGGTAGGGTACAAAGTCTACATTTCAAAATGAGGATTTCTGCAGCTAATCATCTTAACGGGGACATAAATGCCAGCCCAGCCTCTGTGAGTCATTCCCTGGATTCTAAAAGGAATGCATTTCAGACAGGAGTTTTGTTCATCCTTGAGGTTTGTTTTAAGAAGTGCCAGAAGCAAAGGCAAAATAATAAACTGCCTGGAACCCCACTGTCCAGAGGCAGCCCTGAAACCTGTGGACTAGGCAAACCTTTGGCTGAGGGACCCAACCTCCAGTTGGTGGGGCTTCTCTGCTCACTTGGGGGCAGGGTAGAATGGGGGGATGGTGTCTGTATCCTGTGAAGTCTCCTCTTGATTTCAGAAAGCACTAAGGTGCCCTTGAGTGATGGCTTAGTAGTTAATAGCATTGACTGTTCTTTCAGAGGACTTGGGTTACATTCCCAGCATCCACAAGATGACTCACAGCCATCTGTAATTCCAGTTGCAGGGACACTCTCTTCCAGCCTCCACTAGTACTGCACACCTGTCTTGCACAGATATACATGTGAGCAAAATGTCTAAATATATAAAATTAAACATTAAAATCATGAAGGGAGGAAGGCGTGATGCAGTGGGGAGGAGTCTGTGAGAGGAAACAGAGCTTTAAAAAGCCAGGACTGTCTTTGGAAGTCTATCTCCTTGAGTGGCATGGTACCGATCTGACTTTTCCCCCTCGAGTCACCAGAGGAGGCATTGAGCAGGCATCTGTGGAAAGCTTCTGCTGGTGGCTACAGCCATGTTGCTTATTCCGAAGAGAGGTGTTGCTATCCATGAGTTTGTCAGGTACACCTGGACCCACCTGGAGCCCTGAATGTCATCGTCTTCCCTTGTGTGTAAGAGCCACACAGCATCATGCCCTGGGGGGGAAAGGCTTGTCTTTTCTCATCCCCTATGCCTGAGGGATAAAGTTTCCTGGCCATGAGTGATCAATCCCTGGTCTACACCACCACAAACAGCCCTAAGCCCCCACCAAGGGCCCCAGTAACTTTACACAGAGCAAGCTCACTCCAGTGACTCCATGGCATAGGGGCAGGTATGCTGCTGGGTCCATGAAGTCCTGAGATCAGTAACAGAGGGTGGTTGTGGGTTAGCTAATGACAAATAGATAAAGCTCCTCAGGGATTTCATATCACAGGAACCCCCAGCAATCTAATGGCACCCAACACATGACACACCCTCAGTCAAGTGTTCACAGTGCATTAGGGACCAGAAGCCAAGTGTGCTTTGACCAAACTTCAATGGAGAGCTTCAGAATAAGTTCCTAAAATAGTGAGCAGGGTTCAGATGGCCGTGAGTATGACGGAAGGGCTTCCAGGAGTCAGCTTCAGTGAGATACCTCACTTTATTACTCCAAGGGTAGGGTCTATAAGGGTTTGTGGGGTTATGAGCAGGAAGGGCTGATTGGTCATAAGGGATTTACAGGCTGAATCATGCAGCACTTGCAGGAAGCCCTGTACACGGTCATTCTCTAAATAAGGTTAGAGACTGACACCCCTCCCCCCAATAAGGTTAGGTAGAAGAGGGGAAGCCCCGCTGAGATTGAGAGTCCTCCATTTTGTGCTAAGCTCAGAGAACTATCCAGACATGGTGGCTGCTACCTTAATAGCAAGGTCTTCCAACATTTTCTGCCCACCTGCAGGGCTCCCCCGGCCCCCTACATTCCTCATACTCTGGAAGGCTGGCTTGGAGTTGATCCTTTGGTAGAGGGAAAAGGAAAGGAAGGGTGGGCTCAGGAAGGGAGAAATACATGAGATTTTCCATGTCAAGGTTTGAGAATAGTGGGTGTATTCGAAAGGGGAGAAGAAGGCAAGAGGGTGACATTAGAGAATCAGAGGACAACAGAGAGCCCAGGGCCTAAGGAGAAAGTTATACAAGGACTGGGGCTGGGGGGACGGGAGGCAGCTTTGTTGGGCTTATAGGTTTGCAGCAGAGGTGTCTTGGCTCCTGGGTTTGAGAACCAGCTTCTTGGGCCAGCAAATCCCTGCTCCACACTGTACGTTGTACCACAGTGGTGTGTGCTCTGTCCATCCTTTTGACCCTAGCTGCTCTCCCCCATTCCCCCTCCTCACCTGTTTGCAAGTGCACTTGTAGGACCAGATATGGGGATAGGAACTTTGTGACTCGGAGGTAGACGGTTGGAAAAGAAAGATGTGCCAAGCGATGCTAGACCTGGTAAGTCTAACTTCACCCGTAGACCCCCGAATCTCTAAGCCAGGGAAGGAAAGCAAACCCCAAACAGTTCACAAGCTCCTGCCTGTTGCAGGGTGTTTAGCAGCAAGGTGGGCTGATGAAGGAAGCCTAGGTTTCCTCCCACAGCTCCAGGCTTAAGATGCTCGGCACCTCCAGGGGATTGAACCATTGTTCCCCAGTCCCCCATCCTTCTGTAGAAAATGAGTAGATGGGCCACCACCCTCATCTTGCTCAGGTTCCAGCAATGAGCATCCAGGAGGAGGCTCAGTTTGTGACAGTATTACAGGAGGGCCTTCACTGTTCCAGAAGCTCAAGGCCACCGTTGACATCAGCATTTTGACATCAACCTGTGAAGTGCTTCAATGGACTTTGCAAGCCTTACATCTGATAAACACAGTCCTTGATTAACAGAAGCCTCCTGAGAACTTTGGTTTGTCTCAACAAAGGCTTCCCAGGCTTAGCAAAATAAATAAATAAAAATAAAAAAGACAAACAAACAAAACAAAAAACAAGTTCTATTTGTTTTTGTTTTGTGTTTTTCTGTTAAGATCTTGGGTCCTGAAAGCACTGAAGGTTCTGTTGGTGGGGTGGCTGCTCTTGATGCAGTCTGCCAAGAGGACTCTGGAACTGGGTGGCCTGCCATTCTGGGGGCTCTTGGGAAGTGGTACCTGCCAAGGAAATTTAGGGTAATAAATTGTGGATGGTCTAGCTTTCTGTGCTTACTTTTGTGTGTACGTGTGTGTGTGTGTGTGTGTCTGTGTGCATGTACATATGTGTTCATCTGGGGGTATGTTCCTTTGGATGCACATGTGTCTACATGCATGTGAAGGCCATAGGACAATCTTAAGTGACATTTTTCAGATGCTTCCACTCTGTGCTTTTGAGATAGAATCTCTCATTGAGATACAGGACCTGCTCTTTAGACTAGGCCAGCTAGTTAGCAAGTCCCAGGAAGCTTCTTGTCTCTGGCTTACTCAGCAGAACAGCCAGTGTAGGCTTTCAATTCTGAGATTACCAAGTTACCTGTGTCAGTCTAGTCAGGTGTAGCAGCAGTCATGGTTATGATCTGAGAGGTCAGGGAGCCACTCTCCTCACCTCAGGAAGCTGGCTTCAGCCACAGATACTCCCAAAGCAAATTTGCTTTGTAATTTAGAAACAGCTGGCAAAAGAAATCAAGTAACATAGAAAAAGTCCCATCCCCATGAACAAGAAGTTCCTGCCCTCCCACCCACCTGGCCCTGGCCTCACCTTGCAGAAAGAGCCACTTGAGATGGATATCTTTATTCTGTTTGAGTGTGATGTATCACTCTTCATGTGTCTCAAGAATACTTGATCATTTCAAAACCATCCATATGGGACCTTAGCTGGGGACTTTGTGCCCAGAGCAATTTTGGTGAGTTAGCTGGTGGATTATAAGTTTTTAAACTGTCTTTTGGGCCCTCAGGTTGACACACAAAGATCTGAGTGGCCTGCCCATGTCCTAACCACTCTGTGTTTGCCATCCCAGAATATCTGGGTCCTCAGTGGGCATGAAGTCCCCATTAGTGGTTCCCAATCTCCCTCTGAAGCCAGACATTTCTGCCCTTCCTCTACCTAAAAAGATAATTTAGGACTGTGGTACCCAGTATGGCCCCTCTTCAACAATTCTGAGCATTGGATCTAGAAGGGCCTGGAACATGTGTTCTCCACAGGAGATGGGGATACAAGGGACCCCAGAAAAGGGTTCTCGGCCTTCTTGGCAGGTGGCATGGGACAGCCCTGAGATCAGATGGCATTGCTGATCTGTAGTCAAGCCTATGGAACAGCAGTGTGTGATTGCTCCAAAATCACACCAGAGAGAGTTCACACCTCCAGCTGAGCAAGTGAACAATATGGATGGGGTGTTGCACAAGTTGCCTGCCTCAGGGTAGACTCTGTCTCTTTCTGGGGACTTCCCTGTATTTCTAGTCTAGGATATTGCTTCAGTAAACAGGCTCTAGCTGTCCGGATGGAAGCCGTGGACACCTATGCCACCTGCAGCAAACAGGGGGACACAACACGAGAGGACAAACAGCTGGGAAGACACTGGCCTCTCTTCCTCACGTTCTAGAAAAACAAGACGTCATATGGTTACAGAGTTTAAAATTCTTCCTATTCCTTTAGTTAAAATAGGCCCTGTCTTCTCCCCTCCCTTTCCCACCTAGACTTGACCGTTGATGGCCATTCCACTCCCTTCTCCCTTTCCTCCCATTGTCTTCCCCCTTTCCAGTCACCACTTTTTAACTAAAACACCTAGATGACCAAAATACAGATTTCAGTATCCTTACAGGCAGGCGTTGATTTGGTTAACACCCCAAGTCAAATAACCAATAACTATTTGATTATTATTATTTTTTTTTTTTTTTGAGGCACATATAACTGATTCTGGAAGAAAAAATTCCAGAGCAATGAGAAGTACTGACTCTGGCCAAGACCTCCAGACCACATTTCATTCGATGGTCACAGGCCCCTTGGGAGGGATTTTGCCATCAGCTCCAGGAACACTGGATTCTAATGGGGCTACTCAATGGGTGCTCAGTGGGCAGCAGGCAAATGAAGAGGCAGAGTTTAAATCCTGAGCTCCTGGTGGTATGCCAGCTGCTACTGTTTTACCAACACTCAGTTCTGAGCTGCTGACAACAGCACTGATTGCATCCACGGTTGATTTGGTTGCTCAAAAATACACGTTTGCATTTTGCCAATACAGCCCTCCCACCCAACTGGTTGAAGTTCATCATTCAGTTCACCCAGTAACACTTGTCCTTGCAAACTGTGTCTCATGGGGATGTGGCTCAGCTGGTAAAGTGCAAACAGGAGGACCCAAATCACAGGCACTTAGGAAAACGCCAGGCATGGTTGCATGCTCTTCCTACATCAAGGAGGAGGAGCCAGGCAGATTCCTTAGGAAGCCTCAGGTCCCAGTGAGAGACCATGTCTCAGAAAACAGGATAGATGGCACCCGAGGGAGATCGACACCCAAGTCTGTCTTCTGGCCTCCACACAATGCACATGCACACACATGAAAACACATATCTGCACATGCTTAGAATGCATACATGTACACATAGGAAAACATACATGCACATACATAGAGCACACACCCCTAGCTCCCCCACCACACTCACATGCATGTACATACACGCATGCATACATGTATGCACACACACACTAATAATGAAGTGCCAGCCCTAGGTTTGAAAGTGGCATTTGTAAAGTGGTTTTAGTTAAAAAGTGGGCGGGTGAGGTTTCTACTGAGGAGCCGAGAGCAGTGCCCTCAGTATTTCCCAGTGCCTCGTCAAAGCTTGTATCTCTGTTGCTAGTCTTTCTGGCCTGGGTGATCACACAGCAGAGCCGAGCTCTGGAGGAGGCTGCTGAGTGTATCAGTGCTGCACTTGGGTTTGAGGTGGACAGCTCTTGTCATTGTCAGCATCCTGGGAGCTATGGGCTAGAGGCTATGTTCTTCCCATAGACACCTTGTTTCAGTTAAGCCCTGGCCGGCCAAGGGACAGGAGTAGTGGTGGCGGTAGAGGAGGGGCTTGGCTCAGCATTCAGGGAAAGACAGTGTGGAAACAGCTCTTCCTAAAGCTCTTTCATGTGACCAGAATGGTCTCCTTTCCATTGCATCCACAGGGTAGCGTCTCCCTGGGTTTTTAGTAAGCGCACACAACTCCTAGACTTTGACCTCTGGCATGGAGGACGAGGTCCATCCTTATGAGGCACTGTGAGACCCAGCCTGGGTATGAGGTGTGCTGATGGGTGACCATGAGTCACTCCTGGGAAGGGAATGTACTAGACCCAGCTCTCCAATACCTTGTCTCCCATTTTGTCTATACAGGGAGGAGGGTGGAGGAGGCTACACTTCAGCCTGTAGCTGAAGTCCAGTGGCCTCTCCTCACAGAGGACAGCACCCAGTGAGCTCAGCCCTGAGGGTGGCTTGGCCAGCAGCCTCACCTGTGTGTGTGTGTGTGGGGGGTACACCTGTCACCAGTCACCTTGTCTTTGTCCTTGCTCCTCATTTTTGCTTCCACAGAGCTGGTCCTGGGCTTCTGACCTTCCCACATGACTCTTTCCTATGATGGAGCAAGGTTTTGGGGGCTGCATCACTTGGGACAGGAAACCAGGTTCTGTTGCCTGAGATCAGCCTGGGCTGCTTGAACTACTTCTGTCTTCATCTGTGACAGGGAGAACGTAGAAGACTTAATGAGTCTGTGTTTGCCAAGCACTCAGAGCTCATGAAAGCCAGTGCTCATTACGGTGATATCTATGGCTGCTCAGGGCTTTAAGATTTCTCTTCCCTTGGAGGCCTGACAGGCTAGCTCCTCACTCACATGGGTGAGACCTCAGTGTGTGCAGAAATATGGGGGGAGGGAGAAGTGCTCTTAGAGCATGTGGTGTGTGTGTGTGTGTGTGTGTGTGTGTGTGTGTGTGTGTGCAGGGTATACTGTGTCTGGTGTGTGGACCTGGGCTACACTCCTGTGCTGGCTGTGAGGGGACAGAAGCACTTGCCGAGGTGCTGGCTCTGGCGGCAGCAGTGAACTTTTGTTCTGAGAACACCACCCACACACGGTTGCTGCCAGGAGCTATGCCGCCCACACAGGATCAGTCAAGCCGACATGAAAGAAATGAGCTTCCAACTGGCTCCAGGATTTTAAGTTTCTTTTCTTCCCTCCTCTGGAACAGCTTGAAATTGCTTCTCTTCTTTGTTGGGACCCCTGGAAAACTTCACCTCTCCTCCATCTCCAGTGAACTCACCTTCCCCACCCCTTAACTCCCCCCACTCCCACCCACCACACCCCACCTCCACCCCACCCCCAGTCCAGGGATCCAGAAGCAGAGCTGCACCCTTCACCAACTGATATCCGGGCTGGCTGTTGCCACTCAGTGCTCTGTAAGTCACTTCGAAGATTCGAGATGAAGCTGGGCAGAGGCAGGCCTGCACTACCTGTAGATGAGAGGCTTACCATTAGGGTGAGGACCAGAGATGATCCTTCACACCATCAAGGAGCTGCAAGGTTCCTTCTTTCTTCCTGGGGAGAGCTGGCCCATTAGACACTATTCTCTGGGTTTGAGAGTACATAGTGACATTTCCCACCGAAGCTCCAGGTAGACAAAACAGAGAGGGAAGGGCACGGATGGCAACCAGGGCACACTAGGCTGTGAGGAGGCATGCTGGGGAGGCTGTGAATGAGAACTGGACCCATGTACTGCTGTCTTTGTGCTGCCTGGGAGCAAGGGGGATGGGGGCTTGCTTCTCACATCCGCCATTCTTTTTTTCCATTCTCTTCCACTGGCTACCAGCAGCAAGGTGGTCTGAGGCTTTTCTAAAAAATTAAGATACTGAGGTAGGCTGTTCCTCAGTGGTTAGAGTACTTGCCTAGGTACCAAACCTGATATCTTCTTCCCACATTAAGATGTCACTGATATCCCACAATGCCACACCAAACACAGTTTGAAAAGTTCACATTGTTGTAAAACTCAGTCTAATTTCAGAACACCTCGACTAGTCCCGGACTAAGCTCTGCACCCATCAGCAGTAAGTCCCACCTGTCACATCACCCTGGGCTCTGGAAGCCACTTGGGGCTGGCCTGCCCCGAGCAGTTCACAGATGTGGGATCCTGACATTCCTCCTTTCTTTCTGGCCCCTGTGGCTTGCCAGCTGCGCCATGCCATGCACCTGAGCTCTGTTCCATCTCAGGTTTAATAACTACTTCACCCTGTGGCTGGGATACTTCTCTGTTTTTTTTTTTGTTTGTTTGTTTTGTTTTTTTCTCGTCAGTAATGGATGGCTGTGACCTTTAAGTGCTCTTGCTTAGCAGGATCCACTTTGTTTCTCCTTCTTCCTCCTGTGAGCTGGTAGGCTCTGTGCAGTGTCCTTGCTGAGTAAATCTACACAGAGCACCTGAGAACTGGGATATCAGCACTGTGACATTTGCTATTCCTATGTATGGTCCTCCAACAATCCCCCTGCCCCCTTTTTGCTTCATCAAAGCCTTTGTCTACAAAATGAAGGGTTTGACTCACATGGTCTCTAAAGCTAGAAATGTGGTGGCACAAGCTTGCAATCTCCGTTCTCAGGAGACGGAGGCAGAAAGATCATGAGTCTGAGGCCAGTGTGGGTTCCATGGCTAGACCTTGCCTGAACCTCCCCTCTGCCCAAAAAGAAAGGAGCAAGCAAGTCTGTGCTGCAGAATAAAGCAAGCTAGATTCTTCCCTAACCCCAATGACTGTCTAATCTGCTGCCCTGACAGGAAACTGTGGAGAAAGACTGTGAAGCAATAACAGGCCATCTAAGAGAGGTAACAGTGACAGAGACTGATTTAGCTCCCAAACCAAACCAGGAGGGGGTTGTCCAGACACCACGGTTTATAAGGGGTTCTGGTTGACAGAAACCCGTCTCCTGCATCACCATTGGGATGACTGCCAGTGTAGCCGTTGGGGCTTCAGATTGTGTTAATAGCAGACACACTGGACATGAGGATGGTATAGAAGCTCCTGAAGTAGTCTCGATCCTGTTACTCTGCCAACAAGAAGCCTGCAGGAGAAGGAACAGGACCATGAAATGTTCCAGAACCACATGGTGGCCAGGAAAGCTTAGGACCAGCTCTGTGGAGGACAAAGCAGAGATTGCTCTCCACATGGGGAGCTGACACTCACAGAGGTTCCCAGGTGGGTGGCTAGAGCCCAGTGGCAGCGAAAGTTTCAGGAGAATGGAGAGGTCTGGGAGAGATTAAGAATCCAGGTAGTAACAGGGAGACTGGCCAAGACTTCTAGGATCCTCTCTGTCTGTGACTTGAACCCATGAGCTTAGATTGGGTGTGTCAGGGAGGAGAAAGGGAGGGCCCAACCCTGAGGCATCCCAGGCACTTGGGGTCAGGCTTCCTTGGGCCTTACTAAGTGGGTGGCCTGCTGGCACAGGGAGCTTAGGCTATGCAAATATAAGGCTCCCTTGGTCTGTGAAACTCTTCAGAGGTAAATCTCTGAAGCAACAGGGCATTAGTCTGAGGCAATGGGCTCTCCTCACATCCATTTAAGCTCCTATTTGAATTAGATAGGGTGATTCATGCCATTTCAAGACTCTGAAAGCTGCTTGCTGTCTTCCTGAACACCAGGCTGGTGCCAGGCATAGGGCTGAGTAGCACATTGTCTTTTACACCCTAAGAATTTATAAGAAGAGGCCAGGGCAGCCTGTGGGTGTTCCCTGGTCCTGGGATCCCTTGGTCGTTTCTCCACCACAGCTGCCTGGAACTTCCTTCTCCAAGAAGGATATGTGTGGCCCCCGAGTCTATGGAGACTTCTGATGGAGATGGATTTGACTCTGGTCATTGGTTACATCCTACAGATCCTGATGGGTTGAGGCCATAAGGAGCCAGACAGTACATCCCAGGACCTAGGCCATACTTTATAGGGAGAATGTTCACAGGGAAGGCTACCTGATGCAGAGGCCACAGTTGGAAATGGGTGATACATCACTCTTATTTCAACACTGTGATCTTCTGTGACATTCTCAGATGGGACTATGTAGCTGCTTTTCAGGGAAGCTTACTCTGAGATACTTTATAGGACTCATACATCTCCTGGCCTGTCTGTAGCCCAGAGTGGCCTGTCATTGCAGGAGAGGAGCCAGGCAATCGGAGCTGGGCCATATGGAGTAAGATGAGACATTCCCCATGCTGCATGGGTCAGGGTACCCTGTGCTTAGGAAACACAAGATCAGACTAGAGAGGCCCTCCCCTCCCCCCCCAGCAAACCCGCCCAAATCTCCAAGCATGACTCAACCTGTACCTGCCAGCCATGTTGCTGCTGGCAGCTGTGACTCTTGAGGAGGTACGGGTCGCTGTGAAACATCTGAGGGAGTTTGTCTGCACAGCTCACTCTTGCTGTCCTTGGCATAGTCAATAGGATCAACGCCTATGCTAGACATAGGCCACTGGGGCTGGGCATGGAGGAGTCAGTCCCCGTATCCCATTGCCACCATGGAGACAGCTCAAGTCTAGATCACTCTGGACAG